>OY728133.1:99581292-100039673 GCA_963277665.1 Viscum album
GATTAAAGGTAATTAGTGTAATGTAAGGTAAAGATAATGTTATAATAATATGAAATGACCTTGACACATGTTATACCCTTATTGGATGAGTGATTTCCGACCAATACAATCCATGGGTCAACTTGGGGACCCCATGGAGCCACTTTGGTTGGAAAATGACATTAATAACTTTTTATTTAAAGTTAAAATTAAAATGTCACAAACATGTATTGTTTTACTAAACCAATTTTTACATGGGGTAATACAAGTAATATTTTTGACTATAAATATTCCATATAAATATAAAAATATTTCCTACATCATGATATATTTTTTATAATTCTGAGACATTAAATAAATTAATTTATTTATGACCCCGGGATGATGCAGTGATTACCTCATAAATGAATGGTTTAAATAAAATGAGAAGATAGGGTGAAATATAAGTCTTACACTTGTCACAAACCTATTGTATAGATGGATTTCGAAACCTTATCACCTTATACTCTAAATATATCCTTTTTGGACCTTTATAATCCGAAAATAATTTTATAATAAAGTAATAGTTTATAACTTTCCAAGAGTGCCCCTCCTCTTCCCTTATAAAAGGCCCCACCTCTACCACCTTACTCACACCTCTTAAGCCTTTGGCTTGGCCAAAACCTTCCAATTTAATCTCTCCACATCCCTATCTTCATCATTAAAGCCTCACCTTTGGAATAATTCTCTTCAAGAAACCCTTTTGGTTCAAACCAAGAGGAGTTACCCGATTTAAAGGTAATGTCTTCACTTGTGTTCTTTTGTTTTATTTTGATTCTGCAAACCCCTGAACTCTTTTTATTCGTTTCTTTTGTAACAAAACTAGTAACTTGAATTTACTAGTATGTTGTTATGTGAAGTATTCAAGCTACACTTACACACACCTCCGTCTAATGGTTAAAGAACATACTGTTTCTGTGGATGACGAATTACTGCCTCACGAAACGATGATTGTTCAATCTTATCTTAACACCTTTCATGTTGGCCATTATGATGTCACTATATTTTATATATGATATATATGGTATTTATGTTTCCCATATTCTTATGTATTTTATATTTAAAACATACCTTTATGCTTTTCATGTTGTGCAATTGCGATAATTCCATACGAGGAAGTGTGGACTACCACCCCCTCAAGTGATTTGACTCGTTCATGCATTAAATGGAATGTATAAAGAATGAAATTAATGAACTTATGTGACCTATAAATACTATATATTATAATGTAATTATAATATATATATCTCTCAATTAGTTTTTAATTCCATTAATATGACAAATAAATGATAGTAGCGTTCATGCGTACGTACGCCCTACCGTCTCCATGAACTATGAATTTCATTTATTTTTATCTCCAAATGTTATGGAATATTATAAATTGAATATTTAATGGATATATATGATATTTAAATCATTAATAATATTCTGGAGATTATTTACTTATAACTACAGGGACAATCATTTTCGAACAAGTTCATTTTTGACTCATGTACCAAACATCGACACAAATGTCTGATATGAACTCACATTATTAACCCATTATTACAAAATTATAATATGTGATATGAACTGAATAATAATATTTAAAGTAGGACCTTAAGAAATTATAAATTTACCAAATTTTATTATTCAGGAATATAATGAAAGGAACAAGACAAGTCGGACTTTAGGTAAGGGATCCAAACTCTCTCTTTCTTTTAAAGTACTCTCTTTTATGTAACTGATTTTAAGCTCATCTTTCTTATGTTGTGGGATGTTCTTCTATATTACTCTTTCTGTAAATTTTATTTTAATATGATGATATACCCTATTTTATCTCATCAATAAATTTTTGGAAGTTTTATGTGGCGCCGTTAGGCTGCCGAATTTTCATAAGGGGATTTTCATCTCACTTTTTATTCCCGTGAGATTCATGCTACATTGGACACTACTTCCTTTTGTGTTGTGTATGTACTGCCCATTATTTTACTATTTTTATAACATACTCTCATTTATGGGTATTTACATCTTCATTTTATGACCCTTCTTTCATGGGGTGTACGTTTCGAAAATTTCCTAAATCGGTAAGGGGACCTTTCACACTCCTCTTTTTAAAAGACTTATTTTGTTATGTCTTTTAATTTACATCTTGTTATGTTGGGATATGTTCTTATATATCCTTATTTATGTCAATTTTATGTTCATGTGATGAGATACCATTTATCTCTCATCAACTAATTTGATGAATTTTAAAGTGACGCCGTTAGGCTATCGAATTTTACCAAGGGAAATTCTTAACCCAATTTCGATTTCTTTGGGTTCAACATGTAGTTATTGAATATGTAATCATTTTAATATTATTGAATGACCATTGATTATTTTACACTTAATATCCACTTATATTTGGTGTATTTTTATTTGTCACACATAATTATTAGATTGATTTATCCTTAATTTAAGGATACCTTCTTTATAAGGGATTTCATCTCATTTTACATTTCTATTGAGACTTCATTGTTGTTATGCACCAATTCAATCTTATATGGTGTATATACTGTCCTTTGGAATATTATATCATGAATCCATTTATTCTCATGATATTATAAAGTCCTTATTAAATGTTATTCCTCAATTATTGTGTTCATGTGTCTCTCATTTTGTCAAAAACCGTTTAACTAAAATATCATTTTAAATGTTTTAATGATTTATTATTATAAATATTTACATTAATATCCATGTTTTCAAAATGGTTTTAAGGATTTATTTATATGGATATTAATGGTTTAAACTGTTAAAATCTTCAAAGTGGTATGGGACACTCAGATTCACAAATCTCTTTATTAAATGTTTTAAATGGTTTTGAAAATGGTATTTAGAATGGATTTATTATTTCATTATATTTAAATGTTATATTGTTATTGCAATGTGGGGATGTTATCTTTAATTTATTCTTAAGTTATGTGCTATGATTATGTTAGGGTTCTTGGGCATTGTTTACGAAGACGGGTGGTTCCGTGATAAACTAAGGGCGGGTGAGCCCGATATAGCTCTCCAATGCATTGGGTAACGCGAAGGGGTTAAACGTTAAGGTTTCTATAAAGAGATTTAGGGAGTATACTTTGATGGGTATTCCAAACGTAACCATGAGGGTTACTCCCTACGTAATAATGTTATGAATGCCCCAAGTTACCTTTATGTCTTATGATTTTTATTGAGTAATGCATAAATCTTATGATTTAATGGGGTATGTTAAATTGCTTATGTTTTATGAGTAAAGTATGATTTCATTGATTCTTATGTAAACATGGACTAATGTTTCTTTCTGTATTGTTATAACCCTTACTGAGCTTTTTATGCTCATCCCAATTTTTTTTGAAATGTTATTCACAGGACATAAAGTGGAATAGGGTCAAGTAAGGGATCAAGGAAATGTCATGCTGTCTAAAACAAGAACTAGACATGACTCTTTTATTCAAGAGTTTTTATTTTATGAAAAAAATGGAAGCTGAGTAGATGTGTCTACTTTGTAATCTTTGAGATGTAATAGTTATGTCCTAATTCTCTAAAACTCTAAACCTAAAAAGATCCTCAATGTGAATTATTAATTTAATTCTAGATTAAGTAATGTTTAAGGTCAGATCCTTATAGTTGGTATCAAAGGTCAGTTTAGATAACTTTAGAGGTTAGAGTATTCTTTAAGCATAAGTGACATTACCATAATGGCTAGGATTTCATAAAGTGTCACAGTTTTTAGATAAAGTGAATGAGTAAGTATATCTTATTGTTTATCTTCCTCATTAGTACAAGATGATTTTGTTGATATACTCACACTGACATTTTTTTTAGTAAATGGATGGATCTAGCAGGCACCAAAGTGACAATGGGTTAGAAGGAAACTGTGGTGGTTCTCTGATTAAGAGACTGGATGAAATGGGGGATTCAATGAGAAGTATCGTGGTTATTCTAAACCAACTATCAGGAGTCATGATCAACCACTTGAACCTTGGTGAGTTCTCTAATGCATCATGTATGAGAGAACCAACTCGACATGGAATTTCAGGTAATAATTATAATGGTAACCGTTAGGGTTTATATGATCCTTACTTTTGAGGTAATTATGGGTTACTATATGTTATGATGGAATATGAACGACATGAGATAAACTTGAGGTTAAATTATTTTATGGTTATTTTTGAAGATTTTATCACTTTTTGTGGAATGTTATAAGAATTATGTAGTTTTGGAAAAAGGACAACACATAGACTGTGTGACAACCTGTCGCGTCTGACGAAGCTACGGGAATCGAACACACAACCAAAGTGCGACTGGTATTTATCACCTACCACTGGACTACGTGAAGACCCTAGTTAGTTTGACCAATTCTTTTTATATATATGATCTTATGAATCTAGAATAAGTTGATTTTGGGTTATCTATGGAAATTAGTAACCTATCATGGAGGATATGTGATTAGGTTAATTACTTTTCAGTATGAGACTTTAATAGTAACTGATGTTATTTGGAGATAAATGTTAAGGTTTATCTTGGAAGAATATGTGATTAAATCCTTCAGATATTTGGGTTTCAGTATTAGTTTTGATTACTTTGAAGAATTTTATGGATATATGTTTTTTGAATGGTCTTTGTTGAACTTTGAGTATTGTTTGAAAAATTTTGGAGATTGAGACTAGATTTTTTTTATAAAGGATTATCCTTTTTGGGTATTATCTGATCTCATAATAACCTTTTTGGTTTTAGTTTTGGTTAAGGTCTAAATGCATGAGAAGTATATAGTTCTCTTTTGTGGATTAGGTGATTCTATAGAAGTTGATTATAGCTCTCTTAATGTGAACAAGTCATCCTAAATACTCGTCTTTTGGAGAAAATATGAGTTCGTGTAAGAAATCTAGTAAAAGTTGAATGTCAACATGAAGTAAGTTTGTTTCCTTATGTTTTAGTTGAGGTCATAAATAAATTACTCAATGAAAAGTAACTTAAAACAAAAATGGTGTCTGTTAATTATTCCTACTAGGGAATCAAATACTGTTTAACCCGTCACAAGTTTGTGATTTTCTGGTGGTTAAATTTCTCTTAAACATGTTTTCTATCACTCTCCATCAGAACCTGACCCTTTGTTTTCTCCTCCATGTCCATGTTTTCCTACATGGAATCCTAGTATGGGTTAACTCAGGTGACCTTTTTACTTCTCTTTCTTTATTATAATGTGATAGTTTTACTGACTCATGTTCCGATGTGGGATTTTCAATGAAATTTCCAAGCCCAATTTTAAAATTGCGAGGACGCAATTCCCAAAAGGGGGGAAGGATGTAACACCCCTAGTAAATAAAGAATATGAAATTTTCATATTTATCTATATTTGTGAATAAAATATTAATATTACTTTAAAGGGAACTCTATGCTCAATGGCGTACCCAATATGTAGCAACGAGTTTCTTCAAAATCTTACATTGCACTCTAAGAATAAAATAATATTATTTTAAATGGTAGTTAATGACTAGATGTTGTAATGGAAGGAATGAATAGAACTAACTAAAAAATGATTATATATTTTTGTCAAATATTTTTACTTTTACCCAATAAATGTTAGAGGCTTAAAATGCAAATGAATCAAATTTTAAGCATTAATCTTCTAATATTCTTTAAAAGGTCGATTAACCGCCTTTTGACGGAGAACCCTTCTTAAATATACTTTTGACAATTTATATGTTTTATTTGACAAAATAAAATCCTTCTTTATAATCGGGTCATCAAAATTTACTTTGTCTAAATTTTTGTTATTTTTCCGATAACGATCATTTTTAGTGAAAATGTTGCATTTTAATTGAAAACCTCCTTTTAACCTGATTTATTTTAATGGATATATTATATTTTTAATTTATATTAAAGTGTATTTAGAATATATTTTTACCATTTAATCCAATTATTGTCATTGGAATTAATTTCACTTTGAAATTGGACTTAAACTAGTGTCAATCTTTTAATAGATATTATTTCTTAAAAACACGCTATTTGTTTTGACAGCGGGAATTAATTATTAAATTAATTAATGCAACTTATATATTTTGAATTTTTTAAAATAGACATCATTTTTGAATTCGGAATATCAAATATATCTTAGGGTGAATTTTTGGTATTTTTTTGAAAAACTTCAATTTTCGATGAATAGTGAAACCACTATGTGGTAGTTAAAGAAACTGATTTTTCGTTTAAATGAAACTTTACCACTTCTATGATTTGATTTTCAAAAATCAGACATACATGGTTGTCATTTGGAAGTAAAATGTGGTTCAATGAGATTAAAATAATTTTTGGTGAATAGTAACTTTTAAGTTTTATTAATCACGATTAAAGGTAATTAGTGTAATGTAAAGTAAAGATAATGTTATAATAATATGAAATGAACTTAAAACATGTCCTAACCTTATTGGATGAGTCATGGCCGACCAAGAAAATCCATGGGTCAACTTGGGGACCCCATTGAGCCACTTTGGTTGGAAAATGACATTAACAACTTTTTATTTAAAGTTAAAATTAAAATGACACAAACATGCATTGTTTTACTAAAACAATTTTTACATGGGGTTATAAAATTCATATTTTTGACTATAAATATTCATTGGAAATATAAAAAGATTTAATACATAATTATATTTTTTTATAATTTTTAGGAATTAAATAAATTTATTTATTTATGACACTGTGATGATGCAGTGATTACCTCATAAATGAATTATTTAAATAAAATGAGAATATAGGGTGAAAAATAAGTCTTAAACTTGTCACAAACCTATTGTATGGGTGGATTTTGAAACCTTATCACCTTATCCTAGAAATATATCCTTTTGAGACCTTTAAAATCCGAAAATCATTTTATAATAAAGTAATAGTTTATAACTTTCCAAGAGTGCCCCTCCTCTTCCCTTAGAAAAGGCCCCCACCTCTACCACATTACTCACACCTCTCAAGAGTTTCTCTCGGCCACAACCTGACCATTTCATCTCTAAACATCCCTATTTATATCATTGAAGCCTCACCTTTGGCAGAATGCTCTTCAAGAAACCCTTTTGGTTCAAACCAAGATGAGTTACCCGATTTAAAGGTAATGTCTTCACTTGTGTTCTTTTGTTTTCTTTTTCTTCTCAAAACCCATAAACTCTTTTTATTACTTTATTTTGTAACAACACCATTATATTAAATTTACTAGTATGTTGTTATGTGAAGTATTCGAGCTACACTTACACACACCTCCATCTAATGGTTAAAGAACATACTGTTTCTGTGGATGGCGAATTACTGCCTCACGAAACGATGATTGTTCAATCTTCTCTTAACACCGTTAATGGTGGCCATTATGATGTCACTGTATTTTATATATGATATATATGTTATTTATGTTTCCCATATTCTTCTTTATTTTATATTTAAAACATACCTTTATGCTTTGCATGTTGTGTAATTGCGTTAATTTCATACGAGGAAGTGTGGACTACCGCCCCCTCAAGTGATGTGACTCGTTCATGCAATTCATGGAATGTATAAAGAATGAAATTAATGAAATTATGTGAAATATAAAACATATATATTACACTATAATTATAATATATATATCTCTCAATTATTTTTTAATTCCATTAATATGACAAAGAAATGAAAGTAGCGTTCATGCGTACGTACGACCTACCGTTTCCATGAACTGTGAATTTCATTTCTTTTTATCCCCAAATGTTATGGAATAGTTTAAAATGAATATTTAATGGATATATATGATATTTAAATCATTAATACTATTCTCTAGATGATTTACTTATAACTACATGGACAATCATTTTCAAACAAGTTCATTTTTGACTCATGTACCAAACATCGAAAAAAACGTCTGATAGGAACTCACATTATTAACCAATTATTATAACATTATAATATGTGATATGAACTAAATAATAATATTTAAAGGATAACCTCAAGTAATTATAAATTTAACAAGGTTTATTATTCAGGAATACAATGAAACGAACAGGACAAGTCAGACTTTAGGTAAGGGATCCAACCTCTCTCTTTCTTTTAAAGTACTCTCTTTTATGTAACTTATTTTAAGCTCCTATTTCTTATGTTGGGGGATGTTATTATATATTACTATTGATGTAAATTTTATTTTAATATGATGAGATACCATATTTTATCTCATCAATCCATTTTTGGAAGTTTTATGTGGCACCGTTAGGCTGCCGAATTTTCATAAGGGGATTTTCATCTCACTTTTTATTCCCATGAGATTTATTCTACATTGGCCACTATTTACTTTTGTGTGGTGTATGTAATGCCCATTATTTTACTATTTGTATAATATAATCTCATTTATGGGTATTTACATCTTCATTTTATGACCCCTATTTCATGGGGTGTATGTTTCGAAAGTTGCCCAAATCGGTAAGGGAACCTTTCACACTCCTCTTTTTAAAAGACTTATTTTCTTATGTATTTTAATTTACATCTTGTTATGTTGGGATATGTTATTATATATTGTTATTGATGTAAATTTTATTTCCAAGTTATGAGATTCCATTTTCTCTCTCGTCAACTAATTTTATGAATTTTAAAGTGACGCCATTAAGCTGTCGAATTTTACCAAGGGAACTTCTAAACCCAATTTCAATTTCTTTGGGTTCAACATGTAGTTTTTGAATATGTCATCATTTGAATATTTTTGAATCAACATTGATTGTTTTACACTTAATATCCACTTATATTGGGTGTATTTATATTTTTCACACATAATTATGAGATTGATTTATCCTTAATATAAGGATACCTTCTTTATAAGGGATTTCATCTCATTTTACAATTCTATTGAGAATTAATTGTTGTTATGCACCAATTCACTCTTATATTGTGTATATAATGTCCTTTGAAATATTATATCATTAATCCATTTATTCTCATGATATTGTAAAGTTCTGATTAAATTTTATTCCTCAATTATTGTGTTTAAGTGTCTCTCATTTTGTTAAAAACCCTTTAACTAAAATATCATTTTAAATGTTTTAATGATTTATTATTATAAATATTTCTAATTAATATCCATGTTTTCAAAATATTTTGAAGGATTTATTTATATGGATATTAATTTTTTAAAATGTTAAAAGCTTCAAAGTGGTATGGAACACTTTGATTCAAAAATCTCTTTATTAAATGTCTAAAATGGTTTTGAAAATGGTTTTTAGAATGGATTTATTTTTTCAATATCTTAAAATGTTATATTGTTATTGAAATGTGGGAATGTTATCTTTCATTTATGCTTAAGTTATGTGCTATGATTATTTTATGGTTCTTGGTCATTGTTTATGAAGACAGGTGGTTCCGTGATAAACTAAGGGCGGGTGAGCCCGATATAGCTCTCCAATGCATTGGGTAACGCGAAGGGGTTAAACGTTAAGGTTTCTCCAAAGAGATTTAGGGAATATACTATGATGGGTATTCCAAAGGTAACCATAAGGGTTACTCCCTACGTAAGAATGTTATGAATGCCTCAAGTTACCTTTATGTCTTATGATTTCTATTGAGTTATGCATAAACCTTATGATTTCATGGGGTATGTTAAATTGCTAATGTTTTATGTGTAAAGTATGATTTAATTGATTCTTATGTATACATGGACTAATGTTTTCATTCCGTATTGTTATAACCCTTACTGAGATTTTTATGATCATCCCAAGTCTTTTTTTTGAAATGTTTTTCACAGGACATAAAGTGGAATAGGGTCAAGGAAGGGATCAAGGAAATGTCGTGCTATCTAAAACAAGAACTAGACATGACTCTTTTGTTCAAGAGTTTTTATTTTATGAAAAAAATGGAAGCTGAGTAGATGTGTCTACTTTGTAATCTTTGAGATGTAATATTTATGCCATAATTCTCTAAAACTCTAAACCTGAAAAGATTCTCAATGTGAATTATTCATTTAATTCAAGATGAAGTAACGTTTAAGGTCGGGTCCTTATACTAACAACATGGCTGGATAAAACTTTTGAGTACACGTTGTGTCTAGGGTGAGCATGTTGCGTAGTGTTACTGCAGCAAGACCGTGTATTTATAGCCATGAAGAATTACCTGGGTAGGAGGGAATATTTAGGTACACACTGTGTCTTTGAAAGAACATGCCTTTTTTATGGGGTGTTATATGACCTTGTTGGAAGGGGTACATACCCATGTTAAGGCTTAAGGGAATACACTGTGTAGTGGTTCTACACACCATGTAAACATCTTTTGTAAAACATGAATGTTTTCCTTCTCTTGTTCTGTTTATGCACTTCTAAGTTGCAGTCCTTTATAAAATTTTATTGAGGTGTGCACTTGACCTTGCAGAGTCATGCCACTAAGATGTCCTCTAGTTGTACACCTGGTACATGGCGATGATCAGACACCAGAAATGGTAGATCAAGAACTACCAGTAGATCCCCCCATTGTGCCCATATTGGGACCAGCTTTTATACCAGACGTAGGTGATGATGCACAGTTCTGTGAAGGATTTATGAGGATAATGTAGACCTTTCAGGGAACAAAAAATCTTTCCCTAACTGTGGTAGAGTTGACACAAGTGTTCCCACAGTAGAATCCTCCCACTTTTTCAGGGTATGGAGGACCATAGGCTGTAGAGTCATTGTTGGAGGATATTATTTCAATCTTCGAGCATATAGAGACTCCTCCTGAGAAGAGGGTAAAGATCCCGACTTAAAAACTACGTAATTCTTCCAATATAAGATAGGATGTTATCTCATAGGTGGGGAATCATTGGGATATGACTTGGGAATAGTCTTAGAGGACCTTCTATGATTATATCTACCCTGATACTTTGATACCCAACCAAGATTGGGATTTTATGCATTTGGAGCAGGGAACTCTTTTAGTGATGGATTATTCTTCTCACATTAGAGAGTTTCAGTGCTTCTCACCTATTTTGGGAGGTGACGAGTTATCACTGGATAGGAGATTTGAGGATGTTATCAGCTATGAAATCCGACCGTAGGAAAATATTTTTAGGTTGACTTTGGTGACTGCTATAGTAAATCGGGCACAGATTACCAAGCATAATTTAAGAGAGTTTGGAGCTGTGAGCTAGGGCGGTTCAGCATCCATGGTTGGTACTCCTTCGACTGATTGTTGGAATCCTTGTAGGGATATTTCTTTAGGTATCCATGTTTCATGCTACCAATGTGGAAAGAGTGGGCATACAAGATGAAATTTTCCGAAGGACCTAGTTGAGTGCCGATCTTGTGGAAAGGTATTCCATATTCAATGTTTTTGCAGGATTTTCTCACTAGAAGTGAGTGGGAGGGGATCTGTTATGACTCCAATTACATAAGAAGGGCCACCAATTTCTCATCAGTTAGGGAACTGGAGTTAGTTAGTCAGTTCATGATGAGAAGGTGGTCATGGATGTGGTATCTAGATGATAGGTTTTCAGCGACAACATGATGGATCAGCTCAGGGTAGCTAGGTTGGGTCATAAGGCTGCAATACATGTCAAACTTTTTCAATGGAACATGCCCAGCAGAGTAGGATCCTATACCCTCTACATTTAGAGGTAAAATTCTAGTTGCCTTAGTTTTAGATTCTACTGTTTTGGATACAAGGGATTCCCATAGTTTTATATCAATTATTTTTGTGGAGATACTTGGGCTTTGTATCATTACTTATGATGATGTTATGATACTAGACACTCCGTTAGAGATTAGGAAAACTAGTTTATTTTAGCGAAAGGAGTGGCCTCTTGAGATTGATGGGTGTCACTTCTTGTGGGACCTCTATGTCTTAAATATGACAGGTTCTGATGTCATTCTCTAAATAGACGGGTTGGTCTCCTTTCAGGCATTTGTTGGTTGTTATCGCCATAGGATAAGTTTCATGTCACCAGGGGGTTTATATTTTCTAAACAATGGTGAATGAAATGTCCAATAGAGAAGATATGGACTTGAGCATCTTGGGTTGGGAGTAATTAAAACTAAGATTTCTATTTTATATCTGGATGACTAGGGGACTTCAGAAATGAATTTTCCTCTAGTGGTGGATCATTTAATGGATGTATTTCCATCCAACTTTTCAAGTTTACCTCTGAAGAGATAGGAACATTTATCTAATGAGAATGTTCTTGGAGTGAAACCGGTGTCCATTCCACCGTATATGATGGCCACACCAGATTTACTACAGCTCAAGAAGTAATTGGTGGACTTGCATGCAAGGGGTTTCATCAGAACCAACACTTCTCCTTTGGGTTTTCCTGTTCTTTTTGTGAAGAAGGCGGAAGAAACCCTCATACTTTTTGTGGATTACTCTAAGCTGAACCAATTGATGGTCGACAACCGATATCCATTTCCAAGGATTGATGATCTCTTTGATCAGCTTTCAGTAGCCTGAGTGTTCTTAAATATTGAATTGAGATTGAGATATCATCAATTACACGTTAGACCATCAGATATATCTCTTACAACCATTAGGAGTAGGTATGGTTTATACTAGTATTTGGTTATTCCATCTAGTATCATGAATGCAGAAAGAGTTTTCATGGAAATGATGAACCAACTATTCCATCCTTACTTGGATTCTTTTTTGGTATTCTTCGTGGCTGATATCTTGGTGTACTCTCACACTCGACAAGATCATGCCATCCATCCTGAGATCGTATTGTGTACACTGAGAGAGTATCAATTATATGCTATGATCTAAAAGTGAAACTTTTGGATGGATCAGATTAATTTGTTCAGTCATGTTATCTCAAAGACCAGAGTATCATTGGACCCAAATAAAGTGAGATAAATAGTGTCTTGGGAGCAGCCAATGAATATATTTGAGGTACATAGTTTTCTAGGGATAGATGGTTTATTCAAACGCTTTACTCTGAAATTTTTACACATAGTAGCACCACTGACTGGCCTGACTAAGAAGTCTGTGAAGTACTTGTTGACAAATTCCTAATATTATGCCTTTCAGGAGCTGAAAGGAAGGTTGACTTTAGCACTGATAGTGATTTTTCCAGAGCTGGGAAAGAGTTACACAGTTTACTGTGATGCATCGGGTATCAAGATGAGATCCATTCTTATGCATGGTGTAGGAGTAGTTTCATACGGGTGTCATAAGTTAAATCCACATGAGATTAATTATCCAATGTATGACCTCGAGTTAGCTGTAGTTGTGCATGCTTTGCGCCGTTGGAGACGTTATCTTTTGGGAGAATGTTTTGTGGTGTATACAGACTAAAAAATCATCAATTATATCTTTACTCATTAGGATTTGAATTGTATAAAGTGAAGGTGGGTTGAGTGCATTTGGTATTTTGACATTGAGGTTCCTTACATGTCAAAGAAAAGGCAACACAGTGGTTGATGCATTAAGTAGGTTTACTCAGATACAAGCAGTTCAATAGGCCAACATTGAGTGGAAGATTATGTCTCTATTCTCCGAGATGCATTTTGAGGTGCACGATAGACAACTGTAGACATTTATTTATTCTATAGGTGTTACCTCTATCCATTGGATCTAGTGAGAATGAGGTAGATATAAGATTCTGAAGGCCTAGTCCTAAGGGAGAGCATGTCAGGTGAGGACCATACTCCTAGGTGGACCATAGGTGAGGATGTGGTTTTTTATTTTCATAGACGCATATGGGTGTAATAATACATACACTAAGAGCGTTTGAAATATTTTAATTACTCCATATAGGCATTACATCATGGTGTCACCATGATATATTGAGATCTACATTGTTAGTATTGGTTTCCAGGCATGAAGAGGGATGTAGCTAGTTTTTTATGAGATGTTCCACCTTTTAGTAAGTGAATGCAGAGCATCAGTGATCCAAAATACTATTACAGTAATTACCCATTCCTGAGTGGAATTGGAAAAATGTCGTGATGGATTTCATGATGGGTTTACTGAGGTCATCTTGAGAAAATTTTGCGGTTTGGTTTATTATCAATTGGCTCATGCATGTAGCACATTTCCAACTTATCAAGGAAACATTCTGTGTTGATGTGCTTGGAAAGTTGAACATCTGAGAGATTATACATTTTCATGGGGTCCTATACTCTATAGTTTTATATAGGGACACCTAGTTTACTTCTCATGTCTATTAGGGACTATATAGGGCTTTAAGTACATAGGTACTTCTGAGTACAACTTACCACCCCCAGACAGATGGCCAATCTAAGCATACGATTTTGGTTTTGGAGGATATTCATGGAGAATGTTTTATGTATTTCGGGGGCTATTGGGAGAGACACATACCCCTGATGGAGTTTTCCTACAATAATAATTTTCAGTAAATGATTCAGATGGAAGCTTATAAGGCTTTGTATGGTTGGACATGTCGATCACCCCTATATTGGCTAGAGGAAGAGGAAGAAGAGATATGTTGGGAGCTCATATTATCCAAGAGACCACCAAGTAGGTGGAGTTGATTCATAAGAGTATGGATACTAAAAAGTCTCACCAAAAATCTTATGCAGATTAACAAAGGTGACCTCTAAAGTTTGAGATTAGAGACCAAGTTTTCCTTCATGTCACTCTAAGGTTGGGGGATAAGAGAATTAGGGGATAGGGGATGCTTTCACCGAGATACATTGGTCCATTTTAGGTTTTGGATAGATTTGATCCCATTTTATATCCATTATAGTTAACTCAGAGGTATTGGGATATGCATGATGTCTTTCAATTTCTCAGCTATGCAGTTAATTTTTAGACCCGTCTCATCTTTTTCAACCCGAGGAGGTTGAGTTGGAGGTGAATTCATACTTCGAGGAGAACCCTATGCAGATTGTGGATCACAGCATGAAATTTATCCATGGATGGTCAGTTTCTGTTTTTATGGGTGCTATGGAATCACAACCGAGTGTAGGATGATACTTGGGAGAGGGAGGCCGATATACGATCACAGTGGCTAGAGTTGTTCGCAGATTCTTCTTCACCACCCATAGAAGGGAAATTCGGGGATGAATTGATTTTAGGGGGGATGTTTTTTTTAAGAATATAGATCTTCTAGTCTGGTATCGATCTTAATTTTTGGGTTGTTTTGAGGAAAAATTGGGAAATGGGGATTTTTCTAAGTACACCCCATGTAATTATGCATACACGCCTTGTACCTGATTTCCGCGTATAGCCACATACTAGTCGTGTAATGGACGAGTAAATGGCTATGTGGTGACCTAGAAGACTAGTTATGTAAGGGTCCAGTTGAGGATAATACATGAAATTTATTTTAAACAAAGACACTATGTAGTTCTCTATTTATTTGATATATTAGAGCAGGGTTGCAATTTATGTTCGTAAACATCTTCTTCTCCCCATGGTTCATATCGGAGAGCGATAGAATGACTGATGAATTTCTAACCCCTCCCTATTCTCAGTATGATCTCCAATTGAGATGCCTTTAGGTGTGTTGGAATCTCACTAGTGAGTTCTCGAAACCCCAAGAGCTTCTATTCCTAATTCTTATGCTCTCATGAGTTATTCAAGTTTGGGAATTTTTCACCTTTTTTATAGATCTATGTCGGTCTAAGCTGGTTGAAGGGCCAATGTTCAAGTATATCGATCATATGACACTGAGGTAGGTGTTTTGTGTCTTTTTTTGTTCGTCTTTGGATTATATATACTAAAAGTTCCACATACCCACATTTTGGTTATTTCTTGATTTGAAATTAAACCCAATTTATTACCTACTATGGTTTGATTGATTGATAATGGGCTGTTGCTCATGCGTAAGGTTAAATACCTTGGTTATGGGATACCCCATGGGTGCATTTTCTCCTCGATTCATTGTTTATGGCCATTTGTCCTGGAATACATGTTTTTCTAGCCTTGTCTCAAGGCCTTGTTTTGTTAGGATGAAGTGGATGATTTTTTGAAATGCTTGTGATATGCATTAGGAATGTTGAACAAAGGGTATTGGACTGTGAGATCTTCCCAAAGGGGTTAGAACATGAGAGGTACCCATTTGTTCATCTATAATTTTATGGGTTATACCGTGAGAGCTTCCCATGTGATCATTATTAATTGATTAAATTAATTTTGGACCCAAGGGTTTTGACCATGACAGCTTTCCCAAGTGATTGTTTGAAGTTGATTAATGCTATGTTAGTCCAAAGGGGTTAGACCATGCGAGATTTCCCAGTGGGACATTGCTGAATAAATTGATACTATGTTATACTAGAGGGGATAGACTGTGAGAACATCCCAAGGGGTCATGTATTAATAATTGTATAATTGTGGTGAGGATTCCAATCCAAAGCATAAGCTTTTACTCGGTCTTACATGATTGTTTAGATGGTTTTATGAGACATCTATTTGTTACATTACATAGGGGATACATATCTTAAGCTAGATCCCTGGGTTAAATGATTCAACAGATGACTAATAAATGTTAAATGAATGTAATTAAAAACTTTAGGATTATTGACTTTTGAATACTTCCTAGTCTATCACTTCATTCTTTCATATTACCTGCTATGTAAATTCACAGACAGTTAGGCACAAATCTTTTAGCGGTTTCCTATTGGGATTAGTCTCAAACCCTATTTGGGTTATGATTATTGACCTAAATAGATTATATGATTGCATGTATATATAATGTAAAACCCCCTTCTTCATCAGGTACATGATTTGTTTTGGATCTAGAGAGCATGAGACTAAGCTGAGGCTTGTGATGCTATTGGAGTTACTTGTTTTTCATTTGTATTGAATTGTACAATATTTTCTACATTGTGAATTATTTGTATTATTTCTTAGATACATATTCCATGCATCATATATATATATTTTTGCCATTTTTGGTTTTACTTTCAGTCATCCACTGTCTACATTTTTTGGTATCACTACATCCTATATTTCTTACTATTTGTTTTTCTACTATGTATACTCTAAAAATAAGGTTATAGTTTCCCTAATATCACACCTTGGCCCTCACTGTTAGTTGACAGCCTCTGGAATTTAGGGAAATTAACTTTAGGTTATGTGACCAACCGGGTTTGTGGCACCTTTGGGCAGCACCCAGATCTGGGATGTTACAAAGTGGGATTAAAGGGGTTTTATTTTCTACTTTACCATATTATTTGGAGCTAACAGACTAGGATAAGAAGGAAATGGAGTTTGGTAATTAGCTGTGCCCGAGAGTATCTATCCCATGTATAGGGAAAATCCATATTACCATGAATATTTCAATTTTTCTGGTTTTTCAATTATTACAGTTGATTTGATTTCCCCGTGGGGTGATTCACTTGTTTTGTTATGTTATGATTGATTTGATTGAGGTTATATTTATGTTGCAACCCACTGAGATGAGGGTATTTCATCTTATTCATCATATAGAAACTTTCTAGAGATCACATTTCATCCATTATTATCATTCCATGTAGGTAACATTAATGATTTCATGCTGTTGTGATAGATTCCATGATAGAATACCTTTTAGTTTAATAGGGTATTGGTATATGTAATGTTTCATTTGGATGGATACCAAGATTTGGTCCCTGAGATGTTACGGTCCCTCTTGGATCGAAATTTGGTGGATCATTTTTGAACTTTAATAGAGTTCTATTAAGATATGACATGAATAAGGATGCCAAAATTTTATTTGTGGGGATTATGGGATCTCACAGATTGGAAATTGGCATTCCTTGGACAAAATTTTAAGATTTTGGGGGTTTTGGAGAAGTTTCAGAGGCCTACAATCTGAAAACCCAGACAACACAGCATGTGATGTTATGAACACATGCTATGTGTTTTTAATTTTTGGAAGAAATACCATTTCTTAAGCACATGCTCTATAATGAATGTATACACTATGTTGTTGTTGATTATAAGGATGAATGTGTGATAAGAGACATGGGGTTGGTAAAATTTTGGTAGAACACTACGTGTTTTGGGAGTACATGCCATTCTATAGTTGACCATGTATCCAATCATTTGATTAATGAAACAGATGGAGAGAACATTTGAATACACGCTATGTCTAGGGTGAACATGCTGTGTAGTGTTACACCAGTAGGACTGTGTAGTTATAGCCATGGAGAAGTACCTGAGTTGGAGGGAATATTCAAGTACACGTCGTGTCTCAGGAGGAACATGTGGTGTCTATGGGGTGTTACACAACCAGGTTGGTGGGGGTACATGGATATGTTAAGGCATAATGGAGTACTCAATGAAGTGGTTTTACACTCTAGGTAACCCTTTTTTGTAAAAATTGAATGTTTTCCTTCTCCTATACCATTCTTGAACTTCTAAGCTATAGTCCTTGATAATATTTTACTAAGGCGTGTGCTTGACCTTGTAGAGTCATGCCACAAAGTCATCCTCTGGTTATACACAAGGTATATGGAGATGATCAAACCCTGGAAATGGTAGATTAAGGACTACCAGAAAATCCTCATATTGTGCATGTCTTGAGACCAGATGTTATACTGGATGCTGGTATTGATGCACAATTCTATGAAGGCTTTATGAGGATGATACAAACCTCTCAAGGAGCACCACATTTGTCCCCAACTATGGTAGAGTTGACGTGGGTGTTCCAGCAGCAACATCCTCCCATTTTTTTAGGAGATGAAGGACCATAGGCTATAGAGTCATGGTTGGAGGCCATGTTTTCTATCTTCAAGCATCTATAGATGCCTCCTGAGAGGAGGGAAAAGCTTGCAACTTATATGATATGTGATTAATCCAAGAGATGGTGGGATGTTATCTCACTGGTGGGGTGACAATGGTAGATGACTTGGTAAGAGTTTCATAGGAAATTATACGATTATTTATACCCAGAGTTGTTGAGGGCTAATCGAGCTTGGGATTTCATGCATTTGGAGCAGGGTGCTCTTTTAGAGATGGATTAATCTTCTCACTTCACAGATATTCCAGGCTTCACACCTGTTTTGGAAGGTGTTGAGTTATCAATAGCTAGGCTATTTGAGGATAGTCTTAGGTATGATATTCGATCATTGGTGAATATTCTCATGTTGAATTCGATGACTGATATAGTAAATCAAACACTGATTACTGCGTGCAATTTAAGGGTGTTTGGAGTTGTGATCCAGGGTGGTTCAAAATCCAGGGCTGGTACTCCTTCAAAATATAGTAGGAAGTGCCACAAAGATGTTTCTTCTGGTAGCCAAGTGGTGTAATACCAGTGCGGAATGAGTGGGATTAAGATAACCCATTTTCAGAAGGACCTAATCGAGTGCCAATCTTGTGGAAATATGGGCCACATTCAACATTATTGCTTGATGTTCTCACCTGAAACGATTGGGAGGGGATCTATTATTAATCCAAATACAAGAGAATGGCCACCAGTTTCTCATCTATCAGGGAACTGGAGTTAGTCAGCCTGTTTAGGTTGGGGAGGTGGTTGTGGCTATGGTAGTGAGATTAAAGGTTTCACTGACAATAGGTTGGATCAGCTTAGGGTACCCAGGTAGGGTCATGGGGTTGCGGTACATGTTAAACTATTGAGATGGAACAGACCCAACATGAGGAGGATCCAAGACCCTTTATAGTTAGAGGTACGATTCTAGTTGCCTTAGTTTTAGCTTCTACCCTTTTTGATACAAGGGCTTCCCATAGTTTTATATTTGTTGTTGTTGGTGAGAGCCTTGGGCTCTCTATATTTAATTTTGATGATGTTATGATGCTAGACACTCTATTGGGGATTAGGAATACTAGTGTACTTTAGTGAATGATGTTTGAGGGTGTCACTTCTTGTTGGACCTCTATATCTTAGAGACGATAGTTTTCAATGTCATTCTCAAAATGGAGAGGTTGGTCTCCTTTCAGGCCTTTGTTGATTTTTATCACCGTTGGGTGAGTTTTCACTTCACCAGAGGGAAGATATTTTCTACACAAGGATGAATGGGATGTCCAGACGAGTATAGACAGACTCGAGCATCATGGGTTGGGAGGATTTACAGCCCAAATTACTATTTTATATCTAGATGACCAGGGGACTTCCCCCATGTAATTTCCTCCAATGGTGGATCATTTCAGGGATGTCCTTCCGACCAACTTTTCCAGTTTACCTCTAGAGAGAACTGATATCCCTTTCCATGGATTGATGGCCTCTTTGATCAACTTCAAGGATCTCAGGTGTTCTTGAAGATTGACTTGAGATCTGGTTACCATCAGTTGCATGTTAGTCCAACAGATATACCTCTAAAAAATTTTCAAAGTAGGTATGGTCTATAAAAGTATTTGGAAATGCCATCTAGTCTCACGAACACGTCGATATAATACATGGAACTGATGAACTATGTATTTTATACCCACTTGGATTCTTTTATGATAGTATTTGTAGACGATATCTTTGTGTAAAATCACACTTGACATGATCATTCCATCCATCTTGAGATCATATTGAGTACACTGAGAGAGCATCGGTTATATGCTAACCTCTCAAAGTTCCACTTTTGTATGGATGAGATTAATTTCGTGGGTCATGTTATCTCCAAGACAAAGGTATTAGTTGACCCAAATAAAGCGAGCGTAGTAGTATCCTATGAGCATCCGAAGAAAGTCTTTGAGGTATGAAGTTTTATGGGGATAGATGGTTTCTATAGACACTTTAATCGGGACTTTTCACACTTAGCAGCACCACTGATGAGCCTGACTAAGAAGGCTGTGAAGTACTTGTGGACATATTCCTATGATTCAGCCTTTCAGGAGATGAAAGGGAGGTTGACTTCAGCAGCAATACTGATTTTTCTGGAGCTTGGAAAAAGTTACACCATTTATTATGATGCATCAGATATTAGGAAAGGAGCCTTGATTATGCAGGGGAAGTAGTAGTTGTGTATGGGTCTTAGCAGTTAAGGCCACATGAGATAAATTACCCAATGCACAATCTTGAGATAGCTACAGTTGTGCATGATTTGCAGTGTTGGAGACATTATCTTTTGGGGTAACATTTTGTTTTGTACACAGAACAAAAAATCCTCAAGTATATCTTAACTCAGTGAGATTTGAATTTTAGACAACGAAGGTGGGTAGTTTACCTTTAGTCTTTTGAAATTGAGATTTCCTACGCACTAAGGAAAGGCAATGCAGTGGATGATGCATTGAGTATGACAACTCAGATACAGGAAGTTCAGGAGTCTAGTAGTGAGTGGAAGCTTATGTCTCTATTCTATGAGATTCATTTGGAGTTACATGATAGACATGGGTAGACATTTCTTTCTTCTATAGTTGTTACCTCTACTCTACTGGATCGAGTGAGAATGAGGCATCTATCATATTTCGAAGGCCTAGTCCTGTGAGAGAGTATGTCAAGGAAGGACACTACTCTTGGGTGGACCATAGGTAAAGATGAGGTTTTGTATTTTCATGGACACTTATGGGTTTCACCAGACATACACGAAGAGCTTTTGTGAATTTTTCATGCCTTCGTATGGGCAGTCCATCCTGGTGTCACCATGTTGTATCGAGATCTACATCGTTTGTATTGGTTTCCAGGAATGAAGAGGGATGTAGTTGGTTTTGTTATGAGATGTTCCACCTGTCAGAAGGTGAAGGTGGATCATTAGTGTCCCACAAGGATATTACAGTAGTTACCCTTTCTTGAGTGGAAGTGGAATGATGTCGCGATGGATTTCGTGACAGGTATTCCGAGGTCGCCTCAAGGAAATGATGCAGTTTCAGATTTTATTGATAGACTCAAAATGGTTGCACATTTTCTTCCAATCATGGAAACCATTGGTGTTGATGAGATTAGAATGTTGTAAATCTGAGAGATTTTATTTTTTCATGGGTTTCAAAACTCTATAGTTTTAAATAGGGACACCTGGTTTAGTTCTCATGTCTGGAAGGGACTACAGAGGTCTTCAGGTACATAGGTACTTCTAGGTACAACTTACCATCCTTAGAAAAATGAATATTCTGACCGTATGATTCCGGTTTTAGAGGACCTGCTTCGAGCATGTGTCCTGAATTTCAAGGGATCTTGGGAGAGACACATACCCATGGTGTATTTTTTCTAAAATAATAGTTTTCAGGAAATGATTTAGATGGGACCTTATGAGGCTTTGTATGGTAGGCCATACTGATCCCCCCTATATTGGCTGGAGGTAGGAGAGGTAGCTATACTAGGACCTTGTCTTGTTAAGGAGACCACTGAGTATGTGGAGTTGATTCATAAGAGGATGGCTACTACAAAGTCTCACTAGATATATTATAATGATCGATGAATGAGGTTGGGAAAGAGGTGGATTATGAGATAGGGGATGATTTCACCATGATGCGTTGGGTCGTTCGAGGTTTTGGAGAGATTTGGGCCAGTTTCCTACTAGTTACAGTTACCTTAGAGGTACTGGTCTATGCGTGACATATTTCATGTTTCTTAGCTGTGAAGTTACTTTTCAAATCCATATCATCCTTTTCAACCTGTGGAGGTTGAGTTGGAGGTGAATTCATCCTTCAAGGATCACCTAATTCAGATTGTGGATCACAACATGAAAGTTATCCATGGAAAGTCTGTTCCTCTAGTATGGGTGCTAAGGCAGTACAATTGAGTGGAGGACGAGACTTGGGAGAGGGAGGTAGATATGATATCACAGTGGCTCGATTTGTTCATCGATTCTTCTACACCACCATTGGAAGGGAAATTCAGAGAAGAATTTCTTTAAGGGGGGATGTTTTTAAGAAACTAAATCTTACCTTCAGGTATGGATCTTGATTTCGGGTTGTTTTGAGAAAAAATAATGAAGTGGGGATTTTTATAAGTTCACGCCATGTACTAATGCGTACACACTGTGTACTCAATTTCCAGGTACAACCACGTATTGGTCGTGTAATGTCCGAGTACATGCTCGTGTGGTGACCTGGAAGACCACTCAGGTTGGGGGTAGGTTGAGGCCAATACACTACATGTAGTTTAAATGAAAACACTTTGTTCTTTTCTTTTTATTTAATATATCAGAGCGGGGTCATGTCTTATGTTCGTCAACATCTTCTTCTCCCCATGGTTCATACATGAGAGCAACAGAATTATCCAAAAACTTCAAATCCCTTCTGATTCTCCATCTAATATCTGATTGAGACACCATCAAGTGCATTGGAATCAAATCAGGGACTTATAAAAACTCCAAGAGCCTCTATTCCTAATTTTTCATCTCTCATGAGTTATTCAAGGTTGTGAATTTTTGAACTTTTTGTAAATCTATGCCGATTCAAGGGCCATCATTCAAGTATATCAATTGTACGACACCAAGGTAGGTCATTTGTGCCTTTCATTGTTCTTATTTGGATTATATATGATACAAATTCCACATAACAATGTTTAGAGTATTTCTTGATTTAGAATTAAACCCTATTTATCACATGGAATGGTTTGATTGATTGATAAAGGGTTGTTGATTATGGTTAAGGTTAAATAACTTGCTTATGGGACACCATATGGGTGCATTTACCCCTCAAACAACTATTTCTGGCTATTTAGTCTAGAATAACTGTTATTCTTTCTTTGTATCCCATGACTTGTTTTGTTAGGATTGAGTTTAGGATTTCAAGAATTGCCTGTGATATGAATTGTGAATGTTGACCAAAGGGGATTGGATTGTGAGAGCTTCCTAAAGGGGTTAGACCATGATAGCTACCTAGGTGGTCATCTATAATTTCTTGGGTTCGACCATGAGATATTCCCAGGTGATCATTATTATTTGATTAAATTAATGTTAGACCCATGGTTTCAGACCGTGAGATCTTACCTAGGTGGTCGTTTATAATTGATTGATGCTATGTTCGGACAAAGGGGTTAGACTATGAGAGATTTCCCAAAGGGACATTGCTTAATGAATTGATGATATGTTTTACTAGAGATGATAGTCTGTGAGAACTTACCAAGGGGTTGTGTATGGATAATTGTATAATTATGGCGAGTCTGCCAAGCCAAAGCACAAGTTTGGAATCAGTCTTACTGGATTAATAGATGGTCTTCTGAGACATCTTTTTATTACTTTACATAGAGGATACAGAGCTTAGGCTAGATCCTAGGGTTACATGAATCAACATATGAATAATAAATGTTAAATGAAAGTAATTTAAAACTATAGGATTGTTTACTTCTGAGTATTTCCAAATTTATTTCTTAATTATTTCATATTATCTGCAAAGTAAATTCACTGATAGTTAGGCACAAATATTTTGGTGGTTTCCTTTTGGAATTCATCTCATACCCTATTTAGATCATGATTTTGGACCCAAATAGATTATATGATTACAAGTACAGATAAAGGTAGACACATGTCTTCATCAGGTACTTAATTGTTGTTGGAGCCGGAGAGTATGGGACAAAGATGAGGCTTGTGATGCTATTGGAGTTACTTGTTTTTCATTTTTATTGTATTATACTATATTTAAAGCATTTTGAATTGTTTTGTTTCTTTTTTAGATACATATTCCATGAATCCTATATATATATATATATATATATATTTTCCTCTGTTGGTTTTACTTCCAGTCTTCCGCTGTTTACTTTTTTTGGTGTTACTGCTTCCTCTATTGGTTACTATTTGTTCTTACTTTATGTATACTCTACCAAAAAGGGTACAGTTTCACCAATATCACACCTTTGTTCTCACTACTACTAGGCAACCTATGAAATTTATGGAAATTCAATTGAGGTTATGTGACCAACTGGGTTCGGTGCACCTTTGGGTGACACCCGGATCTGGGATGTTACATCTTTGGGCTTAAATTTCCAGATGAGTTGTGCATAGATCTCATAATCTCCTCACCATCCAAGTAATTATCTAGTTTTACTATTAATTATAATATGATAAATAATTATAAGACTATTTCAAAACTTCTTACTCTGATTCTCCATGTGGATAAGGACATAGGGCATGACAAACCCACAATCCTTTTAGGTAATAAAAAAAGGAATAACAAGTCAAAGGGGCCCAAGGATTATAATAATTCTAAAGATTTAGATCACCATCCTTCTAAGAAGAGGAAGATATATAGGTTGGGTAAGGAAAATAAATAGTATGTTTTTCATGTGGCAACAAATGATAGTAGAAGAGGAATTTCACCTAGAAGAAAATGGAAGCTAATGGTGCATTCATTATAGAGTGTAATATTTCAATATCTACACAATGGGTATTGGATATAGATTGTGGTGGTTTCATCTATATCCAATTATAGTAGCCAAGTATATTCTAATTTTTTCTATAGGATAGGTGGATTTGAGAGATAATAATGTTGTGAGGATGTCTTCTCTAGCAATTGGTGACTACCACATTTTATTTCCCACATGAATGATGTTGGTTTTAAGAGGATGTTATTATATTCCAATGTTTACCAAGAACATTATTTTTATATCATTCCTACATGTATATGGTTTTATTTGTTGGATTAAAAATAAAATTTGTTTCTTTTTTTTAAGAAAAAAAATGTTATGGTATGATGAAATTAAATAAAGGTCTTTATTTGTTAAATTATGAAAACCAACTATTTGTAATCAATAGAAAACGTTCACATTACTTATATAACACCCAACTATGTTATCACCATCTTGGATGTGTAATCTAGAATAATTTTAAAAATCTCTATCAAGATGATTATTTAGACTCTTATTCTCTAAAACCACTTGAAATATATTATCTTGTTTATAATAGAAAATAACCAACCCACCATTTTGTGGATAGGGTGAAAGGGACAAAAAACTTTTAGGATTGATACTCACTGATGTGAATGGGGAATTTCCAATAGAAGCTAGTGGTGAATATCAATACTTCATAACTTTTAATAATGTCTTGAGTAGATATGGATATGTCTACTTGATGAGGTATCAATCCAAGTCCATTGAAAAATTAAAATAACTAAAGAATAAAGTATAGAATCAACATGGAAAGAAGATAAATATGCTTTTATTGGATCAAGGGAGTGAATACATTAACTAAGAGTTCATCAACATTCTATGGGGGTTTGAGTTCTATCGCAACTCACTCCACCTTACAAAGAATGATGAAATGATGCTAGTTAAAGGAGATACCATATCTTTTTAGGCATGGTAAGGCTAATGATGAGTCACACAGAACTTCCATTATCCTTTTAGGGATGTGCATTATAAAATATGTCTTATACACTAAACCGAGTACCAAATCTAGTGGAAAATGAAATTCTATTCGAGTTATAGAGTGTAAGAAATCCCATTTTGTCTCATACACATGTATGGGGTTGCAAGGTGTTTAGGAAGGACTTACTAGGAAACAAACTATCACCCCTAGGAAAAAAGTGTCTGTTTTTAGGGTATTCTAAGGAAACAAAGTTATACTACCTAGACAAACCCCTAGTTAATAAAGCGTTTTCTACCAACAAGACATATTAATTTAGAGGGAGCACATCCTCAAAAATTATAGTGGGAGAAAATTTGACTTAAAGGAAGTTATTGCTCAAGATACAAAAGAGTTGGTACAATAATAGATTCCATATGTTCCCATTGAAGAACTAGTTCCTAAAACACGTGTACTATATAATATCACTAGAGAGGTAAAAGAACCAAATAGATTTTTTTTCTATTCACTGAATATGGGGACATTTTAATGGTTTAAAATAATGAACTTATATCTTTAAAAAAGGACATAGTGATAATAAAAGCTAGAAAATGGAAAGAAGACATGAATTCTAAAATATATTACACATATTAAAACCAAGTTTGGGTTCTGGTTGATGAACCAATAGATGTAAACCCATTGGGTGAAATTGGGTATTCAACATTAAACTAGACATGTAAGGTAAAGTGAATACCTATAAAGCATGGTTAGTGGATAAAGGGTTTAAAAATCATCAATAAATTGATTAAAGTGAAAATATTTCACTAGTTTCAATGGTTAAATCCATTATAATTATATTTGTTAAATCATCTGACCATGATTTTGAAAATTGTAAGAAGGATATCAAGACAACATTCCATAATGGGAACCTTCATTAATATTCCTACATGATATAAACATAAGGGTTTGTGACTCCATGTGATTTCCATTTTTTTTCAAGTTAGAGAGATCCATTTATGGATTTATGCAAGCATCATGATCAAGGAACATCTAATTCAATAAAGCTATAAAATAATTTGGTTTCATTAGAAAGGAATATGATCCCTGTGTTTACAAGAGGTTTAGTGGGAATCTAGTAATTATCCTAGAAGTATATGTTGATGACATATTACTTTTTTTGAAATGACATACCAGTATTACAGTCTGTTAAGGAGTAATTAAACAAGTGTTTCTCAATGAAGGAATTAGGTGAAGTAGAAAATATTCTATGGATTAATATCATTCATGATATATCCAATAGGATACATAGACTAATTAAAAGTATATACATTGGATATATACTAAATATATTTAGTATAAAACAATCAAAAAAGAGATTAGTTCCACTATCACATGGCATATAAATTTATTAGAAAATATATCCTAAAAGACAATAGGAGAAAGAGGTAATGAGTAAAATCACATCTGACTAAGTGATTATGTCAATTATGTGTGTTATTTTATGTACTAGATCTGATTTTTCCTATACATAGATCATGTTTGGAAGATATCAATCTAATCAAGAAGAAAAAAAATGGTTTAATGTTAAGGACATCCTTAAATATCTGAGAAGAAATAAGGATATGTTCCTGGTGTATGGAGGAGATGAGGATCTAGTCATCAGGGGTTATACTAATTATATTTTTAAAATACATTATAATGATATGAATCCATAGTTTGAATATGGTTTCTATCTCAATGGAGGATTTATAATCTAGAAGAGTTCAAAGCAGTATGTTGTCACTGATTCTACATTGGAGTTCAAGTATATAGTGGCTTTAGATACAACTAAGTAACCCATTTGGATATGAAAATTTTTCTAGAAGATTTATGTTGTAAATATCAACAAAGAACCTATCATAATTTATTTTTGTAGTACTAAAATGGTGGATCTTACAAAAGATCCAAGATCACACCAGTGGAAAAAGAACACACATTGGAAGTATCACCTCTTGAGGTATTTTTGTCAAAGGGGGTGAAGTTTTAGTAAAAAGAGTTCCCAAATAAGAAAACATGATGGAATCCTTGAATCTAGGCCTATCTCAAAAGAAGCTTGAGTATCATGTGAGATATAGCATAATTAAGGTTGTTAGCTATTTTTTATAGTGAAAGTGGGAGTCGTTTGGAGTTGGTTCTCTATAAGGAACTTATATGCACTTTATGATAATCTATAATCATTATTTTGAATATTACTAAACTTTTTATAACAACATAACTGTTCTTATATTTAATATAATATGTGATAATGACCAATGAGTAGTTGTTACATTGAAAGTTCATAGAAGTTCCCCTCTTTGATGAGAACCTAGAATTTTCATGATTATATTATTACATTATATATTCTATTGTAGTATTAAGTAATTTGAGGTAAAAAAATTATTCACTTTATTAGGGGTGAAGACTCATAGGAATTTGAGACACCTTCTCTTGGTGTACACCCTTGGTAATATAATGTGTAGGATATTATGAGAAGGAGACCAACCAATAGAAAATTGATATTTATATGTGTTATTAGATGTTCCTATATGTGGACCATCATATTGATCCTTATACTTTAATGTTATTATTAATGAGTATTATTAGTCACTTACTCTGATTTATTGATAAAAATATAATGACATATGTTTGGGGTGAGGAAAGATATGATGGGTGCATCATGAGTAATATTTTATTAATGAATAATGTGAGAAAATATTTTTCCTCTATATGGTTGAGTGGATTTTAATATCTTAGGCCCTTTGATGGAAATGATATAGCCTAAATAAATTCATTTCCATGGATTTAAATAGGATTTTTTTAAAATTCAAATAAAGAGACATCGAGAACTTAAGATGATGGAAATAAAATGAAACCTACTTGATTAAAGATATAAAAATAAGGGGATTATATTACATATTAAGTGTCCATATGAGGTATTATTTCATTGAGGCGTTAAATTATTTTTCTACAGTTTCCTTGGCATGTCCTTAGATTCTAACCTTGGAATTTAGGCTAATTTTCCTAATGCCACTGAGAAAGAGGCATAGAGGTTCAAACAGTAAGTGTATCCATAATAAAAATTAAATAATATATTATTATTTATTATTTATAAAGTTGAATAAATATTATTATTGTATGTGGTTTAATAATGACTTATGTTTTCTTGATCACATATATTCTATGACTAGTTATTCTAAAGGATATTATCTATGTAAAATATTTAATAAATATTCATTTTATATTTTGTGAATATAATATTTATTTATTCATTAGAGAATAATGTAGTGCTATTAATTTTTTTAAATAAATAGCCATTATTCAAGGACCAAAAAATATTATGGAGGAATAGTGGAACGAGTATAATGGTCTGGTGAGAAGTTATATATATTGAATATTATTTGAATAAATAATATTTAAATTAATTCTTGAGGTTAGCGCATGTCGAATAATAATAATAATAATAATAATAATAATAATAATAATAATAATAATAATATAGAAATCTCGTTCCACAAGGATTATAAAAATAATAAAGGGTGAATATGCAATTATTATTTCCTAACTCTAGCAATATATGAACCCAATTATATTGTTTTCTTAAGAGAAAATTAATTTTTTTATGAGAAAAAATGTATATAGAGAATTCTATCAAAGTCTTAGAGTTTCCCCTTAAAGAATTCTCTCCGGAATGAAGAGTGGTCCTCCTCCACCACCACTCTCAATTTTAGATAGATCGAAGATAACCCTTACTTGAATCAGTTTTCGGGGTGATAAAAGGAAAGTGATGAAAGTATTAAGAAATTTCATTCTAGATCCCAGAGATTCCTATAGTAATGTTTAGATGTTTGTGGAATATGTGTGTATCAATAATGGAGGGAATATATTTTTGATTCCTACAACATAATAATGGTAAAATGTAGAAACATTTTTCAGATATCTCAATGAAGAAATAATTTATCACAAGGTAGTTCATTAATTGATTAAATTTTTAATAAATAATATGTGAAGACCATATGATTTGGTTCCAACATTTAACCATTATATATATTATTTTATTCAATTCCATTGATCATGAAATTTATTTTTATGTAAATCTCAGATTAATCATAAATCATGACAAAAACCTAAGTTGGTCATGCCCCATCCAATACTTCAAATATGCACGTAACCTTCCACCATCACTACCACTTCATCTTTGGTGACATATTTATTTTATATTGTTGTATCTCACTCATTTATATTGAGAAATATTGTGAAATAGCTAAATATTCCTAAAAATATTTTTTATTATGTGATGGATATTACAAATCCCATCAGAACGTAGAGAGTGTAGGGTCATAATTGGATTGATTTTATTTTCTCCATGTCCTAAAATGGTATTACCTATAATTTTATAGTTCCCAACATGAATCCTTTTGATGTTATTTTCGGTATGAATTGTTTGATTCCAAAAATGGACTAACTTCACTGTTGTCTTCAATGGGTCTCTTTTTCAACACCCGATGGGGTGGTCAATGTCTTTTTAGGAGAATGAGATCTAAGGTTGAGTAGAGTCGGTCTGACTTTTTCAATGTTGGGTATGGTAATATTGGGTTTTTTATTCTAACTTGGAGAGATAGTCTTTGATTAATGATCTCCCTCCAATCACCATTATGTTTCCTGATGTGTTTCCTTAGGATTTCTATGGTCTTCCATTGGTTGGAGAGGTGGAGTTATCTTTTTTATTTAGTACCTTGTATTTAGTTAGTATCTATTCCTTATTACCATAGGGAACTAGAAAAGTTGAACGGGTTGGAGACTTAGTTGTATGATGTATTATATAAAGGCATTATTCACTTGAAAGTGTCACCTCGGGTGGAACCTATTCTATTTGCGTAGAAAGAAAACATAGAAATTCTCATTTTCATTGATTACTGAAAACTCAATCAAGTTATGGTAATGAAAAAGTATATATTACGACTAATTTAAGATATATTTGACAAGTGGAAAGGGGAAAGTTGGTTATCGAAGATTAATCCTCGATCTCTTTGTCACCATTTGAGAATATAATAACCCATCATTCAAAAACCTTCTTTAAGAGTAGGTACGACCATTCTGATTATCTTGTCATTCCTTTTAGTCCAACAAATTCTCTCACAGTTTTTTTGGATTAAATGAGTTGTATTTTCCATTAGTACCTAGAGTCACTTGAAGTAATATTTTTGGATGAAATATTGGTTTACTCTAAGACTAGGGAGGATCATGTCTGTCATTTTAGAGTAGTTCTAGTAATATTGAGAGATCATAGACTTTACATGAAGCTTTCAAAATATAATTTTTGGATATACGAAGTGAAATTATTGGGATATTTGGTATCAAAACGTGGAATCTCAGTTGATCATGGGAAGGTAAACATGGGAGAAACCACATAACATTTTTGTGATTCGAGTCATCTAGGGCTTGGCAGGGTACTATCATAGGCTTTTAATATATTTTTATAAGTTGATTTCTCTAATGACCACCATCATTATAATGTGAATTAAATGTCATAGTTATTTTTTTGAGTTGAAATGTGTTTTTTACTTGTGTTTTTGTGTTGACACTTCCAGAGGCTGGGTAGGTCTATATGGTCTTCTGTGACACAATAGGTTCGGGTTTGGGTTGTGTTTTTATGTGGGGTGATCACTTGGTATCCTATGTCTCCATAATTGTTATTCCACCTGAGAAGAATTATCCACCCAAAATCTCAAACTCACAGTGGTGATGAATGATTTTAAAAATTGGTAGAATTACCTTTTTGTAGAAATTTTTAGCATTTATTTGGACGAAAAAATCAGGAGTTATATCTTCTCTAAAATATATTTGAAACTCCATCATAGGCATTGGGTGGAGTACCTACAATATTTTTTTTTGAATTTTTCTACTCCTCAGGGAAGGGAATTGTTGTGGCTGATGCTTTGAGCCGAAAAACTGACCGAAGCAATAAAATAATCATCCAAAGAGTGTAACTTGATTGATATTTTTTTTCATTGTTTCATTTAGAAATATGAGAGGAAGAGGTTAAGGTTTTTTTGACTAGTGTTTAGTTTACCTTATCTCTTATCAAGATGATTCTTCAGGAAAAATAGATTGACGATTAGTGACTCTATTTATGGTGGGGAGACTATAGGTGAATAGAAATTATTTTCAAGAGGTATACTAAGTTATTGTAGTGGTTTTTTTGTTCCTTTATAAGAAATGAAGTCCATAATGGTAGATATTCATGATTCTCAGTGGGCTGTGAACCCTAGAACCACAATTATGTTTTACAATATGCAGTGAATATTCTGGTGGAAAAGAATGAGATGAGACATTTCTGACGGTTTTTTAGTTGTTATACATGTTAGCAGGCCAATAACGAGCACTAGAGACCCTCAAGTTTTATTCACACAATTGCAGTGACGAATGTCTTGTGGTTTGATAGTTTTATATACTTTTTGGTTGTTTTGTTTTGTACCCCATGGGAAAATAATTTGATATGGGTTTCGATCAAAAGTCTAATGAAATTAGATAACTTTTACCAATTCATGATATAACCAATATCAAGGAAATAAGAAAACTCTACGCGAAAGATATTTTCATATTAGATGGATTTTATTCTGCTATAGTCTCAGATATGGATCTCCATTTTACTTACCACATTTGGAGAGGCCTCTTGGAGGCATTGGGATATCAGGTATGTTTGAGCATGACATACCATCTACATTTAGATGTCCAAAAAGAATGATCTGTATAGATTATTGAGGACATGATTTGTGATTACATCCTCGATTTTTGTTGATATTGGCATGTCCATTTATGACTGGTTGATTTTATTATAATAAAAATTACAATTATTCAATTTGGATGGATCCTTTGTAGGCCTTTTATAGTCAGCCTTGTAAATATTTATTATGTTGGTTGGATATTGGTGAAAGTTATTTGATTGGGACGAGGTTGGTCCAAGAAATGATGGTGAAGATTCAATTGATTCACTAGATAATGTTGATGTCACATATCTAATAAAAATATTATGCTAACCTTTTTATGAAACCATTGGGGTTTCCAGTTGGTGAAAACTTGTTTTTGATAGTTTCACCCTATTTGGGCTGTTGATGGTTTGGGAAATAGGTGAATCATGCACCACTGTTTTTGGGATCTTTTGTGGTTGTTAAGAAGGAGGGGAGAGTGGATTACCATTTATGATTTCCATTGTAGTTAACATCGATACATACTATGTTCCATGTATCATAAATTCATAGGAATGTTTTTGACTTATCTCATGTCTTGAGCTGATAGAATCTTGCTATTGAGTTAGATTATTCATGACAAAGAATCAAAGAATAATTTTTGAATATGATACAATGGTAATTCATGAGAGGATGATGCCTTTATTTCGTGTTCTATTGTAGCATGGTTTTGATTCACATTGGACTTGGGAGCATGAGTAATTGATGAGATAGTAGTGGAATCACCCCCTTTCTATGGATATTTCTTAACAATATTTCTGGGGATAGAATTTTTTTATGGTGGGGAGGTTGTAAAATCCCCTTACCTTATTTTAGTTAATCCTTGAAACTTTTTTTATCTTTTATACATCTTTTCTTATTGTGGGGTATTTCTAGGAGAATTTTGGAAATTTTGAAATCCCAAGGCATAGTGCATGGTTGGCAAATGGATAGGTAAACTGTGCAGTTTGAATCAAAAAGACACCACCCTTTTGTGAGCCACTCGAATGTGGCACAAATTTTTTCAAAACCATACATCCATCCCCTCTAAACTGTGTAACCTCAAATAGTGACAGATTTCATAGTTGGTTTATAGTTTGAAAAACCTTTCACCCTCAATGGAGAAATTGTTCACCCAACCAGTAAGGGCTCATGATTATGGTGCACAATTTTTCTAACCATACGACCCAACCCAACAAACAATGAACATGAGTTATAATTCATCCAATATTTTTTTTAAAAATTATGAACCCTTGGTTTAAGTTTATAATTGAACCCATTCGAACCTAACCTGTTTTTTCATCCTTAGAGGAACCAAAAAGTGATTTCTGGAACCTATAAACCCTTTTCTTGGAAAATTGAAGTGTCAGTGGAAGATTTAATACCTTTTCGATAAGTGGATGTCCTATCATGTGGTTTCTTCCAACATACATTTTTCTCTCCCTTAGAGTTTTATAGATCATCATGAAATTGATGGATCTAATCTCCATTTTTTTGGATCTTGATTCTTTGTTGTTTTTCATTATCTAATCTATCTCATTATTCATTGGTGATCCCATTGTGGGTCTTGTCTTTGACCATATGATTAAAGGTAGGTTGTTCATTAATTAGTTTACTAATGATTGAATCTTTAAATTTCATGATTGAATTGAAATGAGTTTTTAATTTATTTAAAAACCATTATTTGAAATTATTTGATGTGACATTTGAAAAGGAATGTAAGTTTATGAAAAAACAACAATGTTAAAGGAATTTAAATACAAGGAAGATAATTTTGAAAATGATGGAATGATTTTAAAATTTACTTGATTAATTTATTTGGTTATTGAACATTGAGAAAAATAGATTAAAGTGAAAGAAAATTTGAATGGGAATGAATTGATGAATTTTTTTTGGGTTTTAAAATAATAAAGAAATATTGAAAATTGAAAGCTTAGAAATTATAATTTTAATTGATTTTCAATTTCTAATTTTTAAATGTTTAATTGATTGATTATTTGAAGAAAATATTATCCCAGTTAGGTAGTGGTAACTGGTATAAGCACGCTAGGTACTTGATTCCTTATAAATAGATTTAAAATAAAAACTCTAACTAGATAACCATGGAATTACTTCCCTTGATGGGTTCCGCTATGGGGTGTAGATTGTACACGATGGTTTTCCCTATTAGGGTGTATTTTTTGTTGGAACCTAAATATATCCGATATCATTTAAAGATGTTTCAGGTCCCTATTACCTGAAAAACTAACCTATGAATAGGCTTTCTTACATAGTGCTTTTATATGATTTGATGACTTGATTATACATGCGAATTAATTTTGAAGTGTTTTATTAATGATAATTGATTTATATAAATTATTTATATAAAATTATTTATTTAAAATGATTATTTATAACTGTTTTTTATGCCAACTATATTTCAATTATGAATGCATGTATTGGTTCATAATGTGAAAATGTAATTCCATGAATTGTTTTATTATAACTGATGGCCTAAATAGTAAATCATGATGACATTGATTATGAAACACTTGGTGAGACCCTACTGGGCTTTATAGCTCACACCCAACCATTATCTTTGGGTGTTTTTAGACTTTCTTATTCCATGTATAAGAAAAGATAAAGTTCCATATGGAGGTGGTGAATATTATTGATCCTTGGGACTGTGGAGTGATGATGGTGACCATTGGAGATATTTTATACTATTTACACATGATTTTCTATGATATTTAATTTGTTGAAATTATAGTTATCTTTAGGATGTTTATATATCTGTTCATGTATTGTTTTACTTCTTTGTTTCTGATACTGTATCTCTTTGGGAGTGTCGATCATGATGATCATTTATCTTATGCTATTTTTTTTTGAAAATTCATTCCCTTATTAATCTCACATGATTCCAAGTTCTAGTCACTAAACCATGTGTATCGGGAATACCCTTCAAGCCCTATCAATTCTGGACCAGATATCAGGGTACCAAAGTATCCAAGATGGTTCTTGACATTGAGAACCTATAGGTTATTGGGTTTAAAATACTTGATGAACTATATACCGATACAATTCTTGCGTTACTACCAGAAATATTATCCATATTTATTTTAAATTTTAATATGAAGAGAATTGAGAAAACTGCACCAGAATAACCCACTCTTCTTGTCAAAGTAGATAAGATGACGAAGTGCGAAGAGTATTCTATCCTTATGGTGAACAAACAGAAAGTGAAAGAGAGGAGATATTAGACCAAAGATTCTTCACACTTATCCATGAAGATAAAAATGACGGGTTAAGAAAAGAGGAAATTTTCTATTTATTTTACAAGTGGAAAGAAGGGCCCCTAGAATAAAAATTGAACCCAGCCAAAGAAAAAAGGGGAAGCTTCAGGTGCATTTTTATTAAGTGTAATATATCTATTTATAAAAATTTTGTGTTAGATAAGGATTTTTTTCTCAAATAAGTATTAAAATATATAAACCAAGTAGATTTATAATTATTGACCAATGGGTGATAGATATAGGAGCAGTAATAGAGAAAAATTTATTGTTATAGCTATCAGGGACTACCACCTCACATTGCCAACTCGAATGATCTTGGTTTTGAAAGGTTTATATTATGTTCCATCTATTACCAAAAAACTCATTTCTAAATCCGAACATTATATGGATGGATTTATTTTCAAGTTATAGAATAAATGTTTCTTCTTTTATAAAATATCATTTTTATGGTATGGTGTATTTAAATATTTGATTTTATGTTTTGGACTACAAAGGCCAAGCAATGAAAAATGATAATGAAACTAATCCACATGAATCATATCACACCCAAATTTACCATCACTAGCTAGATCATGTAAGAAAAAAATTGACGAGATTAAACCGAGTTGGACAATTATATTCATATAAACTAAAAACACATTGTTTATATCATGTATGTTTACAAGGTAAAATTACCAAAGACCCAATTTTTTGGGAAGGTGAATGGAAAAAATAGCTTCTTATATTAGTTCACACCGATGGGTGTGGGAAATTTTTTGTTGAAGCAAGGGGTTTATACTCATACTTTATAAAATTTAATGACAATTTTAATAGATATGGATATGTATACTTAATGAGGTATAAGTCATATTATTTTGATAAATTCATGGAATAAAAGAATGAATTTGAGAACCCTCTTGATAAGAAAATTAAGTAACTACACTTAGACCATGGTAAAGAATATCTTAATCAAGAATTAAATAAATATTTACTAGATCTTGGGATCCTATATCAACTCACTCTTTCTCACACACCTAAATGGAATAGTTTAAGTGAAAGGATAGACTGTACCTTGTTAGAAATGGTGAGACCAAGGATGATTGATGAATGTATTCCATACTCTTTTTAGGGATACACATTAAAAACATAAAAACACATACTAAACCAAGTACCAACTAAATTGATAAATGGTATTACATATTAATTTTCGATTGGAAGAAAAACCATGTTGTTGAATTTACATGGGTGGTGTACTAAAGCATTTTTCAAGGCTTCTTCATATAACAAACTTTCACCCCGAACCACAAATTGTACGTTTATAGGACACCCCATGGAAAAAATTGGATATTTCCAATATGAACCCCTCATACAAAAAAGGTAATTGTAGAAAGACATTATATATTCCTTGAGAGGGATCATATATCTAAATAAGATTGTGTGAGTGAGATATATTTCTATGAAGTCCATGGTAAATATGTACAAGATTCAGTACAAGAATAGATTCCACAAAGTCCAAGAGAATAAGATTATATTCTAGAGAAAAAATAACTTAATAGGAGTACAAGATAGGTTAGATAACTGTTATGGTTTGGTTTTCTAGTCACTCAGGATGGTGACTAATTATTTTTTGTTTATAATGACCCTCTTACCTTCATGGAAGAATTAAGTGGCACAAAAATTTCATAGTGGAAAGAATACATGGATTATGAAATAGATTTCCTGAACTAAAATAATGTATAGATTTTGGTATATCCTCTAGTGGATATAAATACTATTGGTTTTAAATGGGTATTTAGAAGAAACTATATATTGAAGGAAAATTAAGTACATATTAGGTTGGACTGGTTGAAAATGGGTTTAAATAGTGTCAAGGAATTAACATCAATAGATCCTTTTCCCCAATATCAATGATAAAATACATTTGAATACTAGTTTCAATTGCATCCTTCCATAATTAAAGGATTTTAAAAATGTCTGTGAAAATATTCTTCTTTAACAAAAAACTTTAGTAAGATGTATCTATGAAAAAACCCAAAGGGTTTCCAAAGTATGACAAAGAAAATATAAAAATTGAAAGCAACCATTTGTGGATTAAAGAAAGAATCTTGGTCATAGAAAATTAAATTTTATGAATCTATAATAGAAGTAGGTTTTATAAATAATGAATTAAATTCATGTTTCTATAAAGAGTTTATTGGGGGTGCTATCCTTTTATTAATAGTATATGTTAATGACATATTACTTATAGGAAATGAAATACCCATCTTACTGTCTCTTAATAAGTGGTTAAAAAAATTATTCTTCATAAAATACTAAATGAAGATAAGATATATTCTTCTTGTAAATATTTATCACAGCAGATCCAAGAGGCTTTTTAGCCTAAGTCCGAGTAAATATATTGAAAATATACTGAATAGGTTCATAATAGAACAATCCAAGAGGGGATTATTTCCAATGTCACATAACATTCATCTTTCTAGGAAAATTTTCCCACAAACTCATAAGGAATAATAATGAATATAAAGGATTCCATATTTGCAAGTTATGGTTCAGTCATGTATGTTAGGTTTTATAAAAGGATATATTTCTTTTACAAATTAAGTGTGGTAGCAAGATATCAGGCAGACCCAGGTGAATACCATTTAATAGTAGTCAAGATTCTCATTAAGAATCTATGAATCACTAAGTATATATTCATAGTTTATAGTAGATATGAGGAACTAGTAATTAGAGTTTTTTTAAATTCTAGTATCAAAATAGATCAACACAATATGAAATAAAAAACATGATACATCATCACTTCTAATAGAGGTGTTGTGAGCTGGAAGATCTCAAAGAAGGTTATGGCCACATATTCTACTATAGAGTCTAAGTTTATTGTGGATTATACAGTATCTAAAGAATAAGTTTTGATAAGTAACATCATCCAAGAGATTAATGGGGTAACTATTAGTATATAGGTTATCACACTCTATTGTGATAATACTATAGTGGTGGACCTTGATAAGGATCCAAGACAACATCATCGGATGAAGCATATACTTCAGAAATATCATCTCTTGTGGGATTTTTATCAGAGGTGAGGTTTTAGTGAATAGTATTTGCATTGAATACAACATGGTGGACCCCATGAGTAAATAAATTACAAAGTATAAATATGATAATCATGTGATTTCTAGTGGGATGAAATTTATAGGTAGTTAGCTCTAGTCAAAGTGGGAGTTTGTTGGAGTCAATGTCCTAGGATCGACTGTTTGTACTTTGATTAATTGTATATTTAATGATTTGAATATTAATAATATAAATTATTACATATTTTTCATTATTATACAAGATTTTAATATAATAATGTCTTAGAGTATATGTTGTAATGATAATATCATAGTAGTTCCCTACTATGATGAGGACCTTGCAATATCATGACGTTATTCTGAAATATAGTTCTATAGTTAGATAAAATTATTTTATGGGACAAATAGAATGTGACTGTTAGGTGTGTATAATAATAATAGTTTGATTATTCTTCTCATGACATTTCCACTTTTTAATTCCTAGGATGAGAGATTATGAGAACAAATGCACCAGTAGGAATTCCCAATGTTTTTATGTCATTAGATATTCATACATGCGAGTGTGTGTAATGGTTATTAGAATTTATGATTATCATTGTTGCATTTCATGATTTTTAAACTTATATTATTGACCAATACATTCACACCATGTACTTGTGATAATTATAGTACATTGGGTGCATTAGGAATAAATGTTATTAATGGATAAGTTGAGGAAGGATTTATGACTTCCATATGTGTGGAAGTTTACATATAAACCCTTTGATTATAATATAATTTTCACATTAAATTCCACAGACATGGGGTAATGATGTGTTTTTTAGATAGTAAAATAAAGATTCATCAAGAGTATTGGTTAGTGATACAGCTCTATAACCATCATGATGAGATATTGTTATAAAGGGATTATATTATCCAGTTAGCATTCATATGTAGTTTTCATTATTTTGACATTAAATTCTACCTTGGGTAACTTGACCCATTTATAAATAGTAATCTTGGACTTTAGGTTCCCCCTAATAATGAAAATTATAATGATTCCTAGAGGGTCACACACTACACTACTAGAAAATGATCCTATACCCACAGTTCAAAACCGTGGGTATAGACCCCAAAATCGTGGGTATAGGCTATACCCACGGTTTGGGGAATCATGGTCATTGGTGGCGTCGGTATAGGTCCTTGACCTATACCCATGGTTTGGAAAAACCGTGGGAATATGTTTTTCCGTTGTCTCATAACTCTATACCCACGGTTTGGAAACCGTGGGTATAACATATTTTATAAAATACTATCCCGCGAGATTCGATCTCGCGACCACTTCTCCGTTCATGATCGGCCTTACCACTACCCCATCACTGCATATATGTATGTATATATATATTTTTATTAATATATTTATTTAAACCGTGGGTATAGAGGAATAAACTGTGGGTATAGAAATCTCGCCAATTTTTTTTGTTCCCGTGGAAAAAATAAATTTCCCCCGCACACGCGGGAAACTTATACCAACAGTTTGTCAAAATAGTGGGTATAAGTTTTTTTATTTGATGACTCTACCCATAGTTTTTGGGAAAACCATGGGTATATGTCACCCTATCTCAATGGTTTTAAGCAAACCATGGGTATAGGCATTTTGTGATATCCTATACCCACAATTTGAAGAAAACCGTGGGTATAGGGTAGCCTATGCCCACGGTTTCCCCAAATCATGGGAATAGGCTATCAAAAAATGCCTATACCCACGGTTTGCCCAAAACTATGGGGATTGGGTGACCTATACCCACGATTTACCTAAAGCCGTGGGTATAGGTCCATTTTCCAAAAGTGCTAAGTGTTTTCATTTTATCACGGTTTAATTCTTTTAGAATTTCATTAATGAAAAAATATTATTTTCAAGACTGAGAAATTTTTTTATTAATGTTTTATCGATCCAAAATATTTATTGATGAATGAAACATTTTATTAAATATTTATTTAGCTATTTAATAAATTACTATGAATTTGAATATACCAAGATGACATTGGTAAGAAATATTAATTTAAAAGGAATTTAAATAATATTTGAAAATTATCAAGTTAGCATGAATTAAATATATTATTATTATTATTATTAGAATGGGTATTAATACAAATTATTATATAATTTAATGGATGGAAGGGAATTAAATTTTACTTTAACACAAATCCAAGATCTATAATATATGATTGCATCTATTGTGTAGAGTAGAGTCAAAAATGAGAATAGAGAATCATTGCACACAATAGACATCTCTATTTATCTCTCTATAAATCCTCGTATATTCCTCTTAAAAATGATAAAAAAATTTAAATCCTTAGTGATATTAGAGTGATTTGAAGTGAATAGTGAAATATAATTAATTCACCAAGCTAACACCCAAAAACCAATTATTGTTTCTCAGAGATCAAAGGAGAATATGTGGTTCACCATAAGAGGAATTTTACATTGTAATGTTCCTAACATAACGAATTTAATATGAGTATGGTTTAAATTATATTAATATTTTAAGAAAGATACTTGATGAGGAAATTTATTCTTTTGATGTAAATAAAGTGATAATAAATTTAATGTGAAATTACCTCTCTCAATTTTCCTAGACATTTTATTTTAAGTAAATTTTAAATATATCACCCTCCATCGTAGATTATACTATTCAAAAAACCTAAAATTTTGATATATCAAAATATTCTTTTTTATATCCATAATATATGACTCCTTTGTATTTCTTTGTAATTATACATAAAGAGTAACCACAAACAAAATATTTAGTCCAGATGAAATAAAGTAGATAAGGCTACCCATAAGACTAAAAAATTCTATTTAATAATAATTATTTTCTTCTTAATACAAGTGAAATTGTTCTCTAAATTACTATATAAATAGTGACCTCTATCGATTCTTCCATTCTGAACTTCTTTAATAACTCATTACCATATTGTTTTGTGTGAAAGAAAGTGATTATCTAAAGTGTTCATAACCTATAGACCTAAAATATTATAAAATCACCAATCATAGAAATATTGAAGTGTTTATATAATTTGGTATAAAATTACTCACAAATACCCTCCTTTTTTCTAAAAAAACAATGTCACCAACACTCACAATCACAATGAGTGAGTTTGTTTTTTCTCTCTTGACATAAAAATTGTTAGCAACTTTTTCTATCTTAAATTGAATTATCATTAATTTTAATTTGATATTATAAAATAAAATAATGATATAATTGTTAAGGTTTATTTTACTTATTTTTAACCATGATTTAATACCACATATAATTGTTCTGAGATGTTCAACATGTCTTTGTAATTATTTTAAGTCAATTTGAGTGGCTAAGGTTGGTTAGAATTGAATTAGAGGGCCTAAATATGAATTCTGAATTGTAATTTTTTTGGGAAATTCAATTAATTATTATAGTTAGACTATGATACAAAATATATTTCATTTGATCTGTTAGAAATTTATATTGATAAGTAACATATTACAGTTCATGTAGAAGTTATTTGAAGCATAAGGAAGATATATGTTGAAGTCTATATTCAGATGCGAGAAATGAAATGTATTATGTATATAAATAAGATATTTTAGTGTATATGAATGATATGAAATGAAGTTTATTATAAAATGTGACAAAGGATATAGTGGAATATGATGGAAAATATATTTTTATCATACATAATATATCATAAATGATACAAAATATTTTTAGAGTGAAAATCTGGTAACTTATCAGACCCGTAATGGTATGTAATATATTATATCTAACACAAAATATTTGAAAAGGAATGTGTAATATTTTTATTGAGATTGAATAAGATCATACTGATCATTTTGATTATTTTTTTTAGAATTCATAAATTAATTGATCTTGATGTGAGGATGTGTAAGATATTTCATTTCTTACACGAGGTTTACCAATATGAAAAAATACAAGGATTCTATAGATATAATTCATATGATGGTTTCTTTATATTCAATTTAGAAATATGAAAATGGTGAGGGACTAATACATAAACCAAGACATGTCAAAAAGATAATTAAATTATAATAAATTGAGAGGATCTTGACATGATAATTATGGGATCTCAAATAGAATTTTTGAAATCACTATTGAAGATCAAAACACGATATTTTATCATGAGATGTCTTCAACAATTTTATGTAAAGAATAATGTTTCCCAAATTAATGAGGGTTTTATATATTAAAATTATTTAAGTAGTATTCATTTTATTCTATGAATAAAATAGGGTAACAGAATAAAATGATAAAAAGTAGGAGAAATGAGAGAGACTGACAACACATACTGCTACTTGTTTTCATCTGTGTTAAGGAAAGAATATTCAAGTGATTAAAAAAGGATTATTGTTTTAGGGGACGAATAAGATTTATGTTTCAATTTTCCCATGTATAAATTGATCATTATAAAACTTTGATAATAGTGGAAACATACATTTTTTGAAACTAGTCATTCTTTTGCAGTCGATGACCTTCGGTTGAGGAAGAAGATATTATATTATGATGTAGAGACATTCAAGAGAAAAATAAAGATATTATTTATAATATTATGAGTACCATTGGAAGAATTTAGGGATCTAGTATAATATGGTCCAAACTACTTATATGAAGAGATAAAGTCAGGTCAAGGATGATACCCTCCCAAGGGTTAAGGATGATACCATCCCACCCCTTGTAAGTGTTATGTAAAGGTTGATAACATCTAAGTTTTGTAACCATGAAAATTTATTATTGATAAAATATATATCTTGAAATAAACCCAAACACTAAATAGATTAGATGCCCGCATTAGAATTGAACCTTTTTAAAATTTCCATGTTCCTTGTATTTCTTTAATTACAGTTTTATACGGGTGTGAGTGAGATTAAATGTTAGTGGATTGAGACATTAATTTATCATAGAGGTTTATTTATAAGAAGAAATTATAAAATGATTTTAAGTAACTCATTCACCTTTATAAGTGATAAATCATCAATTACCTGAGCACTTCAAATCTATGTTTCCTATAATTGATCAAATCTCTGTAAAATTCATTTAGGATAATATCGATTCTACTAATTATAGAGGTGTACCAACGTTTGGTGGTAAGAATTTTAATGGATGTAAGAAAAGGATGATTTCTTATCTTGTCTCATATTAACTTGAGGTTATTAATGTTATGACTATTAGAATTAATACAATTAAAAACGGCACTCTTATTAACTTTATAATAAAAGGAATATTTAAGTGGATTTAGAAAATGACTAATAATATAATGATTTCTTTATCTGAAAAAGTATATAAAAAAGTAATGCGTCTTAAAACATTCAAAGAAATCTGTGAAAAAATTCAAAATATTTTTGAAGTGAATTCCATGGTTAAAGAACCTAAGATATAGATATTTAGAGAAATGTTATAAGATATTATAATTTATGATAATTAGACTGTTGATGAATACTTCACAATGGTGAATGAGATTTGTAGTAACATTTGGTGTTTTGGAGACACTTTGGAAGGATCAACCATTGTCACAAATATAAAGAGAAGTTTTCCTAATAGATTTAATGATAAGGATTATAATTTTGAGGAAAAGAATGATCTATATCTTTATGAGTGAAATAATACACTTATTTACTATGATATGAGAAAAACTAATTTGTTCAAATAAAACGTGAAAGAGGAGATTAAAACAACCTGACCCATTGGGTCCCCACATGGGCTAAAAATAAGCCAAGAATGACACCCAAGCCCACATAAAATAGTACATGGTTGAGAAAGAATTAATGATAAATGAATATCCCTATAATGGAATGCCTTATCCTAGTGCACCTATACCCACTCACATGACCATCTCTATGCAACAATGTAGAGGTATATAAATGAATGAAACATCTAGAGTGTAGTATATTCATCCAACAACCTCTTAGAAATACATAAAAGCACAAAAAGGTAATATAAATGATATATATGGGGAAACTACACACCCAACTAGATAAGATGTCTCTATCTGACTACAACTAGAAAGGTAAAAATTAAATATATCCTCACTCACAATCTTTTATGATGACCACCGAACAAGGGAAACATCTCCAAATACCACTATGATTCTCTAATACCAGGTCCACCAAATTCACCATTTATCTTCCTATAATCTGAATAAGACATGTAATTTTAAGGTGTAGACCATTATGGTAGAGTATAACCACACTTTGTAGGACTCCCCAGAAACCAAGAGGAAAGTAATAGAATATAATAGTCAGCCCAACCCATAGAAAAAGATGGAAAAGAAACCTAATCACCAGATATGCTCATACAGAAAACCTTGTCAAAAAAGGAGGGAATCCTAAATATCCACATACACATAAGGATGATGATAAGTCATTATATATTTCCAAAGGTCCAATATTTAATTCCAATAACCACATACAACGTCATAATAAATTATAGTGGAGGCCCTGATCCTCTCTATTGTCCTCAACAACTGAGGGAGCGCTATCTTTAGTAGAAGACCCACTCCCCACCAGAGCTAGATGAAGCGGGAGTATCACTATGTATATAGAGGGTAAATTACTTAAATAATTTGTAGGAGTTATAACTTTACCTATATAAATATTAAGGGGAACCCACACCCTAGTGCAACTAGGGAATACCAACCTGTAAAACTCTATGATGATCAAACCCAATCACTACCACCGACTGAGCATAACTAATGAAGTTTATTTATTGTATCACCTTGGATAATGTCTATGATTATAAAATAATAGTCACTAATAAATCATAAAAGGAAAAATAATAAGTATATGATACCCGTGAGCTTAAATTTGAGTCTAGAATAAGGAGATATGTAAGGTAGAATATTTTCAGGGTAGTAAACGATGTGTCCAACTGGGGGACATGATGTGTCATAAAAATCCAAATCTTGGACACACCACTCCACCAAACTAAATGTATAAAATCCAAATTACATGATGTGTCATCTAGGTGACATGGCATGTGGTACCTCCCCTGCCCAAATCCATGCTCATTACTAAAAAATGGTCGCTTGACTGAGTAGGGGTACGTGGGGTGAACTCTATTTCACATTGAATATAAGGATCATGGTTATCCCAAGTGTGTACTAGGAGTAAAAAATAGCATTCCTAGATATGTTCAAATGGAATTTGTGTGACCCACATGGTTTGTGACACTTATAGTTGGATGGAACCCAATCTACCATGAGATTCTGAGGAAGACGGTGTGTGTTCCTCTAGAATACATGACCTGTAGTCACGATTTTCATAGATAGACCTGAACTTCTTTTTTTTTTCTAGATTTATTGATTTTTATACCACTCCGATGGTTGAAAAATAGAATTTTAGTCATCTGAGTGACAGCCGTCGCGCCTCCTATCATTATTTGAGGCCCCATCCATGGATACAACACCCATGATCCAAAAAAATATATTAATTCACATTAAAACTATAAATATATTAGTTATTCATAAAAAAATTATTTTTTGGGGGTTTAATCATACTCTAACTAGCCTGCCAATGTTCAATTGCTGATCACATTCACTAGTGATGTAGGTGAAGATCCTGTTGTGTTTGCTATTCATCTTTCTTCTATCATTTTTCATAAATCCACATTCCAAAGTCATCAATGAAACCATATCTATCCCTTTATCCTCTTTAATATCTCAGTGTTATTGAGTTAACCCTATAGATTCTTTAAAATGACATATATAAAGATAACTGGGCTATGTGAAATGTTTAATAAACTATATTAAATTAATATTTAATTTATTTAACGTATCCACCAATGAATTCCAACCAAGTAACGCCTGACATAGACCAACCTTATGTTGAACCTAGGTTAAACCTCACACTCTTAATATAAAAATAGTCTCATAGCTTCCATTATAGGTCCCTATTAATTTTAGAAAAAATTATTCTTTAAATATGAGTGTTCATACTTTAATATGTATTAATTTTTTAATATCTTAATTCCAGGGTCTCACGACTCCCAAAACGCAATTCCAACTTTGAGGAAAAATTAATAAATATGTATATTTTAATATTAAAAGGATAAAACTATAGAAGAAGAAGTTAATATAGATATTGAATTCAAATCCATTAACAAGATTAAAACCAAGTAAGAGGTGGATGAGTATTATAGAGACTTTTAAGATGGTAAAGAAAGGGATGAAGAGCGTAAGAGGACAATAGATCTTATATGAAACCACTTCAGTAATGGAATGGATAAGAAAAAAGGTCAAATTATACTAAAATGTATTAATTGTGGTGGAATTTGGTATTTTTAAATTGATTATCGAAGGAATAAATGTGGAGAGTATAAAGATGATGATCTTGAAGAATGTCCTTAGAGAGAGATATGGGGATAAAGTTCTAAGTAAGTTAAGAAATATATTGAGATTGAGGAAAATTTAAAAGAATAAAAAGAATAAGTATGATAATAAAATAGGAAGAAAAAAACTCTACTTCATTTATTAAATATCAAAATTAGTTCTTAAAAATTATATGAACATTATAACCCAAGTTCAAAATCATGAAAAACCTCAAGTGTTGATGATGATGGTGAAAAAACTTGTACTAAGAACATGTTAAAAGCTTACAATGAATCACTAATTGTATGAAAAAACAAACACAAGTGGAGAATAGAATATCCTAATAAATAGGTTCATAATATAAATGATGGTGAAGATAAATTATAAAACAATAATAAGGATTTCACTGAGAAAATAAAACTTCTCAAAGTGAATTGTTTTGGAAAAAGAAAAAATGTAGAAATATTTTGAAGGGAAATTTCTTGTAAAGTAGAAGGAATTAAAAAAAATAAAAGTATAGGTATATTGAATATTATAAGACACTATAAAAAATGAGACAAAAAACAACAATACTGTGTAAGTAAAGGAAGAGTCTTCATAATCTTTTGAGAGTTTTTGCAAAAACTTTCTGGTAAAATATAAATTTATGAATTAAAAGAATGTTAAATCTACTTTACCTAATAATGGTAAATATTATGGAAGATATTGGAATGTTTTTACTAAGATAAATAATTATAATACCACTTATATATATTATAATTTGGGTATGTCTTGATAAGGTACATTCTTCCTAGGAAAAGTAAAAAACATTCTTAGAATATACCTAGAAAGAAAAGTTGAATTCTGTAAAAATATCTTTCAGTTTGAGAGAATATCAATATTTAGAGGTTATTCATGGTTCTATGAATCCTATGGAAGTAAAATATATGCTTACTGGTATAAAATTGTATTTACTATAATTCAAAGGACGCATGAATTTTTGGGAGATATCCTATGTGATGAGAAATATTACTAAGAAAAAGAAAGTTGTGAATAGAAACTTATCAAATTTTCCTTTGCAGAATAGGCTTGATTGATTGGATGATATTTATATAAGATAATAATAATAAAGCCTTTATGGGGAATAATGTATTGCTATAATTTTGTGATTATTTCCTCGTAATTAAATATGTGAGCTTGATTAAAAAAAGAATAAGGATAAAAAGTATTTAATTGTTGAAGTGTCTCTTAAAATAAGAAAAAGTAGAAAGACATGGATACTTGATAGTTTCTATTAATATCACATGAGATGTGATAAAAAAACATGTATAACATTGAAGAGCATTATAAAGGTTTAGTTAATTTTATTAATAAAGATTCCTTAAAAATCAGAGGAATTGGTATACCTAATATTTAAAATAAATAACTAATATCTGAAGATGTTTTATTTGATTATGGGATTAAAGGCAACTTATTTAATGTAATAAAACCATATGATTATGTGAATGAATTTATTTATAAAATAAAACCTTATCAAGAGTATACAATATGGGAGAATTATCACAAAGGTTTAAAGAAAAAGTGGTAACTTATTCCAAATTTCCAATGTGATTATTTCCTATTATTTGAGTGAAAAGGATGAAAATAACAATCATTCTAGAAGAATTAGCCACCTCCGTTAAAACTTTTGGTGTAAAATTTCAATGATATATGGGGTGAGAGATCTACCTCAACTGAACATAGAAAGATATGTTATTTTTAAAGACATCAAAATGAGAATATTTAATAGAGAAAACATAAATATTTCAAACTTCAATCCACTATACCACTTAAATTAATTAATTATGATTTATACGGGCTAGTGGAAAATTAATCAACTAGAGGTGATATTTAATTAATTACATTCATCGATGATTTCACTAGTATTAATAATGTGATATTCAAAAACAAATTGGCTGTGGAAGTGGAGGTGTTTAAAATGTTTAAAAGACTAGTTGAGAGAGATTTGGGGGTCAACATAAACAATTTGTGAACTAATAAAGGAAGATATTTCGTTGAAAATTATTTTGAATAATATATTGTTAAGAAGTGGATTAAAAATTAATAAAATTCCACTCATACTCCCCAAAATAATGATTTTTTAGAACGGAAGAATATAATCTTTGCAGAAATGGAAAATACTATGCTTATTGAATTAAAATTCTAAAAACATTTCTTGAGAGAATATATAAGTATAGTTATGAAAATTAATAATTCAAGATTGCAATAGGCCAAATAAAATATGGATTATTATGAGATGTGTTATAAGAATAAACCCAGTTGCGACTACATTAGAAATTTTTTAAGTGTATATTTGATGACGATTAAAAATTTGTACTTGAGAATGTTTTATGAGAAGGATGTGGAGGGTATTTTTTGGGATACTTATCCAATAGATGAGGATGTAAGTACTAGAAAAATAGGCATGGAAATATGGTAGATTTTTTTATATAAGTATTATAATAAATAATCTCAATATTGGTGATGTAAATGAATAATTTTTTAAAATTTTTGATGAGGGAAATAAGAATATTTCTAGGAAAATGAGTAAAGAAGAAACTATAATTAAACTTGGAAATGTTAATATTAATTCAGAGTAGAACATTGATGATTAAGATGTTTCTAATAATAATTAATTAAAACATCAAACAGTTTAGAAGCACTTGGAACCTAAAAATATAACTAGAAGTGAGAATGCACCAGTTCATAATTGAAGAAGGCTGGTACTTGATATTAAAAGAACTGTTATTTTCCAAATTGACTCAAAATTGGTTGTTGAATCTATTGGGCACTAATAATGGATAAATTCAATGAATTATGAGGTCTATAAAATTAAAATTAATTCAACTTGATATCTTGTTCCAAAAAAAGGGAAAATATCATCATAAGCAAGTGGGGTTTTATAAAAAAAATCAATGGTCAAAGTGAAATCTCAAGAAACAAATGCATATTAGTTTATAAAGTAAAATCCCTGGTTGAAGGAGTTGATTTTGAAATGAATGTTACTATTGTCTTAAGACAATAATCCTTAATAATGTTTTTGGTAGCTGTATCTTACAAGTAATAACACATTTTTCATATTGATTTGAAGTCTTCATTATTAAATGTAAAATTGTATAAGAATTTTATATTGAATAACCTGAGGTTTTTTTCGTTACAATAATTGAGCCATGGTTTGAAGAGTAATGAAATCTCTACATGGGCTTAGACAAACCCCAAGATCCTGGTGTTAAAATTTGTATGAATTCCTAATAGATATGGAGTTCAATAAAGGTAAATTTTAAAATAATATTTACATAAAGGATATGAGAACAAGTAATATTATTATGCTTGATTATATTGATGTCAGAATTTTTATATGAGATTATGTGTATACTTGCAAAGTGTTTTCTTGTTAAATAGAAAGGGATTTTAAAATTTCTCTTCTTGGAGAGATGATTTTTTTTTTCTAGTATTACATGTCATGAGAAATGAATATTTTATTTTTCTATTCCAAGTGAAATATTCCAAGAATTTATTATTAGTGGTTGGAAGGTAATATTTTAATTTCGTGTCTACACCCATGATAGTTGGGGTGAATCTATGAAAATAATATTCAAGGAATATTTCAAATCAAAAAGAATTATACAACTTTATTAGATATTTGATTTATCTCATTGCATTAAGATCAAAATTTTTTTTATGTGGGGACATTGTGTTCTAGGTATCAAAGTAATAAAAAAGAATCATAATTGATGGTTTCCAAGGGAGTTCATAAATATATCAAAGATATTTTGATCTATGGGATATTGTATAGAAGAGGTGAGAACTTGAACCTATTTGGATATACTAATGTGGATTGGTCTACATATTTTGATGAATGAAAATCAACTATAGGTTGTATATTCTTTTTTGGATAAAATTTAGTGAAATGAAACTATAAGAAAAAAACCAGTGAATTTAAACACTACATAGGTAGATTATGTGGCTATTAAAAATTCTTGTACAAATATTATTTTGATGATAAACAAAGTAGAGGACTTCAAGACAAGCGTTGAGAAGACATTGAGAATTTGATGAAATAATAAAAGTGAAATTGATCTTTCCATGAATCTAATGGGTCATTTAAAAAATTTACAACAGATATAATTTTATCAAAGATAAGGCTGACCATGGGGATGTGAAGAAAAAATTTATTCCTACACAGGGTCATATTGATGATATTCTCAAAAATTCTATGACAAATAATAGATTTAAGATCTTGAGGCTAAATATTAATGGCCAAACATTCCCTATCATTTGAAGTAGTTTTTCATGCTCCAAATGACTTTGTAATTTTTTTTGTCAAAGGGGGAAAAAGGTATGTAACTCTTGTGTAATTATATTTTTAATCCAAAACATTTTTTTTTAAAAATGTGGGAGAAATGAGTGAGTTGATGAGGGGTATATTTTCAAATTCAGTTGGCCAAAAATTTCATATCATAGAGGGATGAAAATATATATAAAAAATTACCGTATCTAGGTTTGTCAAATCATGGAATTTATTTTTGATAAATCTGTGATTTGATGAAATATGGTATAAGTTGTTAGAGTTAACAATAATTGTTAATTGGTAGACTAATGTACCCATGGAGTTTTTGAAGGCTTATTTTTTTATTGTTAATTATGAGTGAAGATCATTTAAAATGTTTTTTTTAAATGTTAAAATTACCATTTAAGTTATTTAAGATGAATTTGGATGTTGAGGCTGGTTGGATTAGGGTTTAAAATCCTACTGAGGAACTCGAGATTATAATGTTTTAGAGAAATTTATAATGGTAACAGATCTACACTTTAATACTTAACTTATATCATATGGTACATGTCATATTCTTGTAGATTCATAACATATTTTTATGCACATAAAAAATATTTTAAGTATACATAAGATTTATTTTGAAGTGCATGCAATGATATGACAAAGGAAATATATTTCATGGTTATGTAAGATATTTTATTGCATAAAAAATTAATGTGTTTAAGTTTCTGATAATATGATGAAAATGAAATGAATAACCATGTTATTTATGTTTTTTGAGTATGTATAATATGCCATGGATAATATGAATGTTTTTATAGAGTTAAAAATTGGAAAAGTTTTTGACCCACTATGGTATGAAATATTTTATATCTGATATGAAAAACATATAAAGGTATGATTTTTTTGAGAATACATGATATTTTCATGATAATATAAATTATATTTCTAATTTTTGAACATATATTTGATATTATTTTAGTGATCCATATGATATTCCATTTCTTATGTAAGGTTTAACAGTTTGAAAAAATATAAGGATTCTGAAGATATAAGTCAAATAATTCTTTACTGATATTCAATTCATAAACATAATGATAAATTTAGATTGATCCCATATCCAAATTGGGTTAAAATGATAATAAAAATAGATTTAACTAATAGTATATTAGTATGATAATTTTTGGATTTGAAATAGAATATTTTAAATCACTATTAAAAATTAAAATTAAAGCTTTTACTAGGAGATAATTTTACAAATTTTAATGAATAATAATGATAAAAAAATAATGGGGTTTTCCAAATTTAAATTATGGAAATAATATTCATGTGATTCTATGAATAAAAGAAATATTAATAAGAAAATGTCAAAAAAAGAGGTGAGGCATACTGATGAGCAACTACTACAATTTGTTTTTCATCTGTGTTAATAAAAGAGGCATATAGTGTTTTTCAATAGAATTATTTCTTTTTAAGAGGGATAATAAAATGTCTGTTTTCATGTTTCCATGTGTAAGATCCTTTGTTTTGGACTGATTGAAAATTTTAGAGGAATTTTAGAATTTCATTTGATGGTTGGGTTAAATATTAAATTGAGATTTGGTATGTAATTTTTAGAGATAAAAAATTAAAAGTGTTATTTTAGATGTTTTTGAAGTCCCAAGTTGTGTATCAGGTGTTAATATGGTTTTTTAGAGATTCAATATTCAAAAACTCAGTTTTGGGATAAACATGGAGGGGTCCATGTTTGGTGCACTGTTAGTGCCAACCGAGCAGCCCAAACCATGAAGCCTATTTGTATAGGGGATTGGTTTGTTAAATAAATGTGACACCATAGGGGTAACCATGCAACATGGTGCTGGTGTGTAGAGAGAGAATTCACAATTAGTGAGTGGTTTTCCTAACCACATGCTACAACCATGTTGGGTAGGGGCAAGTTTGGATAGTAACACCACATGGTTGGCACATGGTTTTCCAAACCATGCATCCAAAGTGTGTGGTTCATTAAAGTACCTAAAAGTTAACTTTTTTTTACTAACTCCTTTAATATATTTCCACACTTTTCCCATTTACACACCCATAAGTTTCTTAATATCCCCTTTGTCTATCCTATTGGCTTTGATGGATCTCCTTTATACAAGCACCGATTCCAGTTCAATTTATCATTTTGGATTCCTAGTAGTGATTCTACATATCCCCTTACCAATTTTCTATGTTTTATTTTATTATGGAATTTCTATTATCGTGCAACCTAAAATGCATTATTTTTAGGGTGTTTGTCTATTTTTTCAATTTCTCTCATTCTAGCCCGAATAAATTCTTAATTTTGGATAAGTGAAGCGTCATAATAATGAATTTGGTGGTATATATGTTTTTCTATTAAGTTTAATTATTTGTAAAATAAACCATTATGTTGAATGATGAAATTAACGTAATTTTTTTCTAAAATATAAAATATCTTTAATTAATTTTATAGATCATAACCTTATTGTTCCTTAGACCCCTTATTTGGTTAAAGGTAAATGACCTCAACCCAAACCACCTCTTAAGGTTAGTTTGATTATGTGATATTGTCTACCATCATTTACAAGTGATTAAACCACCCCTTTGGTGTTTTCAATAAATTAATTATTACTTTTAGAAATTACTATATCAAAAAACCACCACATATGGTGGGTTTATATTTCCAAATGAGATAATAATAAATAAATTGAATTAAAGTGACATGATAGATGAAATGTGATTGGCTTGGCCAAGAAACTTGACTCATATCCCTTGTTATAAAATTTATAAATATAATGGAATGAATTATTAGGTTGGTTTGATGCACCCCCTTGATCCTTGTCCCTAGTATGTATAAATAAAGGGAGTTAAAAATGAATTGAATTAAATTAGAAATTCTTTAACGAAATGTATCATGAATTTTTTTTTTGAGGCATGGGTGCTTCTCATGGACTTCTTGGTTCTTTATAAATGAAGTGGTCTAATATTATAGTTTTAATTGAAATTAGAATGGATTGAATTTCATGCCCTTGACTTATATTATAAAATATATGTTGTCATTTACTATATTAAAATATTAAATACAAAATACAAATGAATGTACAATGTGCCTTGAGCGATACTTGGGGTTCTCTTTATAATATTAATTGGTTATGGGATCATAGAGAAAGTGGTATTACCTAATACTGGATTTTTGTTAAGAGACCTTGGATTGGGGTTTTTGGAAAGGATGCTTCACATCCCCTTGGTATTGGATATTGGAAATGCTGTTTCACATCATTTTTGGTGATTAGACCTGAAGTTTCATGCCATTTTATTAGGATGTTGTTCAAGACACACCATATCATTGGTTTGGATTTCCACGTACGTAACATTATATCCCCTGTACAGATGCTTGGGTTTATTCCCCTTATAAAATATGCAACCCTTACCATATTACTATTATGTGGATTCCTTGGTCTTATATATTTGGTCCTCACTGGTGAATGTATATCTTTTTACATATATATAAGTATATGTTTTAATATATGAAAATATATACTCTATGAAACTGGTTCAAAAATATCATGGCTTGGGTTGATGTGGGTATGGTCGTCCAGGTGTGTCTCGACGAACCTGAGCCCAACTTGTTAACATTCATTATTTACTATTTTTTTATTATTATACCCATAGAGTACTTTATTTTATCATCATGTACTATTTTTTATTATACGCCATTGGTGGTGGACAACAGAGTTTATCTCACAACCTACAATGGTCTTCTTTTGGTACCCAAACATACATTTTGGTTATAGTTTTGGAACTGGAGTGTGCTTTTTCTGTTTCTTTACTATGGACCAGGTCTTGACATGAAGCTGGTGACCGAGCATGTAACTTAGCTACCTATTATATTTTTGGTAATTTTTATTTATTCCTTTATTTAGTTTTGTCATATTTTACACGTTAACTACTTTGACTGTAGACTTTTGTATCATGACTAAACATGTTCCTGGAAATTTGGATATTTATTAGGCTCTTTATAGGTTATTATTGTTATTATCTATCATAGATCTATCATTTTTCTTCCACTTTTTCTTTTATGTATTACTATGGTATTTTTATTATTAATACATAGGTTTTAGTCTCCCCACTTTACCACATTTAGACAATTACTTCTGATTAGAAGCATCTAGAGTAGGGGGAGGCGTACTTGGGGTCATGTTAACCACTAGCCCGATGAAACATTTTAGTGGATATTTGGATAGGATGTGACAAAGTAGGGTCATATAATTCTTTATTTTCCAAATTTTATTACTATTTGGGATGGTAAATAGGAGACTTGGAGCATGTAAACACTTGGTAAATATCTTGGGTCTAGTTTTGGCTAACACACACATGAGGGAAAGATCAGTTTTACTGGGATGTGATTTTTGTTTATGTCGCTTGTTAATACATTGTCTATTATATCACCCTGACAGATTTATGCACTCCAGATATCTATTTACTTATTTAATATGAAAATCTTCTCAGTATGGTTATAAATGGGGTGTGTTTATTCATCCTTTTGGGCATATAGGATTTACATGTCATTAGCATGGTTATCAGTATACCACACTCCAATGATTATGTTCCATGCTAATCTGTAAATCATGATTACATGACTATGTGATGAGATTATTTATATACCATTATTATATGATTATTTTCAGGTATATATATATTTTATTAAAATTAGATAACTTTCCACTTTATGGTTATGATATTAGGTTGGTTAAATAAAGTGTCTCCATCAACCTAAATGGTGTTTTCTTACATAGATCGAGTGTGGAATTCTATTTTATCAACCTAAAATACATTATGGTTAAAAAATTATACTGGATGAAATTTTTGAAATGTTAAAAAAATTATATTTTTTTTGATAAATTCAAATCATTGCATTTCGATGTCTATTAAATGGTGTGTCAATTGCAACTTATAAAGACTGGCACCTCTCTTACTTTGGAATGATGAAACTTATAACTATGACCTCTTTTTCTTCACTCCATCCTTATAGGTTAGTTTTAATATCATGTACCAATGAGACATACCCATTAAGGGTGTTTTGAAATTTTTATAATTCAACTATTATTGGGTTTCCCTTAAATGGAATGTCAATTTTAATTTATTGAGCATTGACTCCACAAATTGGAAATGGATTCCCATATAACTAGACACGAGTGGAAATTATGGGACCCAAAAATTATACCATAATTTTACTTATATCATGGAGATTAAAACTATGGGGGTATTATTTTCTTAAATTGGATGGTTATTATAAGTTTTAGTAACCACTTATACAATGTTACATATAAATTTATGGTTGTAACTTATTTTACCACTGCTCTTAAATTGATAAAAAAAAATTATCTACCTTTTAGATTTATTATTATGAGAAGCTAGTTAATTAAAATTCCAATTACAACATAAATAGTGTTTCATTTATGGCATGCAATTTAAATTTTCATTAATTGATCCTAATTATAAAAACTAATGGGAAAATTATGGTTAAAATAAAATTATTAGGGTATTTTCCAAATGTTTCATGGTGCTAGATAAATAAATTGATTTGTATAGTTTTTATAGAAAAATTGTGTTGATATCCTTTAACAATGAGTTTCTTTAAATGTTTTAATAAATGATAATTGATTAAAATCCATAAAATTAAAATTTTTCAAAGGTTTTTATAGAATTAACCATCTTGTAAGGGTTAAATTTTGTTTACCTTGAGAGATTCCTTGAATGAGAACATGAACATTTCCTATAGTTATCAGTTGGTTTCTCATTCGGTTTCCGAAACATAATGGTTATCAAGTAGAGCATGGGGGACTTTTAGGTGTGACACTCATTTTTAAAAATCTATGATTTGTTTAGATGAGGAGTTATCCCATTGAGGCATTACCCTAAAAAATATAAGCGTTGGTAAATTTTTTCATCAAGATTCAGATAGGATATTCTGTTTCGGTATAATTTGATTTTGGAGGGACACTTAGATAATGAGACAACACCACCAGGTAGGTGGGTGGTTGTATTGTGAGTAGAACATCAAGGGGGTATTACCATATGCAACTACCCAGTTAGTTTCATATCCTAGTACTTTTATGATGTTGTTTGAAACCACTAGGAATAATTCCCCTAATAGGATTCTTTTAGTAAATCCGGTCCTTGTAGACTGATAATTGTCAGGTGACGTTGTACCACCTATATTAATAGTATTTAAACCTTGTAGGTCAATTATTTCTTATCCTACTTCATTTTTACCCCTCTAGAGAAACTTTATAGGAATTTTAGATGTCATTTAATGGATTCCATTATACTGGATATGGTTGTCATTTGAAAGACCCTAGGGCTAGGCGGATGGACATAATAGCCCTATTTTGATCCATGATTGATGGATATAGGTGAAAGAACTAGAGACCCTCATTTGCGACCCAGAACCTGGTTATTCAATGATGTTTTATTTGATCCCTAAATATTAAGTGATATTTTTTTCTAGGTTTTTATAAATTAATTTTAGGGGTGGAAATATGGTTATATGCTCTTTTTGAGACCAATTAATGGTAGGTACTTGGATTTCATGTTATAGGAATGGTGATGCATTAATGTTTTTTGAAATGAAATAGGGTACTTGGATATTTTGACACGATTCAATGGGATTGAATGTTTGGGTGTGTGTCCTTGTTTACAAGTGGTTTCGTATTGATGCTTTAATTTTAGAAATGAAACCATGAGGTTGGAATTCATTTGATAGATCATGGAATGGGTGAGGATCTCAATTTTAAATCAAATTTCCAAGGGATATCATGGTGTATTCAGACTTATGTATTGTGTACCATGTTCATCTTGAACTTGTTGGTGAAAAATTAATGGGGGTGTGATTCAGGTCTTCAATAAGATGGAATAATATGCACCCCTTAGGGTATGATATGATTATTTTGTGCTAGTTGTGAATGAGAACACTTTAGAATTGAACATTTGTGAGAGGCCAGATGAGAGATTGGGATTGATGGTTTTAAGAAAGTGACACTTTCAGATATGGTGAACTATAACTTTGTATAAATATAAAGGAATTTCCCATAATAAATGATAATTTGAGAATAGAGTAGGTTCTATGAGATGGTTGATTTTGGTTGGACCCAGACACAAATTTTTAGGGGAGTGGTTTTAGGAGTTGATTAATGGAAAGTGTAGCCTGGTTTGAGATGAATGTGTATTAGGAGAGAAATACATGCATGCTGATAGAGTCTTGATGTACTCCTAGTTTAGAGACGATCATGACCAATAATTTGTCATCATCCTGAGTACATAGAGAGAGCATCAAATATATTCTAAGCTACCAAGATATAATTAATTTCTTTATGGAGAGACACTTTGTGACTTGCACTTGAGGATTAATATTAAAATAATAAGGATCATATGAAGTACACTATTGTTCATTTAAGAGTGGTGACCCTCATTTTGTTTTTGAAATTTTATGAACATCATGGAAACCATCCTTGACACATGAGAATAGGTTATGGGTGATGTCTACCTTAGTTATCATATATGAGAAGATCCATACCGTACCAATTTTTATGTATGGGTATGTAAAAAACATGGCATGTAATAACCAGGAAATCATTCTGTTGGTCCGATGATTGGGATTCTCCTATGGTGGGGAGTGGGATTTTGGGCCCTGGTGGGAAACCCTGACGTTATATGGGTCATTGATCCTTGATATAGGTTTTGATATGGTCATTTTGGATTTCTAATTCCATTAGATAAATGAATGAAGATATTATTTTATTTCTTTGTAAACAACATGTTTAGGTTGAATATAGTCTTGGGGATGTTCAAGTGCGAATGTTAGGCCCAAGAATGGTTTGTGATGATCCTGGGGGTTTGGATCACGTTTTTTTCGGTTCTTGTTCTATTCCATGATAATGATTTTATCTAGAGATGTTTTGTCAAGGAGAAATCATGATAAGTCAGGTATGGTCATCAATGAGCATGCATGGAATGATATCAGTATGCCTTGGGATAACAAATTTTGGACTATGGTTTTAATGACATGTCGACTATTGAAGAAGAGTTTTTTCAAAAGTTGTGGTCTGAGAATAGGTTGAATTGAATTTTCTCAAGTATATGGATACTGGTAGAAGGTAACTTTTTCTATCACAATTTTGGATGACATGAGTGCAGTCTAATGGCCATCTGTTGATTTTCAATAAAAAACCAGCCATACTAGTATGAGCTTAGTCAACTGGAGTTTGACCATTTTGACCCAAATCAAGGGATAGAGATTAATATTTGTTTTTAATATGGTAAATGTTTTCAAATTATCATTTGGACACTGGGGTAATGATTCAATAATCTATTCCAATGGTGGAAGTACCGTGGATCAGAATTGGATGTTAAGGGACAAAACCTATGGAAAGGAGTACCATATGAAACATGTTGAAAGGAAAAAAATGCAATCATGTATCGGGTTAGAAATGATAAATAATAACCATATCAACATTTAATCTTTGGATACAATCATTCAATTGAGTTTTAACTACTTAAGTACCATGTGTTTAAATTAGTACAAAAAGGTGCATTTAAAATTGGAGACGTAACACAACTAATACAATGATTGATTCAAAACCCAAGTAGGATGGGTTGTGTTTATTTTTTCCCAATGTTTTTTTGGGATGAGAAATTATAAGGTGGGTAGGTTACAATATCCTTTGATTTTGACTGGTGGAAATTTCCAAATGAATTTTAAATTTTCATTTTGTGGAAGGGATAAATATTAAACTAAGATTCAAAATGTAATTTTGAGAGTTGTAACACTTAAAAGTGTTTTATTTATGTGATTTTTAAGTATAAAGAGGTTTCTATTATGTTCAAATTAGTTTTAGTAACATCATGATTTGGGAACATAGTTTTGGAATAAATAGAGTGGGGAACACGGTTGGCGCACTATTAGTGATAACCGCGTGGCCAGTTTATATAGGGGATTGTTTTTTTGAAATTGTGTGTCACCCCATGGGTAACTATGTGACTTGGTGAAGGTGTGTAGAGAGAATATACATAGTCTCTATAAGTGTTTACTCACCTTCTACTACAACCATGTGATATAGGGGTGAGTTTGGAAAGTAGAACCACACAGTTGGCACATAATTTTTAGAACCATGCTACCAAACCATGTGGCTCATTAAAGACCCTTAAAATTTTATTTTTCCCTAGCGTCCTTTAATCACTTTCCTTTCTCCTTATCCCATTTCCACACCCAAAAACTGCTTGATCTCCCCTTTGATTATCCTCTAGTATTTTATGGTTCTCCCTCATACGAGCTCTGATTCAATCATCATTTGTCACATTGGATTCCTAATAGCGAGTATACAACTCCCCTTACCTCCTATATATTTCTTTCTTTTTCTTGTTGAAATTATATCTTGGAAAAACTTAATATAACTAATTTTCATGGTTTTTATTTACTTATTTTACTTCTCTAATTATGTGTTGAATTAAATCTTGACAATGGATGAGTGAAGCATCCTAATCAAGTGGTAGGTGGGGTATATGTTTTTCCAATATAGTTTATTCATTTATAAAATGTTCCATAGTTTTGCAAGATGGAATATCTATAAGTTTTTTCTGAAATGAAATAAACCTCAAATTAAATTCTTATATTATAACATTGATTCTTCTTAGACTCCTTACTTGGTTCGAGGTTGAATTCCTCAACCCGAACACTTCTTAAGGCAAGTTTCGTTACATGATAAAATATATCATCCCTTCCCTGTGATTAAACCACCTCTCAAGTGTGTTATTTAAATGAATTAGAAATTTTATAAATTCTGATATGACAGAACCACATCCTAAGGTATTTTTATCTTGTCAATTGAGAAGAAAATGAATAACATGAATTAAATTGAAAATTTAGATGAAATGGATAAAATGTGAATGGATTGGCCAAGTCACTTGACTCTTGTTACCTATAATAAAGTTTATAAATATAATGGAATGAATTTTTATGTGGGTTCGATACATTCTCTTTAACCTTGGAAATATTTTGAATAAATTATAGAGGTTAATAAAAATAATTTTTTTAAATTAGAAATTGTTTTTTGAAATTAATCATGATGACTTATGTTGAGGCATTAGTTCTTCCCATGGCCTTATTAGTTGTTTATAAATAAAATATTCTAATTCCATAGTTCAAATTCATAATGGAATATATTGTGTTATTTAGTCTTGAATTATATTATCTTATTTATGTTGTTATGGTATATATATAAATTATAAATGCAACTTGAAAATAAAAGTACAATACACCTTGAGCGATACCCGAGATCCTTCTTATAGAATACCTTGATTACAATTTCATAGGGAAAGAATGATTATCTTTCACTGGATTTTTTTGATAACTTGGTTTTGGTAATTGGATAGGATTCATCACACCAACCTGGTCTAGGACGATGGACATGGTGTTTCACATCATTTTGGGTTATTGGACATGATGTTTCATGAAACTTGAGTAGGATGTTTGAATTGAATCTCAACATCATTGGTTGGGTTTTTCAGTAATGGTAATCCATATCTGCTATTCAAATTATTTGGATTTTTTCCCTTATAAAAGTAAAGACCCTTACTATATTATAATTTTTTGTATTCCTTGGTCTTATGCATTGGGTCCTCACTGGTGAATGTATATATTTACACACAAACACACACATATATGTTTACATATATGCTTATATATTAATCATAGAACATGGTTATATTTATTTAGTCTTAGTTCCATGAAAGTATGGTCAACCAGGTTTCTCTTGAAGAACCTGATATCGACTTGATTATATTTATTATTTCTAGTTTTTTATTACACATTCACACTACTTTATTTTACACTCACAGACCAGATTGTAATTGACACTTTTGGAGGTGTCGTATTAACCTTATCCCACACCATGTTTGGGTCGCCTTTTAGATCCTGGAAAATCATCATGATTACTGGTTAGAAACTGGTGTACACTTTTATTATTTATTTTATATGGAATAGTTCTTGACATAGAGATAGGGGTCAATAATGTACTTGAGCTACCTAATAGAGTTTATTTTTTATTGCTTTTTATAGTTTCACCATGTTTTATATATTACCTACTATGTGTGCTGAAAATTATATTATGACTCAACATGTTCATGCAATGTTTTGATATTTATCTCAACCATGTTGGGTTGTATGTTATTATTATTCATTGGATATATATTATTTATCTTCCAATAACTTTATTTTATGTATGACTCCATTTTTTCATATTGATCTACAGGGTATAGTCTCCCAACTATACCACCTTTGGAACCTCATTACTAGTCAACATCATTTGTTATACAGGGAGGTGGGCTTGATTCCATTTCGCCAACTGGTTTGGGGAACCATATTAGGGGATCTTGGATCAGTATGTGACACGATGCATACATTGATCAATTTAAGTGTTTTAGAATAAGAACAATGTGCATGTATTAATACTGTTCATTTTTAGTAGTCAAATACATGATATTGAGCAAGAAGAACTTTCATTGTGATGTAGAGAAATCCAAGAGTATAATAAATATATGACTCATAAGAGTATATATTAGACTATTTAAATACTTTAGGGATCCATTATAATATTATCTAAACAGCTAATGTTAGGAGACAACATTAGGCCAAGGATGATTCCTTCACAAGTGTTAAGGATGATACCTTACCACCCCCTACAAGTGTAGAGCCATGGGTGACACCTTTTCAACTTTTTAATCGCTAAAATTGATTTTTAATATAATTTATATCTCATAGTTAACTAGAACATTGAAAAGATTAGATACACATAGTGGGGAAAAAATAATAAATTGTAAATAGAGTATCACTGATTTATTCCTTGACTTATTAGTTACACTTTTCCACTTTTCTAATAACTTTAGATGCCATGTTCAATGAGCTTATTTAAGCCCATAAAAGCCATAAAAATATTTAAAAATTAATAACCATCACCTTTAAGTATAAAAACTCTTATTTTTTCAATGCAAAAATCTTCCTCTTGTTTGACATTCAAGAATGTTGACTTTATATCCATTTGGAACACTTTTTAAATTTTTTTGAGCATATATCACTAGAAATATTTAGTTCATTTCTATCATTATGATCAGAGTAAACATATCATTGAAATTTATACCCACATTTTTTATGTTATCCTTTTTTACAAGATAATATTTTTTCATGCTACTTCTCCCTTCACATTGAGTTTATTTTAAAAACCCTAATATGTCCATATCATACTCCCATATTTGAGACATTACACCAATTCAATATTTTCATTATTATAAATATAATTTATTTGTTCTTATATCACTATATTCAATTCCTCATGTTTTATTTACTCTTTATCACTATTTAGTTTAACTTATGGGAGAAAGATGATATGATTGTAATTTCTCATATATCTATAGGTTTGAAAACCCTTAATAATATCTCTAGGAAAATTCTCTGGCTTAACTTATTTTATATGTATTTGAAACTTAGATCCACCTTACTCTAGAACGTTTACATCACTATAAATTTTATAATCATTATAAGAATATTGAATATCTTCTGCAATATTCAATTCAGTATCATGTTTTCAATGATTTATCTTCAAAAATCTTCAATCTCTTCTTCAATAGGTACTTATAGTTTCAAGGAATTTTGATTTTATAAAAAAACATCGTATATATAATTTATCATCATTATGTTTTTCATAACACCAATAAATCCTTATATTAGGTGAATAAGAATGGTATATCCCTTATCTAATTTCTCCTCATACTTTCCCATGTGTCTTAATTTGATCATAATATAACATAGGATGAGGAATACATTTAGGATTTTAGTGTGGGATTCTTCCCAAAAAACATCTCAAAGGTATTTGGGATGATGTTTTTAGAGTAAACATTGATTGAGAATATATTCAATCATAATTATGACTTTCATTTAGAAGTACACCATGGTTCGATGCACTAATAACATTGTTCCTCCCATGTTCAGTATACTCTAATTATTATACTCAACTAATCTATTTTTTTGGGTCATTTATGAAGCACTAAAATAATTATTTATTAAATTTATCTCAAGATATTCCTCAAATATTTTATTTATGTATACAGATCTGTTGTTAGACCAAGATCTTTTTATATCAAAGATCATTTTATTTTCAGTACACCTTTAAAAATTATTAAAATTAGTGAGATATTGTTATTTACATGACATAAAATAGACATAATTCATATGAGTGAAATATTCAAAAAAAGTAATGAAAGGATTATGTACATCGGTAAAGTTCTATCTTAACATACTAGACACATCTGAGTGAATTAACTCAAGAAGTTTATTAGTTTTTATTTCCACCACCTTGTGTCTCTTTTTAGCATGTTGAATTTGTGAAATGTGTGACAATTTTTGATTCTTTCATGATTATTTTTTTGGAAAAATACAACCAACTTCATACTTTATTAACTTATGCTTGTTATTTTGACCCAAATGGCCTTGTATACTGTTTCAAATCTTAATTTCCTCCTTCATTATCTTGAAAAAACTATTTTGATCATTAGAAATCTAAAATAGTTTTTTTTCTTGTTCACTATTCCATCATTATGTCTATACCATCCCTTAATTTCCTTATAACACATTCATTATATCAAAATATCCCATCATTCTCATTATTTTAAAGTCAATAAACATGAATGATATTATTCCTCAACCCATAAAAAAGACAATTCCTTTAGATTCAAGTTTATTCTCACCAATTTTGGAACTTCAAAATCAATTAACATTGAGTGATCTATTAGTTAATTTTTTTTTCTGATCCTATATCATATATTTGATTTTATTTATAGATTTTCATGTTTCCTATCATATGTGATGAGAAATAACTATTAAGTATTCATGTGTTTCCTTTTTCATTTCTTGGTAATCCACCTCAACCACGAATTTTTTTAATGATCAATCCTCCTCTTAACATATTTGGAGTAATCATTCATATTCAACCAATTCAATTAAATATGATATAATTGTTAGTGGTGTATCTAGGTTGATCATTACTCCCGTAAGTTTCCTAAATAGAATTAAATGATTACGAAATTTTACCTTCTGTTTTAGATGTTTTCTTTGTTATCCCCATGGAACATCTTGCTAAATCCACCTCAATTCATTGATTTTTTTCAATTTATGGAGTGAATTATTATTCGAAAACACATAAGAGTTTTATCTATAGACTTTTCAAAACCCAAAATTTCCTTCAAATTAAAATATACTTGATTGTAAATAAGTATTGTTAAAATATACTCATTGAAATTAATTCATATTTTATTTACCTACTTCATTTCAACATCCTTATTCCTATAAGCATCATTATTCACGTTGGATTTTACCAAAGTCTTATACTTATCATGCTTATACTTGTATTAATCATTGTTTTTATAATTTTAAACACCAACACTTAGACATTCAATAAATTTTTTATCCTTATTTGGTGAATTTATCAACTTATTCCCTTTGCTGCTGTTGTTTCCAGAATTCTAAACTCAAGTTCGAGTGGCCAACATAATAATTCGAGGAACCATGAGAAAATATCCTAGTTACATGGTAAGATCAATAAATTATTAACTAATTTAGATTTCTATCCAACATAATTAACAGAACTATGAAAATAAAATTAAAATTTTATTAAGAATTTTTTAGCATCAACCAAATTTTACTCAATTGAATTTACCTCCTTATTCATGGAAATATGATTTACTATGGAAATTAAAATCATATTTTCACTTTATTCAAGGATTCAATTGATATACCTTATGAAATATTCTTAATTTTTAATGATAGTAAAAACCCTACTTGTTAATAAATTCAATGTATTTTTAAGTGAATGTGTAAATTTTTCATTAAAGTTCACTTAATAAATAATTTAAAGGCTTTACTTACTGATAAAAGTCTAGATAACACTTTGAAATATTCTATGAAATATTTTCAATGTTAGAAATTGAGTTAGAGTTGTATTAATGGTTCCATAGAGATTTGACATTGATATAATAAAAATCTTAAATATAATATCTCACCTGTGCATAGTTTTTAAAAATTAATGATATATCCATCAAATGTTGTCTCAGATTGGATATCCGATATCTCTATTAAATACAGAATGAAAGTGTTTCCCTATGTAAAACATAATCATTATGTGCATTGGCTATTTGGTTAAATCTCTTGTAAGGTTATTTTTTTCTAAAACTGATTTTTATTTTTAGAATTATATTTAAAAAAATAATATATGACCAAGAAGAAATTTATCAAATTATTTTTATTAGTTTGAATAGATAAAATTATTTGATATCTGAATATTTGATGGGAAGTTAATAATAATAATGATAATTGTATAGTTTTTACAATTTTGGTCACACAAAAAAATGTAAATATATATGTGTAATTAAAAATTTATATTATAGTGTAAATATTGGTTGGGAGAATATTTTTGGTTGTTAAAAATAATAAAGGTGATATTACTACTTTTTATAAATAAATGCAATTGTGTGATTGATTGAAATTTATTTAGTATTGTCAGTGTTAATGGATGTTATTATTGAAATGTCTATGGTTGTAATGATAGTGATTATTAGATAATAATAAAATTATTTTTGTTGGTATTATTATTAGTAAATTGGAAAAATTATATTTGTTGATAATAAATTAATATATATATATATATATGAGTTAAATATATTTTTATATAGATATATGTTTGGGTGTATATACATATATGAGGGTGTGTGTATAAGTTTATGGGTTAAATATATATATATATATGTGTGTGTGGGTGTATATATTTATATATATGAGAGTGTATATGTATATAATGTTTTTATATATATGGGTTAAATAAATAAATAAATAAATATATGTTTATGGGTGAATCTTAGTATGTTTTAAATGAATAATTTAATGTATTTAAAATGAGAATTGGAAAAAAATATGGGGGTGGCATATGAATTTATGAGTAGAGATTAGAAAGAATAAATTATGTATTCAATAAAATGAGGAAACCAAAATAATATAAGTCGGATTTTTAGGTAGAATATGCAACATAGAAGGGATTTCCCCTGACTCTAATTCCTCTATCACATGCCCCTTCTCACTTGTATTCTTTTTATTTTATTTTATTTTATTTTATTGCAAAAAACTTCTCTATTTGGAATCATCTTTAATAATGATCAGATTGATGTGATGTTAGTGCAGTTGGGTTCATCTAGATGAGAATAAAATTAAATACTATGTTTTTAAGATGTTGAAAGGTATTTTTTCAAATATAATTTTAATCATTATTTTAACTTTTGAAATATTGATGAAATAAATTTTTTTAAATCACATTATATCGAAAATGGTTATTAGATTTAGTGGTGTAATTGGATTCAGTTTGTGACCCTTGTCATCAGAACGTTATTGAACATAGGTAAGGAAGTTTCTTATATATTTTGGATTTTGATATAGATGTTTAATGTTATAATTTATGTATGTGAATAATTGATAATCAAGCTTGATTGATCAACATGCCTAATTTCTGTGTTACATTTTTTTGTGTTGGAATAATTGAAAACTATGATTGATTGAGATTTCATGTGGGTGTGTGTATTGCAGGAGAACCATATTTATATTCATTCCTTGAGTGATAATAGAGTATATTCCCACCATGTATGATTATGATCACATGTTATTATGTGTTGGTTCATTATTTCTCATGTTGATACACTTTCCATGTATGGTCTACCTTGTATATTTGTTAATGTTTTTTGTAGGAATCATTATTGGTGTTTAGAATAGGTAGACTAATGTGGAATGTTTATACCGTTTAGGGGGAGTCTGAATGGCTTGCCTCGATGGTGATAATGGACCCAAGCACATGGTGTGATATGATGACACCATGGAATGTAGTGTTGGGGATGCACTTGATGCCCATGTAATGGGATACTTGATTACTAGTTGAACCATGAGTTTTATTCTATATATTGGGTACTTGATTCCAACTTGATCTGTGAGTATTAGGTCATATATCGAGAACTCGACATCTAGTTGATATGTGAGTTACATTCCGTATATTTGGCACTCGAATCCGAGTTGATTTGAAAGAAGTATGATGTACTTTTGTCCTAGAAAAAACCATATGTACACATGATTCCATGAGGTAGTCAAGTGATATATTCACTAGGTTGTCTCTCTTTCTGTTACTGTTAACATCTTCTCATTATATGTATAGCATAGAGCTGAAGTAGGTATTTTCAAGGGTTTGTGGTGGATCTGTTAGGGTATGACCACTCAGTTATGTATTGTGTGATATTATTATTATTTTGAATTTATTACATTCTTGGAATACACTTATTATAATTTAGATAACATGGTTAAGGATGCATTTGTGGTGTCATATTGCATCTTGTACTCACACCCGACTCAGGCATTTCAGAGCACTTGTAGAAATCACGAAGGATCCGACTGAGGGAAATGGGCTATAGAGGATGTATGATAAATGGATAATGGAGTTGGAAGAAGACCGAGATGGACACTGGAGGAACCTTCAATTTATTTATTTTGATACTCTTACTACTCTTTTGGTATTTCCACACTTGGATCCATTTATTTACATGAAATGTAGTCCATTTTTTAGATCTAATCTTATTACTCAGATTAAATATTTATTCTAATTTTTTATTATAATTTCTAATATGACATGATAATAAGGTTATAGTATCCCCATAGATGAACTAATACCCCCAATATTATTCTAAGACCTCTTGCATAAAATGAGGCATGCATGAGGTCATGTGACACTCTATCTCAGACTAGGTGGTTTGGGTTGGGATGTTACAAAATGGTATCAAATGAACATGATTTTTGAACTTTTTCCTCTTTCCTTGATTTGGGACATGATAGACATGAGTTAGGGAGGTTGGAACTTTGTTAGGGTGACTATGTCAGTACCTATCAAACACTATATTCCTTCAAGTTTCCAAAAATGGGAGAAATTATGTTTTTCTCTTATTATTAATTAAAATCATATTTGGTTATTAAAATGTAGTAGATATGCGATATTTTAGATTTTCGGTGCACTCATGCATTATGAATAGAAACATAGTTTCACATTCCATATATATACATTTTATTTGTGAAGCCTATTAGTTTATTAATTAAATGTCTTGATTTTTGACATCTGTTTGGGATATATTCTCAATTGTTTGATATATCTATATTTTATATTTTGTTATGATATATATCAACTTAAATTAATTAGATTAGCTAAGAGATGCTATTGTGTTTTTGTATATATGATTATTGTGACAAACATGTAGGGGTGGGGACTAGGGTTAGTTCTAGGAACGGCATACCTAGGGTTATAGGTAGACTCCTAGGATAAATTTTTGTGATCTTGTAAAATGGGTAAGGTCTATTTATGTTCCCTATTTTATATCTCTTCGAGAGATTACATCTATATGACATGGGATTTGGAGTCAAAGGTTTATGCTCAACAGGCTGAGTTGTTCAAATATGACCTCAAGAGATACTTATTAGGGATTAGAAGTCATTATCGGTGAATAATTTTAATATCCTCAATTTTTAATGATAATAAAAACACTCTTTGTTTATAAATTTCAAATATTTTTATGTGAAAATGTATTTTTTAATGAAAATAAACTTATAAATAATTTAGAGGTCTTACATAAGGTTAAAATCCCATTTAACACCTTATAATATTCTATGGAACATTTTTAGAGTTAGGTGATTTAGCATGGGATTTTGGTACCTGTAGTTCCTCGATATGGATATGATAAAAATATTAAATATAATAGATCTCACACACATCGGTTTTCTAAAATAAAAGAATACCTCCTACATAGTGTCTCATATTGGAAAGTTGTGTGATAGAGTTAATATTTTCAATATTATTAATATTTTTTCAATGATTTAATCCCTCTCAATTATTCAATTTGAGTGTATTTTCATCAATTAGGTGTTCTTGGTATATTTTGGGATTAAATACGAAAATGGGGTAATTCTGTAAAATTGACAGTTTTATATAGCTTCTGTTTTTCAGGCATAACTTTTATCATATTGCTTAAATTGAAGTGAATCCTTTTTTAGTCTTAATATGCTTGTGGGATTCATATTTTTCATTTGGACCATGAACCAATTCAAAACCCAATGGTATAGAAAAACCAATCAAGTTGAGAACTTAGTCTGGTTGGTAGAATGGACCCCACCACATTAAATCAAAATATCTAATTCAGTAGACCTTAGAATGAGGTAATTCCCACTGGTGTCGACATAGGACTTCCAAATTACAGTTCAAATTAAATTTCATAAATTATGGTGCTCATTAAGGCATACTTTTGGCATGTCGAAGTGGAGTGGGTGAAATAGTGTTTGGAAGCCAGAAAAGTAATGGTCATTGATTCGTCTATATATTTATTTACATCTGTCCAATAACTCTTAAATTTCTATGGTCTATATCCAACTTTATTTCCAACATTCTATAAGATGGGACCTCTGGGAGTTTTGGCTGGCTGGTGGGCAGAACAGAGGCAAACTTCTGGAGGACCGATTCTGGAGGATCAACTTTCTGTTCTTTCTTTTCTTTGTTTTACACTTCTTAGTCTTGTATTGTGTTATTATTTCCCCTAATTCAAAATTACCATTACCATGGTGGGGTAAAATTCTATGTTATTGGGGAAGGAAATGTTTTTCCATGTTGTATTTCCTGAGTTCCTTCTATTAATGTTTTAAAATCCTCTTTTCTCTTTTGTGAATCAGTTTCAATTTCTTATAATAGTTTTTATTATCATGTACGATTGTATCTAATTTTAGTTTTTTTGTTAATTTATATTTGGTCAATGATAAATATCTCCCTCCACTAGGTTATGGTTTATAAACTATGTAATTGATCAGGACTTAGTGGTGAAGTACTCGGTGATCACCGGTACATGTGTGAGGAGTAGTGAATGTTCTTGATTACTTGGGATAAAAAAACCCAATTAGGAATTGCCTAATATAATTGGGGGTATTTTCTACAACTATATTACACATTGGAAGGATATTAGACCAACTTAATATTTTAGTAAGAATTATTCTCACATTTTTAATTGACCACGAGAGTGAGAAGAAACGATTGTGGAATCTCAATCTTAAAGATTTTGCAGAAGAGAATTGGGTAAAATCTACTATCATAAAATGACAATTGGAAAAATGAACCTAACCTGATCACCATTTCATATCACTGATTTAAATCACATCATTTTTCAATTTGTTTTAAAACATTCACTTTATTACTTTACTTTATTTAGTTTCTTTCTTGTATTTTACAAATCAAACAATTTCAAAGACAACATCACTTCTTTATCTAATTTTAAGTGACAAAAATTATTGTTGAGCACTCCTCTCTGGAGAAAAAATAGATAACCCACTATAATACATTTTAACTTAGGTTATATTTGTTTTTTCCACACCCCATGACAGGCATGTGTTAAAACTTGGCGCCGTTGCCGGGGAGGTAGTGCCAACATTTTTTCTTCTTTTCTTTCCTTTATCTTTTCATCTTTTCTCTTCAAAATTGCATGACTCAAACCTCAACAAATTGAACCGTTACCCATAGATCCTTAAATTTAAATAACCTTGTTGAATAGTATTAGAAACATCAATTTGGAATCTTAATTTGAGGAAGTTCCCCTTGCAGAGTCAAGTGAAACTTCAAGTGGTCACTCTGAGCCTGTCATCAAGGCTAAAAATCAAAACGAAACACTTAGAGACCTATGTGCACCACAATTCCTTAATCAAAACAATCAACTTGCCATTCCAGTGTTACAAAATGATTTTTAAATGAAAACTAAAATGATTCCTTTGCTTTAAAAGTTTCATGGTTTTGTAGGTGAAGATCCAAACAAACACATTAAAGAGTTTACACATGTGTGCTCAACTTTCAAACCCCATGGAATTACTGAGGAGCAAGTAAAGTGGAAGGAATTTCCATTTTCATTGGATGGGGCTGAAAAATAATCGTTGTAAGACCTACAACTAGGAGATGTTCATGACTAGAATGACCTGGTAATATGTTTTATGCAAATATTCTTCCCCACCTCTAGAAGCACAGCCATTCGGAAGGAAATCTATGCCATGCGATAATCATCTGAAGAAACCCTTTATGAGTACTGGGAGAGATTTAAGAAGCTATGTGCCAACTTTCCGCATCAAGCCATTGAGGAACACCACTTTCTTGTCTTCTTCTATCATGGAATACTGGACAATGACAGAAACCTTCTTGTTGCATCATCTGGAGGTGCACTGATTGACAAGTCACTAGAAGAAGCCAAGGGCTTGATTGAGAAGATTTCCCAGAACTCACCGCAGTTTGGAACAAGAGGTATTGGAACAATAGGTATTCATGAGGTACACACTTCTCATCTATCACCCTTATTAGAAACTAGGATTGATGACCTTACCAGTTTGGTGAGATAGATGGACTTGAATCATGTTAGTGACCAAAAAGCGCCAGCTAAGGTATGTAGTTTATGCTCATCTCCTGATCATTTCACTGACCAATGTTATGAAATATAGGGAATGGAAACATGTGCAACAACCTTTCATCCAAGACAGTTTCAACAAAATCAAGGATGGAGAGATCCTAAACAAGTCCAATATGGGTTTGGAAATTAATAGAATCAAGGTGGACCCCCATACCAACACCAGTTTCAAAACCAACCACCATTCCCAAATCAATTCCAAATCCCACCACCATTTCAACAAAAGTAGAATTATAACCAGCCTTCATACCAAAAACCAACCAATCTCCAAAGACCCTATGAGAAACCATCCACCAGTGCACAACCTCCAATTAAAAACCAACAAAAATATGAGATTGAAGGACATAAAGACACTGTTAAAGATTTGTCCAACAAGTTTGAAAGTCTCATGGACTTTCTGACCAAAAATATAGGTAAAATCCCTTCCCAAAAAATCCCAAACCCAAAAGAGAATTTTAATATTATAACTACAAGAAGTGGAAAATAACTCCAACCACCATCCACCATTGAACCTTAAACAAGAATATCTAAACTGGGAGAGAATGAATTTGGAAATGAAGAAAATTCTGTGAAAATGCATCGGGAAGAATATATGAAAGAGGAAGAGGATAAGGATAGGCTAAGGAATAAGAAACAAGAAACACCATTTCAAAGTCAACAAATGGAGAAGAAAGATATAACACCACCATTTCCATCAATGATGATTGAATAAAATAGGTTGTAAGAAGAAACACTACAAAAAGAAATTTTGGACACCTTCCCGAAAGTGTAAATCAACATACCTCTGCTTGAAGAACTAAAACAAATTCCAATGTATGCTAAATTATTGAATGATATTTGCAACAAGAAGAGGAGACTTCCAGGGAATGAGAGGATCAATTTGGGGAGAAGTGTCTCATCCCTTATCACACCACAATTTCCAACCAAATTTCATGATCCAGGGACGTTTTATATTCTATGCACCATTGGTTCATTAAATTTCTCTAATGCCTTGTACGATTCAGGTGAATCAATTAATGTATTTCCTCACTCAGTATATACTTATTTGAAGGTGGGATACTTGAATCCTACAAGAGTGGTGGTCTAGCTTGCAAATAGATCCACATTTTTCCCAGCAGGAGTTCTAGAGGATGTACTGGTGAAAGTCAATGATCTTTTATTCCCTGCAGACTTTTATGTGGTGAATATGGAAGATCATAGGATATCATCACACATAACCATATTTTTGGGAATACCTTTATTCAAAACAGCCAAAACCATCATCAATGTCTATGAAGGGACACTTACCATGGAGTTTGGAGATAGTACTATCCACTTCAATATTTTTGAATCCATGAGGCACCCATTAGATGATCATTAACTCTTCTCACTCTCCCATGAAGATGGTATAGAACCAATTGAAGAATCAGGTATGTTTCATGAATTTTTATCATTAGGAGAGAATTTTTCCATAAAAAATATCACTGAACATATGGATGCCCAAAGTCTAGGAGATTCTGACTTCCTGTTGGAAGAAGAGGTAAAATCTGATTTCTTTGATAATTTGTTAAATGATGATGAAGATGATATGATTTCTTGTGTGTACGATGTCAAACCATTGGAAGTGGACAACCTCAATTTAGTTTTATCGCTTGATCATCCTCCTACTCTAGAATTAAAACCATTACACACTAATTTAAAATATGTTTACATTATAGAGGGAGAAAAATTACCATTAATAATTGAAAATAATCTATCTAAAACTCCAGAAAAATAATTGATTGAGATTTTGAGAGAGAATGTCCAAGTAATATGGTGGAGCTTAGGTGATATCCCTAGAATAAACCCACAAATTTTCTCACATATAATTTTTCTTGAAGGAGATTCCAAACCTATCAGAAAACCCCAAAGGAGGCTGAACCCCACCTTGATGGAGGTTGTGAAAAAAGAGATTGAGAAGCTGCTAAAAGCTGGGATCATCTATCCCACATCATATTCACAATGGGTTAGCCCCATCTATGTAGTCCCAAAGAAACTGGCTTAACCATTGTGAGGAATGAAAAGAATGAATTAATCCCTGTGAGAATTCAGAATAGCTGGAGAGTATGCATAGATTTCAGGAAGTTGAATCAGGTCACTCAAAAAGATCATTTCCCTATCCCTTTCATTGACCAGATGCTAGAGAGGTTGGCAGGTAGAACTCATTATTTCTTTTTGGATGGATTTTCAGGTTATTTTTTGGTACCCATTGCTCCCGAAGATCAAGAGAAGACTACCTTTACTTATCCTTTTGGCAATTTTTCATACAAAAGGATTCCACTTGGATTGTGTAATGCTCCAGGTACATTTTAAAGGTGTATGTTAAGTATATTTTCTGATCACATTGAAGATTTCTTGGAGGTTTTCTTGGATGATTTCATAGTTTTTGGAAATTCTTTTGACCATTTCTTGAAAAATCTTGAAAAAGTTTTAAAAACTTGCATTGAAAAGAAACTTGTTTTGAATTTTGAAAAGTGTCATTTTATGGTTGATAGAGGAATTCTTCTTGGGCATGTAATTTCTCAGAAAGGCATTGAAGTTGATAAATAAAAAATTGAAGTGATAAATTCTTTGCCTTACCCAACTTTAGTGAAACATGTTAGATCATTTTTAGGACATGCAGGATTATACAGGAGGTTTATTAAAAATTTCAGTAAGATTTCTCTACCTCTCCCTATATTACTTTTGAAAGATGCTGATTTCGATTTCAATGGTTCATGTAGAGAAGACATTAATGAGTTGAAAATGAGATTGATTACACCACCAGTAATGCAGCCACCCAATTGGGGAGAACCATTCGAGCTACTTTGTGATGCTTCAAACCAAGCTGTTGGAGTAATAATTTCTCAGAGAATTGAGGGCAGGGCAGAAGTCATTGATTATGCCTTGAAAACCTCATATATGACTCAATTCAACTACACAACATAAAATGAGTTTTTAGAATTTGTTTTTTCATTATAAAGATTTAGATCATATCTTCTTGGAACTAAAGTCATTGGGTTTTCTAATCATGCAACTCTTAGGTACTTGAGGAACAAGGCTGAAGAAAAATATAGGCTTGTGTGATGGATGCTATTACTAAAAGAGTTCAAAATAGAAATCAAAGATAAGAAGGGATCTGAGAACCAAGTGGCTGATCACTTAAGTAGACTGCCTAACATTGCTGAAGTTGAAATTCCAGACACTGAACAACTAAATGATCGCCTTCCAGGAGAGCAGTTGTACTTGATTGAAGGAGAAGTACCATGGTATGCTGACATGGTAAATTATCTGGTAACATCTTAGGTCCCATCTCATTTAAATTCTCACCAAATTCATAAATTGAAAGCTGAATCTAGATATTACATCTGGGATTATCCATTTCTATGGAATATATGCAATGAACAAATGATAAGAAGATGTTTGCCTAAAAATGAAATTGATTCTGTTTTTAGGTTTTATCACACATTATCTTGTGGAGGCCACTTTGGACCTCAAAGGACAACAAGGAAGTCTTTAGAATCTGGACTTTATTGGCCAACACTTTTCAACGATTCTCATGAATTTTGCAAACAATGTGAAAAATGTCAATTTACAGGAAATATTTTAAAGAGACAAGAAATGCCCCAAAATCCATATAATTTTTGTGAAATATTTGAAGTTTGTGGGATAGATTTTATAGGCACTTTCCCAATGTCATTTGTAAATTCTTATATTCTGCTTGCTGTTGATTATATTTCCAATTGGGTGGAAGAAAAAGCCACCAAGACTGATGATGCTAAATTAGTTTTTGATTTTTTTAGGGCTAACATATTTTGTAGGTTTGGAGTTCCCATATCCATTATTAGTGATCAAGGGACTCACTTTTACAATAGGAGAATGGAGGCTTTGTTGAAAAAGTATGGGGTGCATTATAAAACATCAACTCCCTATCATCCACAGACTAATGGGCAAGCTAAAGTGTCCAATAGTGGAATTCAAAAGAATATTGGAAAAGACTGTTAATCCAAATAGGAAGGATTGGAGCCAGAGGTTAGAAGACACTTTATGGGCTTACCAGATTGCCTTCAAAACCCCAATTGGAATGAGTCAATATAGGATGATTTATGGGAAAAGTTGTCACCTACCTATGTAATTGAAACACAAGGCATACTGGGCTCTGAGGAAGATGAATCTAGATCTTGAAAGTGCGGGGAAAGAGAGAATATTGCAGTTACAGGAGTTGGAAGAAATTAGACGGGAAACATTTGAGAATTCTAGGATTTACAAAGAGAGAACAAGGGCGTCTCATGACAAACTAATCCAACCAAAAGTCTTTCATTCTAAAGAAAAAGTGTTATTCAATTCAAGACTCAAGATGACGCTAGTTAAACTTTGTTCCAGGTGGGAAGGTCCATTTATAGTTACTCATGTATATCCTTTTGGTTCTGTGTAGATTTTGAAGGATGGAGTGAAGGATCCATTCACTGTTAATGGGAATAGGTTGAAGAAATTCATTGGGACCATGCCATCAGAGTCAATGGAGGAGATCACACTCCTCCAACCTTTTTATCAATAAACTCCATCAGGTCGTACCTCTCCTCTAATTTTTCATGATTTATGTGATTCAATTTCCAATATTCTTATGTGTTAAATACAGTTGAATGCATTTCGGACACTCTATCATTTTAGTGTGGGGGAGGGAACCTTTGTAGTTTAGGATTTTTATGTTTTGTTTGTTTTCCTATTTGTTTTAAAAAAACATTTGTGTGTTTTAAATTTTGTGTGTTTATTTTTCAATTATTGTGTGTTTTTGAAACTTTTGAGCTGAAATGATTATCATTGATATTTTTGTAACCCATTTCATCGAGTGAACCAATTTATTCCATGAAACTACGCTTAAATGAATGCTAAAAATGATTTTCTTTCAAGTTCAATTCTTTGAGAATTTCATGAAAAGTACTCAAATTTTTGAATCTCATGCCATATTTCACTATCTTTATCTTTGAAATCACTTTTTTATGAGGCTTCTGAACTATTTTTGTCATATTCTATTTATTCAAATCACTTCTTGAGAGAACCAGACCATGATTGTCGTAACCAGAATTTGATTTATTCCTTTCAAAACTTGAGGGTTTGGGGTACATGTGTTTTAAATTATTGAGGGATTTATTTGGTTTGAAAGCCCCATTTTTAATATAATCCCTTTCATTCTAGCCTACCTTGTAAATTTAATCCTTGTAGCCCATAGAAGACATGAACATCCAATTAGGTTAGCCACATTACAAGCCAATTTTCCATATCCATCCTACTCTTGAAGTGAAATTGCACGATCTAGTTGAACTTAAGTGTGGGAGAAGATGTCTTGTGTGGTGCTAGATTATTTTCTGAAACCTTGGGTGGAAAATAAAATGATGAAGAGATGTTATTGCTATGAAAAAAATCATTTTTCTGAAATCTGTGCCTTTTTGGGAGCTTTCATGATGAGAGAAGCTGTGCCTTTATGGAGCTTCTAATGAAGAAAGAAAGTTGTTCCTTTTCTAGAGCTTTCAATAAATATTATATTTGAGAAGATTTAAATGTTTGCCACTAAAATGATGAACTGTGTGAACATTCCTTGATATTCCATGAAGAAGGATCTTATTTTTTTCTAAGGGTAGTGAAGAGGAGACCATACTTGTGTGAAAATTAGAGTAATGCAATTTTTCTTCAAAAAGAGTCATGCCCTCTTCATTCAACCTCAGAATTTTCACATCTAAATCCAACCAAACTAAAGCCACAAAACAACCCTGAAAATTCTTCATGATAAAGATATGTCTTTGACTCACATCAAGTGGAGATTTAGGAATTTATCAAGCCTATGGTGACCCTTGTATGAGTTTGGATGATAAAGACATTGCTAATTTTTTTTGAAAATTTTTATGATGAGAGATAATGAAAGTTAGGTAAGTGTTTTGTGTGCATTGGATGAGAAATGAAGAGTAAATATATTGAATTATATTAAATTAAGAACATGAAATAATAGATTTTGAGGAGGCATGCTATATTTTGTTTCTTGTTTTCAAATTGGTGGATCTCATGGATATGTGTTTCGAATTTACTTTGATTTTATTTTGATTCTGACTTGTCCCAGAGTCCAAGTGATAAGTGTGGGGGAATTGATAGAGTTAATATTTTCAATATTATTAATATGTTTTCAATGATTTAATCCTTCTAAATTATTCAATTTGAGTGTATTTTCATCAATTAGGTGTTTTTGGTATATTTTGGGCTTAAATATGAAAATTGGGTAATTTTGTAAAATTGACAGTTTTATATAGCTTCTATTTTTTGGGCACAACCTTTAACATATTGCTTCAATTGAAGTGAATTCTATTTTTTAGGCTTAATATGTGGGATTCAAATTTTTCTTCTGGACCAAGACCCAATTCGAAACCCAATGGTACAGAAAAATCAATCAAGTAGAGAACTCAGTCTAGTTGGCAGAATGGACCCCACCACATTAAATCAACAATAAATCATTCATCCGACCTTAGAATGAGGTTATTACATCTGGTGTCGACATATGACTTCCAAAGGAAGTTTCAAATTAAATTTCATAAATTATGGATCTCATTAAGGCATTCTTTTGTCACGTCCAAGTGGAGTGGGTGAAACAGTGTTTAGAATCCAGAAAAGTAATGTCCATTGAATCAGCCATATTATTCTTTACACATTTCCAATGAATCTTAATTTTTTAGGGTCAATATCCAACTTCATTTCCAACATTCTATAAGAAGGGACCTCCGGGAGTTTTGGCCAGCTGGTGGGCAGAACAGAGGCAGACTTCTGGAGGATAGATTCTGGAGGATCAAATTTCTGTTCTTTCTTTTAGTTGTTTTACACTTCTTAGTCTTGTAATGTGTTCTTCTTTCTCATTAGTCACAATTAACCTTATAAGGGTGGGGTAAACTTCTATGTGATTGTGGAAGGAGAGTTTTTTCATGTTTTATTTCATTATTTCCATCAATTAATGTTTTAAAATCCTCTTTTCTCTTCTGTGAATCAGTTTCAATTTCTTATAACAGTTTTTATTATCATGTACGATTGTATCTGATTTAAGATTCTGTAGTTCATTTATATTTGGTCAATTATCAATATCTCCCTCCACTAGGTTATGGTTTATAAATGATGGAATAGACTAGGACTTAGTGGTGAAGTACTCGGTGATCACCGGTACGTGTGTGAGGAGTAGTGAATGTTCTTGATTACTTGGGATAAACAAGACCCGATTGGGAATTGCCAAAGATAATTGGGGGTCTTTTCTAAAAATCTATTACACATTGGAAGGATAGTAGACCAACCTAAGATTTTAGTAAGGTTTATTCTCACATTTTTAATTTACCACTAGAGTGAGAAAGAATGATTGTGGATTCTCACTCTTAACGATTTAGCATAAGAGAATTGGGTAAAATAAACTATGATAGAATTATAATTGTAAAACCGACCCTAACCTGATCACCATTTCATATCACTAATTTGAATAACACCATTTTTCAATTTTTTTTAAAACTTTCAGTTAATTACTTTAATTTATTTAGTTTCTTTATTGTATTTTCCAAATCAAACAATTTCAAAAACAACATCACTTATTTCTCTTATTTTAAGTGAAAAACATTATTTTTGAGCACTCCTCTTTAGAGACAACCTAGGTAACCTACAATAATACATTTTAACTTAGGTTATATTTGTTTTTTCCACACCCCACGACAGGCACATGTCATTGTGACTTCCAATAAATACAGAAGTTTGGTTTCACCATAGGCATGACATAACCATTGTGCGCACCAAGGGTTTGGTTAAATCACACTTAAGGTTAATATTTTTTCCATGACCACTTTTTAGTTTAAATTTTTTTATTAAAATGATGAGTATATGAATATGAAAAAATTATAAAATTATTTTTATTTATTTAAATGATAAAATTATTTGGTTTCTGAATATTCATTGGGTTGTTAATAATAATATGAATATATGAGTGAGTGAGTGTGTGTGTATGATGGTGTGTGTATATATATAATGTATATATATATGTGTTAAATATGTATATATATATATATATTTGTGTGTGTGTACGAGTGACTATATGTATGTGCGGGTGTGGGTGTGTGTGTAATGTTTATATATATGTGTTAAATATATTTGTACATAGTTATTTGGGTCACACTTAATATATATTTAAATAAAAACTTTAATGTGTTTAAAATTATAATTTAGGGAAAAAAGAATATACGGGGCTGAACATGTTTTTATGACTAGAGAAAAGAAATAATAAATGATTAATTTAATAAAATAAAGAAATAAAAAATAATATACGGTCACCTTCGGGGGAGCATGGACGGTGTATAGGGAATTTCTCCCCACTATAACACCTCCCTCCCTCCCTCTCTCCTCTTTCCTATATTATTTTTATTTTTATTTTATTTTATTTTTTCAAAATTTATCTCTTCAATATCTTCTTTGAAACTAATTATATTTTCATACCATCGGCGCTGTTGAGTTTATATTAATGACTTGAGATCAAATCATATGATTAATTTTTGGGGTAGCATGGTATTTTTTTAGATTAAATTTTCATCATTTTTTAACTTTTAAAATATGACAGATTGTGATATTTCTAAATCAAATTATTCTAGGAATGGTTCTAGGATTTGATGGTGTGATTGGACTCAGTTAATGACCCCTGTTATAGAAACATCAGTACACATAAGATAGAAAGTTCCTTACATCTAGGATATTTTGTTACACATGTTTCTATGTTATAATTTACATATTGTCATAATTTATAATCTTTCTCGATTTATAAACGTGCTTGATTTCCATGTTATTATTTATGTGTTGGAATAATAAAAAACAATTCTGGATTGTGATCACATGTGGGTGTTTGTGTATCCTAGGAGACCTTTTGTGATATTTTTTTTCCATGAGTGATACTAGAGTATATTTATACCTTGTTTGATTATACACACATGTTCTTATGTTTCTCTAATTTATATCTCATGTTAAACAACTTGTCGTGTATTCTCTACCGTGTATATATGTTAACTTTCATTTGAGGTATTTTTCTTGGTGGTCAATATAGGTGGACCACTGTGACAAGTTTATACCTTAAGGGGGGAGTGCAATTGAATTACGACGATGGTGAAGACAGACTTGAGAACATGGGGAGATACGATGATACCATAAAAAAAATGTTTGGGATACCATCGAAACCCATGTTTCAGGATTTTCATTTACATGTTCATCCATACCATATATTGGTCACTCTATTCCTAGTTTGGCCATTAGTTTCATTCAATTTATCTGGCATTGATTCTTAGTTTATCCTTGAGTGTCAGGTCGTATATTGGGAACTCGACATCTAGTTCATTTGTGAGTAGTTCATCTTAATTGTGTCCTATATTTAGTCACATATACTCATAGTTCCATGAGTTTTTTAGTCATAAATTAACTAGATGGTGACTAGATTTGTTACTATAGGGATCTTCTCATACTACTTCTTCCATGGAGCTCAATCAGGTAAAATTGGGGGTTTGTGGTAGCTTGGTTTGAACATGATGATTTTTTTTCATTGTATGTTAATATTATTGTTGTATATTTATTTTATTCAATGAATACATATTGTATATGTGACCACACGTGGTTAAAGATACATTGGTGGTTTTTAACTGAGTAATGTACTCACACCCTACTCGAGCATTTCAGTGTTCTTGTAGATTTCATGATGGATCTAGTAAAGGGAAGAGACCTATGGTGGATGGATAAGAAAAGAAGCATCGAGCTTGAAGTGTATAAGGATATACATTAGAGGATCACTTTGTTTATTTATTTATTTTTTCGCACTTGTGACTCTATTGGGATTTCTACATTGGGATCCATTTATTTATATAACATGTATTCCATTTTTTAGATTTCCACATGTCAATTTGATTATTTATTTAATATATTATTGATAATTTTTTTCCACTAACATGACACTGAGGGTATAGTCTCCCCGTAGATGGACTTAGAACCACGCTATTAGTCGGTAGGCTCTTTCATATAGGGAGGCATGCATAAGGTCATATGAAACTCCATCTCAGACCCAATATTTTGAGTCTACAACTTATCTTTCCTATAACCTATACTTCTATTTTATTAATATCCATAATTTATGATTTTTCAATAGATTTATTAAGAGATTTATTCTTATTCATCAAACCAGTCTTCTCTTTTTCTTGTTTCATGTTTTCTTTCAAAATTCCCATAATTTATACTCCACTTTTTAATTCTTTTGTCATATACTCATGTTCATTTTCTTCATCTGTAATCTCATCTTCACTACTATATTTATTTCCTTTTAGAGTGCGGATTACTATATTTTTATTTAATAATGAAATATTTGAAAAATTCCACATAATTTTCCTCCTCATTTTCACTTACCTCATCACAAGATATGCTATCATGTTTTGAAAGAAATATTACTTTTTGTTATGTGTTACCCTTTACTTTTCTTTTAATGAATTTACTCAATTTAATCTATTTATGATATTTCATTTCCTTGACAATATTTTAGATTAATCATCACTTTATTCTCAATTAATCCTCTTAATGAAATTTTCATAAAATTTCCATGTCTTATAGTAATTCAAACAATTAAAATGATATTTTCCCTTATATTTACATTTATATAGTAGTATTACTTTTTAAAATAATGATATAAATTATTTAAAATTCATGAAATTACCTTTGGATTGTGTTTCTTCCTCATGAAACTTATTATCCGTAAGATGCTTCGAACCTTTTAAATAATTATAAGATATCTTTTCCTCACATATTACTTGTATATTTAAGGATATATATCTCTTTATATATTATAAAATCAATAAATTGTTGGGTTCATCAGTGGTCCTCTCATTTATGACTTGGTACTATTGTTTATAAATCTTTAAATACAGTTTCTCCATAGATAATGATAATTAATTTCTTGAACACTGTGGAATCCTAAATAATTTCTCTATATTTTTAAATTGAGATTATAATGATGTTTATATGAAAAAATAATTCATCCAACGATTCACATTCTCCCATCCTAAAATCCCCAAATTGAGTTTTAAATTTTTATAACCATGACTTATTCACTTTCTTATCTATCTCATGGATGTCATTATTTTTTATCTAAATTCCATAAACTATTTTCAACCCCATAACCCATGTTAATACCTTCCTTAAAAAGGATGTGAGTGACACATTGCAAACTCTTCTATCATCTTCGATATTTATCTTGTATAGCAAAGTACATACTATCCTAAGTTTATCATTTTTAATCTTTTCTCAATGATATAAATAACATCCATTCCAGGAGAAATAATATGTGGATTTATACTCTCCTTTCATAGATGTAATACCTTGACATGGATCATGGGAATTTCTTTTTATAGATAATTTTATTTATTTACATAGATTAATTTTATTAAAAAGACGTTAAAAAATAAAAAATAATCTGAGATCCGCATGAAAATTTAAAAAATCTTTTCAATAAGATATACAAGAATAAGTTTCTATGATAATAGATTGATAGATTTGAAACCTACTTTGATACCAAATAATAGGCCTAGGTAAGAGTAGACTACAAATAGGGGGTAAATAAATGGTTACCAAAAATCCAAATTATAAAATTGTTTTTCATTCATTGGTTAGTGTAATTAGACCATGAGTGAAATGATGCGATCAAATGAGATAGACTGAGAATGAAAAAACATGAAAAATGGGGTTTTAAGGCTCACTCACTCTTTTTATCATGTATTTATTCCTTAGGGAACAATAGTATTGATCCAGCTATAAACATTCTTATTTTTTTATAAAAATAACCTGGAATGAATTAGTAGGTTGATCATACACTCCAAGTTTAAGAAAGAAAATCATGAATCTTGAAGTTGATAAATATACACTTCTCAACCTCCAGTTCCTCTAAAATTTGGTTCATATGTGAACCCTATTACTTATTCATAGTTCAAACCAAAATATAATTATTTTACTCTTTATAATGGTTGATTAGTTATCTAAAATATTCATCACACAAATATTTGGTTTAAAATAAATAGATTTATAGAAAACTCACTCATCATGGTATGGTGGTATGTGATGAGACATGGCCATCATATATGGAAGATATAAATATTATTTATTCTAAAATTATAAAATATATTTATAGATTTCACACCACTATTAGGATATAACTATTAATCTTACATTACAGTGTCTCTTTTCTCCCCAATTGTAGTGGTGTCTGAAATCTTTCTTGGACTAGCACATTATAATGTGAAAGTGTACATTGTGGCATGATAATAAAGGTTAAGACATGTTTCTTTTAAACTCATTCGATAATGATACAATAATTTTCAATGAATCATTATCATTATGTAATTTCTTTCCCCTAACTCACCAGGAATAGCATTATGGTGCATCCTTTATCAACTCTAGAGTGATTTCTTGGTAAGAGTATAAGGCTCCTTATTCTACAGTATATCATGGTAAAATAGACTCCTTCATATTGGGATTTTCTTATGGTTTTGGAAATCTACATTCCATATTTATTCTTTTTCACTCCAATCACCTTTAAGTAGTGTAAAAATTATTCGTGATCATATTTTAACAAATAATTTTTTTTCCAAAAAGTCACTAATGAATTGTCTCAATAAATAAGTCATTAGATGTCTCTAATGTGACGCTAATATAAATACCACACCATAGAATAAAATGATATTTTTTAGAGTTCCCCCACCATAAGTATAATAATAAATACTATATACACCACATATAAATTGATAGTAACTCATAACTCTCTATTTATCAATACACTTCATAAGGGCTCTTCAATCTCAAACTCAACTACCCAATCACCTTGGTGTCTTCAATAAAAATACTAAAATAAAAATTTTAAAAATAGGTTTTTATAGAGATAAGTAATTATGAACATAATTGAATATTTTATTATAGTATAAAATTAATTTTATATTTACTATTATATTAATTATATAATAAATATTTTTTTATAGATTTAACTCAAAATTATAATTTTTTCAAACAAAAATAAAAATTATCATTTTTATGGGTTTCAAATATTAATAAATTCTAAGCCTAAAGACTATTTTTTACTTAAAAAAAACTTATAACTAATTAAAAAATCAATAAAAGATATATTAGTTTTTAAAATTTAACTTCTTTTTATTATTATTGTTATTTTTTAATGAATTGACATAATTTTTTTATTCTAACATATGTATGTAATTTTTTAATTTGTTTTTAAAATAATTAAATTTAAAACATTAAAATATTCTTATAAAAATAACTAATTTATTAATCTACTAAAAGGTAAATTATTTTTTTTGAAATTAAATATATTTTTCTCCAGGGTTAGAATCCTCATTCCATTATAGGGGTAAAAGCTTCTATATATGAAAAATAAAAGGTTTTAATTTTTTAATCATTGGGTTTTGAATTTTTTACACATAAAAAAATACGGATGGTAATGGGCCTTCTAGTAAAAAAGTAAAATAGAGATAATTTTGGACCATTATATTTCTAATGTGGAAACATCAATTAAAAATAATTAAAATATAGGGAATTGGTTGATTATTATAAGGGGTGATGATATGGAAAAAATCATGAAAAGAGCATATTTATTTTCTTTAGTGTGCTAGGATAAAATTGAACTATCTTCATCTAATAAGACTAAAATTACTAAAAAAAGAGGTATTTAGACGATCAAAGTCATGGGGAAATGATGGTAGTGTTGGTGGAGGGGGTAATTTTAAATCTACGAGGGATAAGATTTGTTCTATAAAATTTAAGAGCACTTTTATATAGAACCATGATTGAAAATAACATAGGTGCTTGTAGCATTGTCATACACAAAGACTAATCCAATGTTTTTTTGGAACGATGATGAATGAAGTTTGAGGGGTAAAATATTTATTATGAAAACATTGAAATTTCATGGAGGCACATTTATGATTTATTGAGATGCCCCAAACCCACACTCCCAGATATGATGCTAAAAAACATTATTTATACACTTATTATAATACCAACTCTAATAACTCAAAAGCACATAAATCATATTACATGTCATATCAAAATTAAAACACGCACCCATGACCAAAAAATTTAATTTATTTTTATATTAATGACATATATAACTTATTACACAATAAAACTTCAACATATACCATAAAAATCTCTATTTACCAATGTTAACTAAACATATCCCTTCATATAAATCCCCGGGGAAATAGAAAAACATAAAAAAAGATGAGATAAACTGACCATTAATGGGAAAATGTATTAATGATCTATAGAGGGTTACATGGTAAACATGTCACAAAACCTAAAAATGGGAGAAATACCTGTTTAAAAAGATCATGAAATCATAATAGTTAACCCTAACTCATTATAAAGTAACATGGATCATATCATAGGAACATAAAACCATAATAATATTATCTTTATATCATGAAATAAACCATGGTTTAGGAATATAGAAATATGATACAATACTCACGAGCCATTAAATCATAACATAGGAATGTGCCATGAAATAATAATTTGGAACAATCATAAACATAAAAAATCATTTCTTATGTCATAAATCACAACCAATATCATAATCACATAGTGGATAAATTCCTATAACATAGTGGGCTTTGTTCACTCCCTATTATTATTAACATCATTAATAAGGTTCACTATTTAAGAGATTATATGTTTTCTCAAGAGATATAATTATTTTCCCCATGAATTGGAGGGTGATATAATTCTTGGCCCACCTATCACATAATGATCAGCCATATGTATGGGTGTCACAAGAAATCAATGAAACATAAATTAAAATAATATTATGATTAAATTGTGGAAATAAAATGGGATAAATATAAATATTCTTGAGGTAGAAAGTAACCAAATAATGATAGAGGATACATATGTAAACACAGTTTAATTAAAATAATTCATTATAGGGATGTGACACCATATATAATACAAATGTTTACAATCATGATAATAGATTCCTCTATTCAATCACAAGGTTCATTTATCTCGGTGTATTACATTTAATTGGATGAAATGGATTTAGTTTACTCACAAAGGAATGTAATTGGAAGAAAGGTTTTCTTTACTCTGTATTGTTGATAAGGGTAGACAAATGAAATGATAGATCATTCGTCTTGTAGAGATTTCATTTATTTCTAACTAATAATACATAAATTTTTTGATCACGAATCCAATGAATATTAGATACTTTAGAATAAGGTACAATGATAGAAAATATACCATATTTAAATCTTAAAATAGCATCAACATAGTTGAAATATCCTTAAGAGGATGATAATGAATTGATTATGATTTAAAAAAGAACACGGTTAGCTTTTACACTAGTTCAAAATATTTATAAATATGGAAGTGAATTGCTTTAAATAAAATTTTCATAATGGTAAGTATATTTTTATAATTTTTTGAAATATTTTAAAACAAATAATAATTTCATTTAAAGTAAAAAATCATAAAAAAGAGAGGAAAATGGAAAATAAAACGTGGAAATATCTTTCTTAATGTTTTGTATATTTTTGTAATAAATAATTACAAGTTACATTAAAAATCAATTTAATGACTGGAAATAGACTTTAAAAAATTATTTAGAGAGTAATAGTCTACATAATGGAACCTTGAAAAATATATTGTGGTTAATGTAAAATAATTTTTTTCTAGAAGATATAAATTTATTAAAGTAAAAAATAAATATATTTTTAAGCATTTTAATCATTTTAATAAACCAACATCAATAAATGAATTATAAAATTTACTTTTTAAAACATATAAATAGAATTATAAAGGTTACAAGAGAAAATATATATTAAGATTTCAATATAATAACACATTTTTAGTGGGAAAGAATATGGATATGGAAAAAATACTCAACATAGAAAGGAATTTTTTTCCTTTATAACAACACATCTTTATGAAATAAAAATAAGTCTAAAAGTGTAATTTTATAATAATATATATTATCTATAGACTAAAAGATAAAATACCACATAGGAAAGAGAAATTAAAAAATATAAAATACTTAGAAGAACATTTTCAAAAAAGAATGTTCATGACTCAACGAAAGGAGATTGAGTCAACATAAAACCTTAAAAACATCATAATTTGTGGAATAATAACCATTTTAAAAAAAGGTTTTGAGAATTAAATTTAAATAAGTAAAGATAAAAAAGAAAATAAAATTTAATACAACCATTGAATATAATTAACTAAACATATAATTAGTATTTTCAAGAAGAAATAGTATAACTCTATAAAAGAATATTGGTTTAAGAAAACCCTTTGGAAGTTGGTAATGAATTAGGAAATTGGAGATGAAATAGAGAATATGAAATGGAACATTAAATACTAGTAATAAAAAGATAATTATAAAAAATATTTCAAATAGTTACTATATACTATTGAGTAAATTAATCTTACTATCAATGGTTTTGACAATTCAAAATATATTTAAATAATCTTTTAAATTTACTTTATTTCTGAAGTTTATGTTTTTGTTTGAGTGTATATTTATTATCCCAAACATTTAACATCTAGTTATTTTATAAAATGAAAATTTAGGTTCAATATGTTGTAAAACTTCTCAGAAATTCATTTAGTGGAAAAATGAAATATGTGATGGAGTGTAGAAATGAACACATCAGAAAATTCAGTCTAAAATTATATCTACAAACAATGGAATAATGCATTTTATGTCATTGCTACTGAACCCAATGAACATAGAATCTGAATATTTAGGTTTTTACATGGATTTATAAAATTTGGAAATGATATTTCATGGATTATTAGTAAATGAACATGAAATCTCACTTGAATGATTTATTTTAGTCATGTGGAATAATAAAACATATTTTTAAGTAGAGTATTATTATTGTATTTTTATTTCTCAATATTTTTAAGTATTGATCCACCTGGTAAGGTTTTTATTAAATATATCTTATAATTATCTATTTTATTCACTACTTCTCATATTTATTGATCAAATAACTTTGGTGTGTGAAAATGGTTTGACTGATCATTGAGATTGAGTGATTTAAAGGGTAAGAAGATAGATCCCTCCCTATAGGGTTATACTCACAAAATATCATGGGGATTGAGATGGTTAATTTTTCTCATGGATTGAGATATTTTGTGTTTTATTATCTTGATCTAGGGATTCTATGGATAAGAATATAAAGTATCCATGGACTTGAAACTGATATCATCCAATGGTCTTATCATTTTAGGATCTTCCAGTGATGAAGTGAGATACCTTGGATCATGTTAATGATCCTCCTACCACTTTGGAAAAAAGAAAATACTTCCTATGAATTTAAATTCTTTTATTACTTGATATCATATATGGGTATTATATTTTTCACTAAATACTAAATTCATATTTTTTAACATTCATTTGTTTTATATTGAATTATTTGTTTAATTTCCAAAGTGTATTTTTTTTCCAAAAATAGTATAACTATTGATAATAGTTCATTTTACAATATTTAAACTTTTTTTATCTAACATATCCTGATTTGATTAGAATATATATCATATGATCAACATACACTTGAGTAGGATGAAAATTTTTAATTTGTTTTCTCAACTAAAATTTATTTCCTTCTCCAGTGACACATCACTGTACATTTTTGGGATCAATACCGTTTGTCATGGATTAAAAAATATTTTTAAATGATATATTTTGCATCAGAGTCTTAATATAATTGGATTTAAATATGTCTCTATATCCAAAATTTTATTTTCTTATCATACATTTATTTTATTGAAATTTAGAAATAGTATTCTTAATCTAATGTGTAGAATAAGAAAGATAAATTTTTATTTTTTATAAGGTTACACTTCCAGTTGGAAACTTAAATAATATTAATCCTACCCAGACACCAATTTTTTTTTGATAATACTATTAATGTTGGGATGAGAGGATAAGGTATTTTATTATCATCATGTTATTTGATCATTTTCTTATTATGATTATAATATATACAATTTTATAGAAATATTTATATATTTTTAATCATGAAGAGATATTAGTGTATAAGAATAATTATAATGTCTGGAATAAATTAAATTTATCAATAAATCATAATATATATAGTAAAATATCAACATATGAATTTTCTAATAGAATATGGATGTATTTGGGGGAAAATAACTTTGGAAATTCCAAGCTTATTGAAACACAAAGAGTTATACTGAGATATGAGCACTAGGATTTTGATTTCTTACCTAGAAAATTAGTAGCATAGATTAGCCAATAATTTATGACCATTTTTAATGAACATTAATATTTGGGAGAGAAGGAAATAACTGATGAAAAAAATAAAGAGAACGTTATTATATTTATCTTAAGGAATGGTAGTCTAAGAGGAAATCTATTTATGAAACCATACATATAACTATTCTAGGCCTTGATTATCACAATAGAACTTTATTACAATATAATAATTAGTTGAATAATTATTTCAAGAATTATAAGAGAATGGATGGAGTAACATTTGATTCTATTTTTGATGTTTTAAATTTCATTTCATAGATTTCCTTGTCTAATTATGTGGACACGTAATCCAAATATCAGTCAAAAAATAATAATTTTGATGATTGTTAAGGAAAACTCTCTCATTTTGCAAGGAAAATTTATGAGATTATCAAACAGAATAACTTTCAGTATAATCATTCTATGAATAATAAATATTAACTTGAAAATAAGGAGTCTACAGACACCATATGATATGAGTGTATAAAAACTAGACATATGAAACCATATTATTTGAGGTTGAAGATAGTGAACAAGGATGGTAAATATTTAAAGAATAAAGAAAGAAAAGAATTCAGTGATATATATAATACATGGAGTATAAAAATGGATATGTAATTTTAAAAAAGGAGTGATTCAAAGAATTATTGTAGAAAAATAGTTGATTTCTGTTCCAATATTCATAAAATTGGTCTATGCTTGGTGGTGAAGAAAACTCATGATATACAAGCCCAATTATATTTTAATGAAAATTTTTCTAACTCATTAGATAGTGATAACTCAACTTAATTAGAAGATTTTAGATTATATTCCTTATATTGATGAAATGAAAAGATATATTGTAAGTATAAAATTGATGAATAAAAAATTATCCAAATATCTTGATTATTCTAAGTTAGATATTACTTATGTGGAAGATATAATTTCTTTTTGAAATTTCAAAATGTTCTTATGAGCATCATAATAATTATTTTAAATATATAAAATAAATATATATAAGTGTAAAATATTTGATGAGTTATGTGAATCTAAAATATAAATATCATTTTCAACTTATAAATTGAAAACTAAGTTAGATTTAATGTAACTTAGAAATTAAAATGTCAATATTAATTTAGAAATTTAATGTTTGATGAAACTATTGCCTAAATGTAGCAATTAGAGAAATTAATTTGTAAAACTGTATAAATAATTGAGACCCAAAATAGACACAATCAGTCTTATTCATAAAACCATTTTAAGATGTTATATAAATAATTACTTTTTATCTTGTTATGCATCCTTCGATTCAAAATTTCAGAGAGTTGGAAATAAGAGGAAAAAACTCCTTAAATAAAATTAAATATATTATACATAATAAGGACAATAATTCAAAATAGATGATAGTTTTACAATGTTATAAGGTTTAATAAATACTACTTCTTGAATGCTTGTGTAGTAACATTGATAAACCCATGCATGTTTGTGAACGAAACTTGTAGTCTTGAATTTTTTAGAAAGATAGGATGAGTACATATAAACAAAATATTTGGTACATGTACCATGGTTTTTCTTGAAATATGGCTGGAGTGTGACATTATAGTGACCCAGTATTAACATATATGTATACTACATCATTTTAGATGAATATCCAGTACATTAAAAAATACATGCCCATGGACCGTAATAGTTGTGTGTCTTTGGATACATGGAAACAAAATATTCTATCCTAGTGTAATATCTTAAACATTTACCATAAATATATCCACATTTATTACTTCTACCAAAAACCTTTCCACATAACCTAGTGAAAGGAAACATAAGAAGGGCATAACTCAAATGATCAGTAAGTGTATATAAAGGAAATGCATAAGCATAACATGAAAAAAGGGTACAAAACATGATCACAACATTTCAAGACACTACCCTACATATTAGATATCAAAATAATGATTGGAAATTCATAATGCATGGATCATATGATAATTAAGATCAGAAGTCCAGAAAATGTAAAATAGGAATAAAACATGGAATTTTTGTAGACACAAAAGCATATAAAATCCCTATGTCAAGGAGGCTTACCAAGGAATTTGTGACATGTTAGGCTTGGGTTAATCACTCGTGTACCTTCTTCGGGTCTGGAATTTACTCCCTTGAACCCTCTTGTTTTTGGTTTGGTATGTACTCCTATGTACCCTCTTATCTCTGTATTTGGATGTCCTCTCGCGTACCTTCTTGTTTGAGGCTTTAGATGTCCTCCCTTGTATCCTATTATTTCAAGATTTGGATGTCATAATATTCACCCTTTGATATCATAAAACATTTGTCATTACCCATTTCATTGAAGGGTGATATAAGTCCAACCTGTCTCATAATGATGTCATACATACATGTGGCACAAAATCATAAACAATACTATCATAACCCATGAAATGAAATGGGTGATGTAAAAATGTAATCATATCATTACCTATGAAAAAAAATTGTTTTAATAAATATTTAATTAAAATCATATATTATGAAAATAAGATGGTTTAAAAAGAATATAACATGTGGAATAGAAATGAGTCTCGTAAGCATTATTCCATCAAAACACAAACCATTCAAGAAATAATGCGAATGGAAATATTGGATCATTTCTTTGAATGTCATGAGTAATATAAAAACTTGTCATCTTAGATGAAAAATATTTTGGAAAGATATTTTGAAAAAAAATTATAAGGAAAATATTCTTTCTTTGTTGAAAAATGATATTTAATACATAAAATCATTTTTAAAACTATTTTCTTGAATATAATCTTGAATTCTTATAAACAATGCTTTAAACCCCTTTTATAAACCATTTTCTATGAAAACATATAAAGATAGATTGATTTTTTTTTTGAAAATAATATTCCTTGAAAAATTATAAAAGGAGCTTGAAAATGTTTTAACACCATTTTCCTTGAAAAATTATAAAATAGGCTTGAAAAATATTTTCCAAATAATTTTTCTTTAAAAACTTTTAGAAAGAGATTAAAAACATTTCATAATAAATTTTTCCTTGAAAACTTATAAATGAAGTTTGAATACCTTTTGAAAAAAATTGCATTGAAAAAATATTTTTAAAAAAATTGTTAAAAAATTTCTTTTCAAATATGAAAATAAATCTTAAATGAGTCAACGATGGGTAAATTAGTATTTGTCGTACGAGGTAAAAAGAATATTCTTTTTTCACGGTAAAAAGATTAGAAAAATGACTCATTTTGAAAGATTCAACAAGAATACTTTGAAATCATTGGTAAATTAAAAAAATGGCAAACCTTTATTTTAATTATCATTGTATATTAGTGTAATATACTTGTAAACCATTTTCTGAAATCATGGTTTTGAAGTAACACAACTTTCCGACCAAAGAGAGGGTAAAGTTGGGATTTCTTAAAAACACTTTATTTACTATGTTTTTTACAAATGAGTGTAAAAATGTAACCAATAAATAATTATATCATGAATAAATATATTGCAAGAAAATTCATGAGATTTATTAAGGTATGGATCATAAGATTTCATAAAAGGAATCATAAACAAAAACAATCTCAAAGAGCAAAGAGATTGTTTCAATAAACTGTTACCACTTGGTAAATTTGAACCATGCTACCCATGTAATAAAATTTAATTAAATTAATCTTAAAACATCTTGAATATAAGTATATTAATGATATAAAATTTTGAAGTTTGTATATAAACCTCTTGAAAAAATATAGCTTCATAACATTACTTGTCTCTCAAAGAAGGAAAATTTGAGACAAAATTACTTTACCGAATTGGTAAATTTTGAAACATAAATACCATGAATGAAATAACATAAATTTTATATGTAAATACCCATAATTTTAATTATAATAATAATATATTACATCCATGGGATGTATACACACAACTCAAAAGGAATGGATTGTGAATAAAGCATGTGTCTCACAGAAATAAAAAGTGAGATAAAATTCCCTTATCTTGTGTCTTGAATCACTTCATTCTCATACAAGATTTATGTATAATAAATATGAGTTTATTATAAATAATTTTAAAAAAATATTACTATGTATAATACCATATTTTTTTTATTGTGACCTTATTTTACCCACTTGTTAACAATCATATGTTAAGGTTTCACTTCTGGTAATACTCACTTTGTTCTTCACATGTGTCTTAATTTGTTATATATTTGGTCGTTATAATTATATCATAATTTCCAGAATATAAATCATGATATAAATATCATGTATTTTTAGTATATTTTTTTATAGTAATCTATAAAATATAGAATTATGAAATGGAAGACACCGTTCATGGAGATGGTAAGTTGTACATATGCATGAACATCGTTTTCGTTTTTGTTGCCATATTGATAGAAAAAAGGTAAATGAAATATGTGTATATGTATCCTTATTATAGTAGAAATATTTTATCATATATATCATATAATTTCACTAAATCCATCATTAATACATTCCATGTCATGTGTGAATGATCACATTACTTTTAGGGGGCGGTAGTCCACATTTCCCCCAAAGAAATTATCATATTTAAAAAAATTGAAATTATGAAGATCTACATTCTAAAAGGATTAAATAATCACAAATAAGAAATAAATATAATATATAACATATATAAATAGCTTTTCTATCATAATTACCACCATGCGAGGAGGTAAGGAAAAATGAACAATCAATGTTTTGTGAGGTGGTCGTTCATCGTACACATAAACAATATGTTCACTACCCATTAGATGAAGGTGTGTGTATATTTATATTTAAACCATATAATATAAAAATACTAGAATATTTAATATATTTTTGATACAATAATGGAATAAAAAGTGGAGGGGTGGATAATTAAAATAAAAGAAAGGAACTTGAGAGCATTGTTTACCACTTAATCGGGTAACTCCTTTTGGTTTGTGCCAAAAGGAATCCTTGGATTGAATTATACCAAAGTATAGGATTATGAGAGGAAGTTAGTGATGTTTTTAAGTGTATATATTTGATATTGGATGAACCTAAGTGGTTTGATAGGTGTGAATTATGGGAAGAGTTCTTTCCTTTTAATAGTGGAGGGGGAGTGAAACACTTGTAAATACCAAAAGGTGTTTATTAATGGGAGTTATCCTTTAACTAATGTGCCTTTAAAATGAAAAAAATAATTGATTAATTTGAATTTATGGTATAAAAAAAATCTACACAACAAAAAAATATATTCATTTTAATAATTTGATTCCTTATATTCTATGATTTCTCAATTTTATTATTTTTATTTCTATTAAAGCATCTTGTTTTAAAACCTAAGTAATTTAACCATTAAGATTAAAAAAAGAAATACATATTATAAAATATATATTCAATAAATTATAAATATGATACCTAATTTACCAAATAAAAATATCATTTGTTTTAGAAATTAATTTTCAAAACAAGCACATTTGACACACAAAACACTTCTTAAACCAGTAATGCGCTAACCATGTTTTTACAATAAATTGGTCAATATGTTAATTATAAAAGAAACATTGGTCTATCAATATAAAATATATAAATTTTTTAACACTTAAAAATAACTTTGTATAGTATTTTTTTTATTAATTTTAAATCATTTAAATGAATATCATTTATCGTAATATAATAATAATATCATTTTTGACATTATTTAATTAATTTTAATTTTAAAATATTAGAATTATATTGAAATTAAATCAAATTACGATTAAAAATGTTTAAAATGATATTTTAATATTCAAAAATAATTAAATAAAATAATTCAATCCATTCACTTCACTTTTAACATTTACAATATTATTTATTTTAGTTAATTATTAACAAAATAGTCAATACGTTGACGTTTCATAATCTTTTCAAGTAACTAAACCATCTCAAAACATTATTGATAAATTATTATGAGAAAAATAACATGTTTATATTTAAAAATTTTATGTATAACCTAAAATATGATGTTTGGTACATGTCTCAATGTTTTATAAATGCTAATGTTGGGAAATTCCCCTTTTTTACTTTTTTTTATACTTAAACTTTTGTATAAGGAAAGTCCACTAATAATATCCAAAATACTAATAAAATTATAAAAAATATAGGATAAGGTCTAATTATTGGCATACAATGGATTTTGAAAAAGTGTACATGTTATTTTGGTCCTTAAGATTAATGTTTGGTCTCTAATTATACTTAATCTTACCTAAATCATTGTGATTAATTTTAATCACTTTCACTAATATTTTTGGTCAAAATTAAGTTTATCTTAACAGAATATAGATATAAAATTGTTTAAAACTGTGTATTTCAATTTTTTCTAAATTCTAATAACAGAATTTTTAAAATTAAAGTTAATTCTAATCCTGTAGACATGGCGAGAAAAATGGTTTTAAAGTAAAATCATTCAAAAGTTCATTGATTTTTTATATCAAATTTCAATATAATAATGGTTCCAATGAACTAAATTGGATTAATATATTCATAATTTGTTTTTACTTTGAAAACGAATTTATTATATAATTTAACACTAATAATTATTTAAACAAAAAGGCAGTTTTTACATAAATTGGAGTACGTTTTACTATTCACCCAAAATGAAGTTTCTGGGAAAAATCCAAAAAATTCACCCTAAGAAAATTTCAACATTCTAAATTAAAAATTGAAGTTAATTTTATCTAAATAAATTTTTATTCATGTCAAAAAATTAATTTTATTATGTCTCATAGATGGACAAAAAAGTAGTTTCTTTTTAAAAATATTATTTTAAAACATATAAAGACATTACAAAAAATTATATATTTCATTATCAATATGTTTTATTGTTCTGAAATAATTATAAATAATATGTTAAAATTTGTTATTAATATTAATATTACTATGTTTAACACGTATTTTATTATTCTCTCATTTAAATTAATATGACAATAAAATCCTATATCATAGAAACTCTATGTTTCATATAACCCACACCAAGTTTTGTTGCATGTAGCGGAATATAAAAATTATTTTGTGTGTAGTGAATGATTAACATGTTTTTTCATATAACAAAATAAAAACATAATGCTTTAATATAAAATAAACTATTTTCAGTGTTGCGTGAAATGGAAAATATAAAAAAGGTTAAATTAATTTGGAAAAAATAATACACAAAATCTCATGATGTTACATTATACCCCCTTAAAATGAATTTCTCCCTGAAAATTCATCTAGGTTATAAAAATATTAATACTTTAAGTTCTAATTCATAGAAACCCACATCATAAAAACTAATACTAAAACTTTCATTAATAAGGAAAAGTTAGAACCATAATAGTTTACCCAATGTAACATATAAATAGGTTTCCACATAAGAGAACATAGGCTGGAAGTGGAAACATGGATATAGAAGAGAAATATAACTATTATGTTTTGATGGAATGTGATGGAGAAAATTTTTATGAGAAATTTAATAATAAAAAGGACATAAATATTCAATTATCCAAGGGTTCATTTGATTTTTCGAAAAAGGAGGTATAGAGATATCATTTTTGGTTTCAAAGTCCTTTTTCCCATAGATGAGGAATTTTCATGAAAATTTATACTTACATGATTTCAGGAAAATGTCACCCTATTTTGTTCATTTATCCACCTCACCTATTTCTATAAAAAGGAAGGCGACTTTTTCACTCCTCAAGTACTAATAGATCATGATACCCATGATATTCCATTACATCAGTTATCATCAACAAAATGTAGTTTGAGAAGGAGGTCTAGTATGGATAAATCCTCTTATATAGAGATAACAGTTTAATATTACTAACTTAATTATATGTTTAACATAAACTTTACATAAATGATTATCTTTATAACCCCTCCAAATCATGAAAATTTAAATATTTAGAAAGAAATTCATGAAATTAAATTAACCTTCCCATATATCACAAAGTACCATTTGGTTGTCACATTCCAAACATGTGAATATCCTCATCGTATATTCCCCTAATTACCATAAATAATTTTGGAAAACAAACATTCTTCCTTATTTCAATGATTTCTGGATATGTTATTTAAATCCAAGATGTTTTAAACTTAATTCTGGATGAAATATGAACACGTTTTCAATAATCATTTTCATGTTAATCTATACTATCAAATTTAATTATTCATATCCAACATATCTTTATCCGAACATTATTATCTCAATGAAAATAATTAATTAAGTTATACATTCTCTTAATCAAAATATCACCTTTCTATAAAATATTTTTTTTATATCTTTATCACCATTCAAGTTTTCCTTTTCAATTATTAATTAAAACTTACACAAAGTATACTTTTATATTTCATAACTCATATAACATAATCTTTGAATTCCAAAACATAAATATTTCATTCATACAACCTCATTCTAAAACCATTACTCAAGAATCATCAACTTATTATTTAATAACTCTTTCATAGAATATAAAATATAAATCATGTATTAAGGTTATTCAAAATCAAACTAATTGTGTTTCTTATGTTTAATGTAAAAAATACTAGAAGAATATCACAGACTGTATACATGTCATTTGCAGTCACATTGTCTCCAGAAGTATAACCAATACTAATACCACCTTCATGATTCTCTTTAGGAGATTCTTTCTTGGGAAATAGACTCTTATAATTCCCATACTTTCTAAATCTAAAACAATAAATTTTAACTATGATCCTTGAAGTTCCCTCCATTTATTAAAACTAGAAATAATATTGTGAGAAACATTTATCAAATTGGGATACCATACAATGAAGAAAAATTACTTATAGGATTCACAATTTAGTACTCTTACTTCTTTAATCGATGAAACCTTAGTTATATACTAGGTTATTCATAATAATCCTCTATTTGAATCTTTAATGATGGTTCATAAATAGTTTTTTAATTCCCAAAGCATATCCCATGGGAGTGTCAAACGAGGTGTGCAGCATGGCATGTTGTCATGTAAAAGATTACCCCATGTAAGGCTCGAAACATCCAGTCATAGTTGTAACCCCTAGGTACATTTATTCTAGAGCTACATCCACTTATAGTATCTAGACATTGATGTATTTCTAGGAAATTAATTACTTTATCCTTTAACAATATTCCATGATATTTTCCTAAATGTTAACTCCTCTTTATATTTTTCCTTATAGTAATCCCTAGACATATCCTTATAAATATACCTAGGAATCTCACTAATTTTTTCTCATCTTATTTTACAATGGTTGACTAAACCTTTCTTTTGTTACTAACTATAGTGACCTAGGATTGACATGCATGTCTAATACATAATTTTAGATGAATATTTATAACATTACAAAAAAAATGCTCTAGGACCATAATATTTTATTGTTAATGGAAACATGGAAAAAATACTCTATACTGGTGAAAGTTATTCAACATCTCCCTTGAGTATCTCCGCATTTAGTAATTATAACTTAAAGCTTTCTTCACAACTTGGGAAAAGGAAACATAATAAGGGCTGACCTTATATGCTCAATAAGGGTAAATAAAGAAAATGTGTAAGTATAACATGAAAAATGTTTATAGAACTTGAGCATAACATTTTACAATCATACCCTGTGTATTATAGATTACAATAAAGATTGGAATTTCATAAGACATAGAACATAGGATAATTAAGAGCACAAGTCATGAAAGAGTAACATTGTAATATAAAATGGAATTGTGGTAGACACATAATAATATAAAAAAGATATGTCAAGGAGGCTTACCAAGGACTTTGTAACATGTTTAGCTTGGGTTAATCACCCATGAACTCAATTCGGGATTGGAATTCCCTCCCATCTGTCCTCTTATTCTGGGCACTAGATATCCTCCAATTCACCCTCTTGTTTTGAGGTTAGGATGTCCTCCCGTGTTCCCTCTTGTTTTGATATTGGGATGTCCTTTCATGTACCCTAGTTTTTCAAGCTTAGGTTCCCATCCAAAGTACCCTTTGATGTCATAAAACATTTATCATTACCCAATGCATTATAGAGAGATATTGGTCCCACCCACATCATAATTAAGTCATATAAACACGTGCCAAAAAATCATAATCAATCATATCATAACCCATGAAAGGAAATTTGTGTCATAAATAGGTAATAATATATTAAACTAAGGAAAAAGGTAGGTTTCTTAATCATATCATCAAAATCATAACCTGTGAAAATAAGTTGGCTTCAAAAGCATATAAACCTGGAAGAGAAATGAGTATCATAAGCTCCATTCTATCAAAACATAAACCATTCAAGGAGAATATGAATTTAAAAATTAAATAATTTATTATAAGTAAATGAGTAATATAAATAGATGTAATATTATATGTAAAATAACTTTTAAGGATATTTTTAAAACATTTCTGGAGGAAAATATTATTTCTTCTTTAAAGAAGGCTATTTAATAACTAAAACTATTTTTAAAACCATTTTCTTGAAAATAAACTTGAATGATTATAAGGAAATATTTGAAAAACTTTTGGAATCCTTTTATTTTAAAATATATAAAAATGTACTGAAAACATTTTTAAAACCATTTTCCTTAATAACTTATATATGGATCTTGAATTTTTTTTGAAAACCATTTTCCTTGAAAATATACAGAAGAAGATTGAAATAATTTTTGAAACAAATTCTCCTTGAAAACTAAAAAATAAGATTGAAGTCCTTTTGAAAACCATTTCATTGAAAATATATTTTAAAAAAATATTCTTATAAAAAAAATTTTAAACATGAAAATAATGATTCAACGAATTAATGACGGTTAATGGGAATTAGAATTTCTACCAAGTGAATCTGCCACCCTGTATCACTTCCCATTCATATAAAATATCTCCAAGTCATAGTCTTACAGGAAATCCAACTAGTGATTTAATCTAATGTTTAAATCTCTCGTCATGGATATATAACGAACACACTGATGGTCTGAGTAAACAACAAATCACTCTCCCAGAAGATAGTGCCTCCACATACTTAGAGGGAAGACTACTTCTTCCAAGTCCAGGTCATGAGTTTCATAGTTATTCTCATGGGGTATGAAATTCCATGACCCATACACAATCATTGTGTACCTCTACATCAACATGTAGTATAACCTAGATCCAGAGCAATTACAATACACTATGTACTATATGACCTTTTATGGTAGTCTCAAAATAGGATCACTAGTCATCTTCAACCTCAACTCCTAAAAGGCTCTCTAACACTACTCAACCTAGGAAAACAACTACCCTTTTCATGTTAGGGTCAGAAAAGGGGTTATAATATTGGTGAAGTCTTCCACTAACCTCTTATAGTACCCTTCTAAGCCATGAAAACCATCACCTCTGACACATTCTTGGGTAAATTCCAAGCAGGGACTGCATCAATCTTCTCCAGGTCCATATCTAATCCATGATAAAATTAGAAACCCCCCATAAGTTATCCTCACATATCAAAAAATAAAACTTATTGATCATACCATAAATATGGTTCTCCCAGAGTAAGTCTAAGATAATCATCCATTACTCTGCATGTTCCTCCTCTAATTTAGAGTAAATGAGTATGTCATCAATAAGGACAACAACAAATATGTCCTTATATGGTTGCAATATATGGTTCATCAAATCCATGAATTCATTAGGGGAATTTTTTCACACAATATAAATCATATCAAACTCATTGTTTCTATAGGGAAATCAAAATTACATCTTTAGAATACAATCCTTGTAAACCCCCAATTAGTGGTAGTCATAATAGAGATTAATTTTCCAGAACCAACGGATACCTCAAAATTGATCAAAGATGTAATCAATAATTAGAAAGGGGTCTTTTTTATTTATCATAGTTTTGTTTAGGTGACAAAAATCAACACAAATCCATAAGCTCACATCAGAATTTTTCATGAACAAAACTGGAGTTTCCCTAGGGGTCACAGTAGGTTTGAATAATATATTCTCTTGAAGGTCCTCCAACTAAACCCTCAACTCTTATAGTAAGATATGGGATATGTGATATACCATAGATGATATCATAATGTTCATTGGGTGAAAGTCTATGTAGAAGTTCAACTCCTACCTCCGAGGTAATCTTAGAACATCCTTGAAGAAGTCGTCCATAATTTCCTCCACTAATGAAGAAATATGTGCACATGAAGGGTACACTATTCTTAGGGATAATCTCCCCAACTAACAGATGATGGGATACATCCTCCAACTCAAAATCCTCACTCAATCATTCATGATATATGTCTTTCACATAAAGGAGAATCTCATCGTATATGTTTGGAGGCTACTAACATAGATATAATGATTATAAATCTAGGATCAATCCATAGAAAAATAGTCCATACCCAAGGTGATGTCACAAGGTTTCCTCATTATTACCATGAAGTTCCATGTGATACTATCTATAAAAAATGACAACTGAAACTACCAGTGGATAAGTGATATCAATGAATCACATCCATCTTGAACCAATAGGAAAAGATGTTGTGAAAAGGTCTCAATGGGAATCTCTAGCTCTCATAATAGGGATATGGAAATGAATGAGTTACTGACATATGTGTATAAAAGTAAAAGATAAAGTTTATAAAAAATATATATCATACAATATATCATCTTGTGAGTTACCGGACCATAAGTCTCCATGGTCCACTGCTTCCCATAACCCCATCCGTTATCTCCTTAAGCCTACAGTGGGATTCTTGATGGTAGAGGTAGAAGATTATAATACTTTCATACTTCTATAGAATATCCTCCTCTTAGTATCCCACACACTCCTCTGATAGCTTTATATCCTTGGGGGATTCCATAGGCATGCATGGGAGAACCCTGATCACCGAATTATCTATTTTATGGTGGTCTATCCACTAACTACCATCCCTCCCCTACTATGTGGGATAGTGAATCACGCAACACATGACCATGCTAATAAAATTAATAAAATTTATTCAAATTTGTGCTACCTAGGACCTCTATGTAGTCACTGAACTGTATGACCACTTTCTTGATTCTAAGTATGAGTACACCTCCTATATTGAGAATTGTGCATATGTATCCAACCAGAAATTGCATATGAATCAGCACCGTGATGCCCACTATCATAAATAGTCACCCTTATCACCTATAATTAGAATCTCTTATTCACAAGAGACCACTACATAACAACCACATTCGTAGGGAGATATAAGAATAAAACACTGGGTCTGATGTATCTGACGAGACCCTGCTTAAACTTCCTCAACCAGAAAAATACATCTCACACCATATCAAGGGATTACCATGTAAGGTCGTTAAACCACATGAAGAAATATTCTAATGAGATACTATCCTACAATAGCTATATAAACTCAGGAATCCAAACTAAGTGCAAGCATTAGGGGTTGTAATCCTCACGAAACCACCACTGAATGTCATACCATGAGAATGTCAACTCATCATGTGTCTACGTCACTATACTCCACTAGCTCCCTAATGCTATGTGGAAACAAATAGTTTCTAGTAAAACCCTCTGGCCTATATGTGTCCATACCATCTTGGATACTTTAACCACTAACTCAAGAAAATCTTCCACAACCTGGGGATCTGGATATTCATGGAACCTTAGTGTTCATTGATGCTGGAACTCATATATTATTCTGAGTTTGTATGCACCATTAGACACCTCTGATAGTATAATCTATTGCTTGACATGTGGGGGAGATTCAACCTTCCCTCCTGGAGGAAAGATCTCATGATATATTCCATAAACTGAGGCCTCATCACTTTTTGAATTGTCGTTAAAATCCATAGTTTCTTACCTGGTTGACTGTCTACACGAATGCATCCTAAATGTAATTAAGACATACCAAATTTAGATGATAATATATATATAAGGGTAGATGAATCAATAAGGATAGTCAAAGGAAAAAATCCTATATGATTCATATAACAACTTACCTATAACTAATGTCTCAGTATTCTGAGTTAAAAAGTAATTAGTTAGAGTCATGGTGTTTGAATACATTGGTATCTACACAAAAACTACATTCCTTGTCTTGAAAGATTCACTAAATACACTTTTTCAATGTTTCCCTAATTTTCCAACCAATTCTCACCATGGGTTTGTTTCCAGACCAAATCGATGAAGGAATACCTTGATACCACTTTGTAACCACATGACTCACAGGGTCCTACTTGGCCAGTGGAAGGCCAAGCTGTCACAACCTGAAGTCCACCTTCATAAGCCAGTGGCTAGAAAGAAGAATCAATAAGACATAAGAGAAATGGGAGGACTTTTCCTAGTGTTTCTATATGCTCACACACAATTATATCCATGAACTAGTTAAGAGGAATAATAAATTTTTTTGTAACATATAGTGTAAAACTTTGCATGGAATAACATTTAGGTCATACAATCATAGTATTAAAGATAATAACCAAAATGTAAAGGGGGAAAATAAATTCCCAACATGAAATGAAGTCCCCACCTATCAAAAAATGGAATAGAAAATAGTTGAGATATCTCGACTCCTGAACTCTAATCCTAACCACTTTACGCTGTCTATACACATGAGTATCCTAATGATCTATTAAAATCACTAATGTACTTTCTATTTTCTGCATAATAAATGACTTCTATGGGAAAATCCCATGTAGGGGTGACATATAAAAACCTAGTAAGATGCCTTAAAAAAATAAAATGGAGTGATAGATAGATACAAAAATAGTTGTCTCAGACCAGATAAAAAGTGAAATGTTACACAATACATATATATTCTTATAAAATAGACCAGATGTGAGATAAAGGGGATCACCATCTCACATACCAACCCTCGTCAATGAGTGTGCCTGCAACACCAATATTCCATCACCAATTTCTAACAATAAATGTAATATCACTAGAAAAGGTGTGGAGGGCCCTGATCCTCACCACTACACTCCATAGCCAAGGGAGCCATGCTCCATGGAGGACTAGCACCTCATCAGTGCTTCAATATGGGTGAGTACACTCTATAGATAAAGGAATCACACCTCTGTAGGGGAGTAACTTCTCTATCTATGTAAATAATATGGGTGACTCTCACCCTAATGTTATAGAGGAGTACTATACCCAGATATATAGGACTCATTATCAATATTGTAGAGTACCATCATAACCTAGAATAGAGAGTAATGGGATCCCATTCCCTAGTGTGATACAGGACAACATCCCAAGATATAGAGGACTCATTACCTATATAGGGGAGTACTATCTCTACCTAAAAAATGAGTATAGGGGACCTGCTACCTAGTGCGACAAGTGAGTACCATCCCCATAAATAGAGGACTTGTGCCTTGGATAGTGGAGTAACATCTATTCCCAAAATAAATATTATAGTGGAATCATTCCATGGTGAAATATAGCAGTAATACACCAATAGATAGTGGACTCACAACATAAATATGGGGGGTGCCATCTCTACCCATAATCTCTCTAACGATCCTACCCTAATAACTACCATCATCAAACACCACCTAAATAAGACTCATGCTCGTAACATCTCACATAGTATCTTATAAGACACTATGAATGAAACCATCACTTTTTAAGGAGAAAAACAATCAGGATATGTTACTCATGGGCCAAAATCCAAGTCAAAATAAAGGATATACAATAGGTATAAGATTTATATAAGAGTACATGGCGTGTATGGGGTACACACAGTGTTTAGCCATAGTCCTCCATCTATACGTGTTCTCCCTGGATATTGATCGAGAATATATTTCTCCTTATATGGAATTAAAGGGTCCCACATGGTGTTTCTTGGCCTCTTAGGGCCTATATGGTTTCTCTTGGATGTGACTGTGTATTCCGGATCATGCCAGTGTACATTGAAAAAAGTTATTTCCTCCCACAAGGGGGACAAGGTTTGTGCCAAATGGAACATGGATTAGAAACCCAAGGAGGGTGACATAGTGTGTGAGTCTATCCATAAGACATGTGATACTTATCTAAGTTGAAAACCCAACTACTTTGAAAAAATAGGTACAAAGACCGTGTTCATCTGAACTAAATGGTGTGTACTACAGTTTTTTTTACGAAAAACTCTAGAATAATCATACGGCTTCAAGATTCACCATCTAAACCTTTAAAAATTCACACAGAACAACTAACACTAGTGGGATATGACTTCATCTATCAATTTAAACCCTCCAACGGCTGGAAACTGGGAACTACTTGTTTGTATGAAGCCTACACACTACCTTCCACTTGATGTCATCTCCTCTCTAGATCCCAGATTAAGAGAGCATCACCCAAAACCTATGATTCACCCTAATCCCTTTGAAAATCATCATCCCAATCATCAGTTACAAATCTATAATTAATTTTTGGGTTTAATAACCCATGAAACTTCCTCAACAATGTATAACCACAACCCAATAGTCCAACGATGAAAAATACGAAGAATGGTGGGGAGAAATGCACATAAATATGATATAACCATCATTGTACAAGCATTATTGGCCAAATATTACAAGATCTGGGGAACCATAGGTGTTGGATAGGAAAAAGAAGATCAAATTTTTAAAAAAATTTAATTTATTAAATCAGGATCTTGATAAGGGTATGAAATCATAAATCAATGAAGAATAGATAAAAATCATTCTCAAGCTTTTAATTGGGGGTCGAAAGAAAAATTGACATCACTACCTAAATTATGAATTGATCATTGATGAAGAAAATTTTCATAAAATGTGTGTTGGGAAAGATGGAAAGGGATAAACACAAAAACAAACACCCATTGGAAGTAATAATGGAAATAAAATTTATTCCCTTCAAGCAAGTGTAAAAAATAAAATTAGATTTGAAATGAAAAAAAATTGCAGATAAAATAAATGTTGACACCCAAAAATTTTAACATGGAAAAAATAAATGGTAAAAGACATTAGATGTAGTCTAGAAAGAAGAATAAAATAATAATCTAGAGAACACATAAGTGAATCCCATATATGATGTGGATCTAAAAAATGATACTCTAGTAAAATAGATAATCAAAGGAAGAAAGAAGATGTAGGATGATGACAACCTGAAATGAAGAACACCACATAATAAAAAAATAAAAATATATTTGACCATGAATAGAAAGTGATTGTTTTCCAAATAAAATGTGTATATGAATAAAAATAGGATTAAATTAAATAACAATATCGAAGAAATTGAATAATAAAAGAAGAATTTCACCGATTTTAGATCTAAAAACCACCACCTGAAACCCTAATGACACTAATCCTTGGAGGGATAAAAAGTAAAACACCACTAAAAAAATCATCCAACTCATATATACCACAACTACACAAAATGTATCTTCTTTTTGTGTCTATTTTTTATAAGTCATGTGATGTCCCTACTTAAGGGGGACACCAAACAAACCCCCCCTCTGACTCAAGTGGGGATCACCGCCAACCCTATAATCTGTTGGGAAGTCTCAAATTTACCTATGGGAAAATGAAAGTGTTTTCATGACACATAAAATTGATTATATATTTAAAGTTTATTTTTAGTCTATGGAAGACCCTATTTCGTCCCTCAAGGAGAATTGATTGGTTGATATTGTGTAGTTTTAATAAAAATTACTAAAACAGGGGGGGGTGATTTTGAAAATAGTTTTAATAACAAAACTAATTAATTAAAGAGTTTATGTGTTGAAAAAGGAAGTTAGTTTTTTTGTAATTATGATAGAATTAGGTCATTTCAAGTTCACTATACATCTTGGTTAGTTCATCATTCTGAGAAATACTCACGGATTAATGGAATCATTTGGTTAAGGGTTGTCCAGATATTGAATCCTTTATTTCCTCTTAAAATGATTTACAAAGAGCCAACCCATTAGAAAAAAATATTTTTTTCAAGGTTTGAACATTAATAATAGAGTGGGGTATTCCAAAGAATACAAATAACTCATGTATGTGTGATCTAAAGTTTATTCTTGTGTTTTCCAATTGAAATAATCCAAGATTCCCACTTTAAATATCAACATAATTAGTGTTGAGATAAACATTATTTCATTTGATTAAATAAAAATATAATTCCATGAAGAATAATATTAAGATAGAACTTCATGTAAATGTTTCAAAAAAAATTATACAAAACTAGTAGAATGAAAAGTTCCAAAAATCCCTCCCAAGTATGTATAGCTTCCACAAAATGATTGTCCACCGCTTAGCTCACCATCGAGAGGAGAAAGAGGCTCTAGTAGAACATCACCTTCATCCATGAACCCTATATAAGGATAGGGGCCTCTAAAACTTCTAGGATGAATAGAGTACTCCACTAGGAATCCAAAACTTCATAGATTTTCATCAGGATCTAACTTAAAAATGGGGTTCCCATAGTACTCGTTGACATGCAAAGTGGATGGTGGTTTTTGGGAACACATATTTTTAGATACCGCTTAGCCCATGGTTTTGGGCAAGTAAACTGCCTTATCATGACTTTAGGAAAAGAAAACACTTGTTTGATGTCTTCCCTTATGTCAGCATGTAAAATTTGGAGACCTTATAATGTATAAAATGGTAGATATTTCCAAAATATGGTGCCAAACTATTGACTTAATGTATATGCTTTTTTGGGTATAGATCGGTTCTTTTGGCCCCTTAAATGATGAATTCGGCTTGGGTTACTTAAGATGAGTTGTATCTAGATTAATTTATCTCCATATAAATTTTTTTTGTCCCAATTATATTCACAAATTAATTTTCATGTGCTCTTAATTCCACCGGTATGCATGGATTCCAGTGCATTTTTTCCTACTTTTCTTAAATTCATCATGGGACCTCCAAATGACCTCTACCTATGATTAAAAAATCAAAAAATTATAATTAACCATTATAATATCCATAAAAATAAATCATTAAATAATACATGAAGTAAAATTTGTTATTATATTTTTAAATTTCAATACAAAACCAGTTTAATACAATAGTGTATTGGGGAAATTAAATAGTGAATCATTGTGTTATCACACCCCCATAACTAAACATTATCACTCCAAAGTAAAGTATTATTTCTTAATAAATGACCATTCATAAGTAAAAGTTGAGAATAAATCCCAAATTATTTTAAAATGAAATCCTTCATGTCCCGTTTTTGAAATCAATTTCCTTTCATTCTTATTCTATCATATTCAAATCTGTTCAATTTCATTGGTTCACCCAAAAAACATGTCGCAACTTATGTCACCTAGAAATTTTACCAATTTACTCTAGAAACAAATTAAAGTAGAGTTATGCTTATTGACCAATGTTCTTTCAATCATACCACATGCTTGATATGATTTTAAATTCTCTACTAGTAGAAACTAGTTTGCTACTCAAGAGGACTTCTAACATGTTGTTTTAAGGTTTATGGGATTTTATGATTTTATGTTTCAAAATATGAGGTAGAGGATGAGTGTGTAATATTTTAAGTTCAAATCGTTTAAAAACTCATAAAGTGATCCAAATGAAAGAACTTAGTCAACCTCTCACATAGTGTAACACATTTATGTAAATCTTTCCTCTGTTCCTTTTTTATTGATCACATCCATATAGTGAATAAAAATGAGTAAACACCATTGTTTCTCTATTTAATATTTTATTTATTTACAGAACTATTGTATTTTTAAATATATAATTGTTTTGGAGATAAATATGGAAACTTTTACAACACAATAATATAATATTTATTTGTATCCACTACCTAAAAAAATATAGGCACCCATTCACTCACCCATTACAATGAATCTTTTCTAAAAATTCCCATGGAACACCCTATCCCCAACACAAGATGAAAATAAACCCTGAATTTACAAAATAGATTGGTAGGTAGGGATAAATTAGCATATAATGTGGCTACGTAATAGGAATTTCATGTTCTTTTAGGTTTAAGAAGGGAAAAATTTCAGTATGGCTAGAATAGATGTTAATTGTACAAAGGGGTTTCAATAAATGAGGGCCTCTATCATGAATGTAGAAAACTAAAATTTTATTGATTCAAATATAATCAAATAAAGTTTTAGATTCTGTACATAACCTGAGACTCTTAAGAATGAGATTAAAAGGAAGAATTTGTAATAAAATTCTTAGAATGTATATCAGAAAAGGGATTAGAATATTAGTCAGTGATAATGAGGAATGAATTTCCAAAATCCATTCAAATCCTAAGAATGATTTGAAAATAAAAATTCTAAAAAAATATTTCATTCCAGAATTCATTTGAAAAATAATTTTGGATATTCTCTTTATGAAAAATGATTATTTAAAAGAAATAAAGAAAAATGAATGAATAAATGGAAACATACTGAATTTTTTGTCAGTTTTTAATTTAAATAATAAATATCCTACGTCACCCACCCCACTCATAAAAATTGCATTTTCCTCAATGAAATAAGTATAAATAAATTTAGAAATAAATAATGGTAATGAGTGGGAAAACTTCTTATGTATTTTCATATACAAGATCCATCTACTAGATTAACTCCACTGAATGCTTTGAAAAATCCTCATAGAAGTGTATGAGAATGTTCCCATTGATGGAAAAACTTTTTCCACTCCACTCATGAAAAACATGTATAGTACCAAAACAGTAAACATTTGTAACTATATAAGGACATATCCATTGGTAATGAATCTTAACTAGGTATATTTTTAGCCTATAATTGTACATGAGACCCTCTGACCATTATGAAACTTTCGATTATGAATAATCTCATCAGGGATAGACTTCTTCTTCTATTTATATATCCTAGATATCTCATAATAATAACATTGAATTTATTATAAATATTGATTTTGAATATTCCTATACTCACCTATGTCCGAGAAGTTAATATTACATTATTTATAAACCCCATATGAATGATATTATACTGCCACTGGGAGGTGGAAATTTTTTCCAAACAGAATCCTATACGGTGAAATTCCAATCATGGTTTTAAAAGATATATGGTAAATCCAAAGTGAATCATCCAAGAACAAACCCGAATATTTTTTATTGTTTTGTAATTTTTTTTCCAAGATTCTCTTATCTTCAAAATTTTAGATTTCTTCTTTTCTTTTAGTTTGGTGGTGATATCTAGTAGATACATTATAAACAAACCTATATATACATAGGAATTTTTTTATGTTGCGATTAAAAATGTTTAAACCCTGATCACTGATGATCAATCTTGGTAAACCATACCTACTAAAAATTAGAGACCTCAAAAAATCAACAACGATCTGAGAGTAATCTGTCCTCGAAGTCTTTTCTTCCCCCCATTTAGATACATAGTAAAAAACTAATATGATGTATAAAAACCCAAATGAATTTGGAAAGGGCCCCATGAAGTCAATGCCCCATCATGAATGATTTCACAGAATAATATGGATTGTTGGGGATTTTCATTCATATTAGATATATTCCCTCTAAATTTAAAACATGTGAATGAATTATAAAACTGATGGGCATACCTGTAAAGTGTTGGACAATAAATTCAAAAGTTAAGAAACTTTAAAGCTGTGAATTGAGTTCCAAAGTGGCCCCCACTGTCCAAAGTGTGGCAGAAGATAAAAACTGATGTGAACTCATAGTCATGGACACACTTACGAACAAATTAGTCACTAAAACTTTTACACAAGTTTATGTGAACCCAAATGTACCATCATAAATCATGATTAATTTTAGGGGAATATGAAGTACTTAAATAAATGGGGACCTGATATGCTACATGAAAATTCACAAAGTCTACATACCTAGGGATAAAGTCCACAACATCACAATAGTTATCATGAGAAAAGAATTTTCCAATGTGGTGGGATGAGTCAACATAGTGGTCCAATGGTGGGGAAATATTCCAAATGTGGTAAGCAATCACATTTTCCACTCCACTATTATTTTAAATCTCAAAGTGAAACTCTTGTTGGAGGAGCATCCACCGAATGAGTCCAAGATTAACTTCATCATTCTTGGGGATAAAATGATGGGAAACATGATAAAAAACATAATAATTTTTTACCCAATAATATATGATTTTTTTTCAAGGAAAAAAATTGAAAGAAGATCCTTTTTACTGGTTGGGTATTTTTCCTTGGTATGTTCAAGAGAACGTGACACATACACAATGAAATTATGAGACTTATCAACCCTTTGTGATAAAACATCCCTTACTAAAAAGTTTGAGGAATCAGACATAAGTTCTAAGGGGATATATCACCTTGGTGGTTAGATGATGGGAGGTGATTCAAGACTACATTTTCGTGAATTGAAGTCATCCTTGAAATTTTTATCAAACAAAAACACAGAATCTTATTTAATAGTCGGGATAAGGGTAGTGTGGTCTTACTAAAGTCTTTATTAAATTAACAGTAAAAACTGGCATGCATTTTTGGAAATTCAGTCTACAACAACGGTTTTAAACCATTGGTATAGGCTGGAAAACCATTGGTATATCCTATACTAGTGGGTTTCCAATCCATTTTCTAGTTAGGCATTGGGAAAGACCTATCACAATGGTTTTAGTTCAACCTTTGGTATAGATATCTATAAATTTTAGTGTCCCCAAAGTTTTAGAACAACCATTGGTATATATTTATACCAATAGTTTATTAACTGTTTGTATATACTATAATTTAATAGTTAACATAATTTTTAAAACCATTGGTATATATTTTTACCAATGGTTTTAGTAAAACATTTGTAAAACCATACTTTTAAACACTACACCAACGGTTTTAAACCGTTGGTATATAGTATTTCTATATTTTTGAATAGCAGCCAGCCAGAATCTCCTTGATTTCATATACCTATGTAAAAAAATTAAAACAACACCAAAAAACATTGGCAATAGCACATAAAAACAACAGACTCTTTCAACTATGGCATGTACCCGAATATAGTATTCCCTATTGCAATATTCATATGATGACCACTATTCCAACTAATCCATTTCATTTTTTGGTCTAAAAATCTCAAAATTTTGACTTAACAGAAAAATATCCCAAATATTTTATCATTGATCATTTAATGTTGTGTTATCTAATACACCATGACATCGTTAAAACTTATTTTTTTGAAAATGAATTGAAAAAAGATTATTTCTTTTGTATAAAAGATCGTTTACTTCCCAAATGAGAATTATACATCCTTTTTGTGTCACTCTTATTGATTTATGAGTTTAGTATTTAAAACTCTAATGAATTTTTTATAATAGGATATTGATGGTAGGTACTGATTTTTATAGATTTATTTAAATGAAGGGTTGTAATGAAATTGAGTAGAATGCTTACTCAAAGAGAGACTGAAGAAATGATCCCTGAATTTATGGATGAAGGCAACCATCATCATCACCCTAATAGATAAAGACTAATCAACTTTTGAAAGTGGTAATGATATTAGATCAAAATTATGTCCCATAAGGTAAATCATAAAAAGACATTTAATCATAGTAATATGACTAAGAAGTAGTATATTGACAACAAATAAGATAATTTTCTTAAGCCAAGAGTTTTAGTGAATTCTTTGGTGGTTCTTGTGACTCACCAAAGGCTACCCAGGTAGTGTGAAGGGCCATTGGGAATCTATTGAGAGTATAATAGATGTCAATGTGATGGATTTTTTTTCCATAATGTCATAAAATGAAGTGTCTAGGGACACCTCAATAGTCAAGTCCCTGAGTAGTGGAATAGTGCACACCACTATGTCCATGAAAAGATGTCATTGCAGTATGAGAGGGTGAAAAGAAGATAACATGGAAGGGGATACTTGGAGGGGACATGGACAAGGGTGGTTTTTTCAAGGAGGGTGGGGCATTGGGGAGGGTGTCATCGATAAGGATGGGTAGGGATTTGAATTTGATTTGACACCGTGTAAAAAGAGAATTCATAGAATCCAATTATAGATATATAATTAAAGATAGAATTAAGAACAATGACCTAATAAATCCTTTGAATGTTGAATAATATATTTAATATAAAAATACCCTAATTAGTCTATCAAAAAAGATAAAAATACATTGGTAAAAGGTGTTATGATTAAAACTATATATTATTTAGGCTACTCTAGACAAGCATAATGTGACCTACCTAATCACACAAATATCCAGTCACATCGAATCAGAAAAAATCAAGTGTCCGCAATATCAGTAAAAAATGAGACAGATCAATTATTCCTTCATCACCATCACTGTCACTATCATAACCGTCATCATCAGCCTCATCATCATCCTCTTACTCATCCCTTACCTTGTCCTCATCCCCATCCTCACCCCATCCCCATCCCCATCCTTAGCCTCATCCTCAGCCTCATCATTTTCCTCGACCTCTCATTTTTCCTCAACCTCGTCCTCATCCTTGACCTCATCATCATCCTCATCCTCAACCTCTTTTTCACCATCATCACCACCTGGAATCACATCGTATTGACCACCAGTAGAAATGCCTCTTATTGCACCATATATTGAACACATGGAGGAAAAGTATTCATCACAAGCTTTTCTAACCTCTAGTTGAAATACTGGACAAAAAACATTCATCTTTTTCATAAATTTAGTGTTTTCCCTGGAAGAACATTCTACCTCCTCTGTGGCCCTTTTTTAGCCAGTTTTTCCCATTTCTCAAAATTTTCGAACTTTGTGGCACTACAAATGGTACCTGAAGAGGGCTAATACCTCATCAATACTATTTTATTCCCAAGTTACCAGTGTACTCTTCCCAGGTTCTCATCTCCCAACAAATGGTGTAAGTGATTATTTGGCCCAAAATTGTTATGTTATTGGGCATCAAGGGGCCCCAAAGCATCATGTTAAAAATATAAATAGATTATTAAGTTAAAAAATAGATATTAATATTTGTACTCAACAATGTAAAACTTACAATCTAATGCTCTATCAGTTCGTTAATCGTACTTCCATATTTTTTCCTTCTACTCGAGCAAAATAGTTTTGCTTGAGGCACATATCCTTCAATATTTAATATCTGCCTCTACAATTTCATTAAATTTAGGAACCATAATTAACATTAGGATAACCATAATAAATTTAATAACTATGATTATATGAAAAAAATTAAATTTTTTATAAATTTTGGAGAAAGAAATAAAAAGTGGATTCCTAAAGAAAAATTATAAATGACTGTCATACCATCTTCCTCTCATGATCAGACATTGTATTATGCTACATAGTGAAGAGGTATTTTTTAGGATCAATGTTTTTTTATTTTTTGGGATGATTCCTATGTAAAATTCCATAATAAAAAAGATAATATTAATTCAAAAGATGAAAATTTTCATTTAAATACCTAAAATGTGATTAATAACTTAAACTTTATAGTCTTCCAATGAGTAATAATTTTTTGATACTGTTCTATTGAACAATCATCCATGATATGTACCGCCTCCATCTCTGTGCTAACTCTAGCACGCTATCCAATATACAACTCGTGCTAATAGGTTATATAAATCTCACCTAACTCTTTCAGATATGTTGTCCATGCACCCTGACCATTGGGAAAATTAAACCAAAGATAACACCAAAATATTAATTCTATAAGTAAAAATACTATTACATTAATTAAAATAGATTTTTTCACCCATATCTGTCCCCAAACATTACCCTTGACTTCATTTGGAAACTATCTTCATGAATTTGGGATGGTGGGAATGATGTCAGTGTATTCAGAAAGAATCACCAAAAAAACCGACTTTACTACTCTATTTTTTCGATAAATTGGTCGTTTTTGTTGTTTTCCACCATCAACTTCATGTGGAAGTTCCACAATAAACACATTCATGTATCCCCCTACCATTTCCACATCTTAGGAGATGTATTTGTTAGTATAGAAAAATAAATATTTTACCATTTCATGTTATATTTAAAATAAATTATGGTAATTTTTTTGCGTTCTAAAATATACTTATGGTAGTCTACTCAATGGGTGCCTCTGGATCCATTTCCACTTAAAAACATCACCCTGTACCGATGGAGTGGGTCCTGGTGTAAGCTCTATATGTACATACTGTGTCGGAGTAGGATTCAAAGAAGGAATGTAGAAGCTGAGAGATAAAGAAGTTGATGCTAATGAAGATGACATGGATGGCTGACCAACTGCATAATATTGATGAGGATTGTGAATCATTATGGGATATGGTAAAGATTGGTGAGGAGGATCATATGTAAAGGGTGGTGAAAACATGAGAGGCCTAAATATCCATTGTGTCCATAAGGACATAATGGGATCTGAATGCGTGGAAGATGGTATGCCCGTGAGAGGTGTAGGATCTAAATGGGTAAACTGAATGGAGTTCCTAGCTCTTGTACCACCCCCTCGTACCACCTGCCTGAGTACTGGGACCACTACTAGACTGCTCATCTAATAAATAGTGGCTAAGTGGTGGATCCTGTATAAAATTTTAAAACCAAATTATTCACCTCACATTATATGTTATTGATATATATATATATTTGAAATAAAATAATCACTACAAGAACTAATGGAGGAATTCCCATCTCAGCCATTCAAATATTGTTTTCTGTCATCTTTTTTCTATGTTTCTCCTCATATTATTTCGTTTCCTTTATTTGAAATAAAATGAATGTAATTAGAAAAGCATAACTACTATGAAACCAAAAAATAAAAAATTTGAGATATGTCTTATTTGTCTAAAGTCATTTGATTTATATTTTTGGTTAATAAATTTAACTATTTTTGGTTTAGTTCATTATTTTTTTAGTTTTTATTTTCATATCAATTAGTTTAATATATCCAATTCAATTCATCAAGTTTTTTATTACAATTTAATTGTTTTTTTTGGTTTGGTAGGACTGAATACAGTTCAATTCAATATTATAAAATACAACACAAAGAAAACTACAACTAGTAAATATTGAAAATGAACATGAATGTCTAGTTGGATAAAAAATATTCTTGATCAATAGTAAATAAATTTTTATTGAATAAACCTCTACAACTCATGTCGAGATAAACCAAAAGAACTGAGAACACAAATGAACTATTCTTTATATTTCCCAACACAACTTTAGGATTGTAATCAACTCTAAATATTGAAGAATTAGATTCATCGTAACTAATAAATGGATCGGGGACAATAGGAGTACATATTTTTTTAATTCCATCACCATCATCATCAAAAATATTTCTTGGGATTACTTAAATAATGACACTAAATTCAGGTAGAAGATAATATTTGACATAAAAAACCTATTCCACTGTTGATTCCAATACATATAGCTCATCAGTAGAAAGTGTACAAGTCATGTCAATAACTTCAAATCATTAATCATCAAAAAAATTTCCCTACCTAATCATCTAATGGAACCACTATCATTTCATCACAGTGAATCAAACATGAGAGTAATAATCTAATATTATTATTTTTTCAACGACACCATAATTAGATACATTTTTCAAATGAGGTCCATTATATGATTCACCGACATAACATACTATTGTGACAGTTAGTATAACACCATAATGTTGTGTTCTAAAGTTCTTTTCTCATTCAGTGATAATAAATATGTACCCATTGATCACAATTGACTTACATTCATGAACAAAAATATTTGGACTCAAAGACAAAGCTCTTATATCCCTAGAGACAGTGTCAGTAGGTAAACTTGATATCTGAAATATAAAAAATACTAAACTCAATTAAATATTGATTTTATTTATTTATTATCTCAAATATCTCTACCTTCAATTTAAACCAAGTAGAATACTCTTTGCTATGAAATGTATATCTCTTTCTTAAAGATAAAGAAAAATGATTTATATTTATCATTTCTTTATGTTACCTATAGATACAAATAGAAATAGTTTAACAGATATGTGCAATTAAATGATATGAGATAATATAGACATGTTAAACTTACTTACTTGATGCTTTCATCGAACAAGTGACAGTTGAAAAACCCTATGCGATGTGCCATCTTCTACTCTTCGAGGATTAATGTTGTCAATGTATATGATCTAGGAATTCCCCTTATTTGCGGAAGTGATGGAAAACAAGGTTCAATTTTCTCATAATCTTCTTATTCATTTCTTATTGGTCTGTTCCTTCTCATAGTTAGATAAAACAAATTTGTTGAGTAGAAATCTACACATTCTTGAGCCAAGTAAACATTCATAATAGAACCTTCTGGATGATTCATATTCTGGACATAAGATTTCAATGTGTACATATTTATTTTAGTTGGATATGTCCAATGAAATTCAATAGGTCCTCCATGAATTATTTTGGTTGGAAGGTGCATAGTCAGATGCAACATGCATGTGAAAAATGATGGAGGAAATATTTTCTCTAACTCACACAAAATTAATGTAGTCTCTACCAACATTTTTTTCAAGTAATGTTTGGAAAACTTCTTAGCACAAATATCTATAATCAAATGGCACAACTGAATAATTGAAACCCTTACGTTATAGGAAAAAAGATGACATATTTTTATTGGAATCAAATCATGCTGAAGGATGTTATAATCATGTGTCTTTAATGATTTTAGCTTCAACTCTCATTTGTTGACCTGTTTTGATATATTGATTGAATAGCCATAATTTTTTTTAATAGTCTCTAGTATATCCTAAAAATGATTTCTTTTTGTTGGTCTTATCACATAAGAAGCACAAGGAACTTTCCATTTATTTTCACTGATACACTCAAGATTCAATTCTGGTCTGGTCCCCCAATCCACCAAGTCTCACGCAGATCGTAAATCATCATTTTTTATTTTCCATGAAATCTAAAAGAATCAAAAGAAAAATTTCACATATAATATTTTCAATGTGCATTACGTCTAAGAAATTATGTAAAAAATTGGTTGACCAATAAGGAAACTCAAAGAATATACTCCTCTTCTCCCAATTGTAATAGGCCTCATTGGAAAAAAATTTCCTCTTTCAAGATTTCATTTGACCCTTCCCAAATGAAAAAGTGAAAGCTTTCAATTCATTAAGAACATCAGTTCTAGACGTACGCTAAGGTGGATCTTTGGTATCCATGGTATTGTCAAATCTTCGACAATTATTTCTATATGGATGGTTTATTGGAATGAATCATTGATGTCTCATAAAACTAAAACTATGGCGATATTTTTGTCTTCTAGGTCAAGTATTATTCATAAAAACAGGACATGATATTTTTCCCTTCATGCCCCATCCTTACATCATTACATAAGTAGGAAAATCATTTATCTTATAAATAAGTGAATCTTGCATCTGAAATATCTCTTTAGAACATGCATTGTATGTGCACACACCCACATCACAAAGAAGTTTGAACTCTTTTATTGAAGGTTGCATGTATAAGTCTCTGTCATTATTGGGAGCAGAAGGGATATGTACGACTATACTCATGAAACTGAATTGTTTTTCCATACAAAACCATGGGAGAAGGTTATAAATGTGTATGAAAACCTGCCATGTGTTGTGCGACGTAAGCATCTTCCCAAATGGATGAAAATAGTCACATGAAAAACTCACCCTCACATTACACTTGTTAGCTACAAAAACAGAATACCGAGCATCAGATCTCTTCCATGAAAATCCATCTATAGGGTGAACCAACTCTTTCTTATTCTTATTCCTTGAAGTATCATTCCATCACATTTTTATTGATATATCATTAGTTCTGAAAGGATTCTATGGTATGGGGATTAATGAAATGTTCCACATTACTTTATGTGGCACACAGGATGGTGTTCAATAAGATTTTGGATTCCATTGTGATGTTACATATTTTATACAGTCATTTCTTGCATTAGTTTCCTCCAAGAATAAGATACAATAATTCAAACCATCATGGATTTTGTTTTTTGAAAATCCATGTTCTTCAACTAATGTTCATGTGATATTGTGGTTTGTGGGAACATCTACATCATTTGGAAGTAAGTCCTTCAAGAAAGAAAGAATGTAATCAATGGAAGTATAAAAAATCATATACATGGTTATCCCATGAAATAATCAGAATAGAAAATAGAAAATTTTCATTTTACCACATTGCCGATATACTGGAGTCATCACAACATCAATCAATTTTTTCACCCTTTCAACAAGATCATTTTCATTAGGCACATTATTTTTTCTCATATAAAAATCTTCTTGGGATAACATCATTTCCTTCTCATGATGACAAATAAATGGAAACCATTCGTATATCAAATTCTCCAATCTAGTCCTCTCATTTGGATCATCATTAATTTGAGATTCTATTTTTCTACCCATTATGATACCACACAAAGTAGTTTTTTTTGAAAACCATATTTTGTCATATGATAGCTAACTTATTCACAGCTCAACCAAGGTCTTCCAACAAAATTATAACATGGGTAGTATATGTGACCATAATCTGAAGCATTGTAAAAATAAAAATATAAAAATCTCTCTAAATTGTTATGAAAATCTCTTGAGATCTGATGAGTTAAATATATCCAAATCCAATATCTTTTGATTTTTTTTAATAAGTCATTTTGTCAATGAAATTTAATAATATTTAAGTTCAATTGAAAATATATTTAATTAAATGATAATATTTCTGTTTATATAAAACCATAACCGATACAATACTCTATATAATGATTATAATATATAAGACAACGAAATACTATATATATAACAATATATTGTAAATACCAAGCCATCACATGAGACTTAGCCTAGTTGTTAAGAGGGAGAATTTTTGGGGTACTGTAGCAGTACTGTAGTAGGTACTGTAGTGGGAACTGTGCAGCGCTGTATCAGGTACTGTAGTGGGAAATGTAGAAGGTACTGTTTGGCACTGTAGTAGCTGGGAATATGCCCCCGTTTGGGCCTTCAGGTCACCGATTTGGTCTTTGAGTCCTGTAAGGCCTTCGGGCCACCCAGGCCGTCAGGTCAGTAAGACCTTTGGGCCACCTCAAGGCCTTCGGGCCGCCTTAAGTGCAGATGCAAACCATACAGCCTATAAGGAACAAGCTCTACATGGAGGATGAGCAATGAGCTTTCACCATAGCAGAAGCTAAACGGATTGCAAGAATGAGAGGGTATGGCACCTACCATCGAGACAAGTTTGTGCATTCATGATAATACCTATCTGAACAGCCATGCGAAGGTGGAGAGATGATTTAACGATGAAGATTCTGGGGAGGGTAGTTCCAAGTAGTTAGTCTGGGTTGTATGTAATGTTTGAAGCCTATGGGCAATGAATTCCTCGAAGGCCTACAAGACATGTGATACTTATGTCTATGAGCCTTGTTAGGGTTCCACCTCACCCCTTGAAAGGTGTATTATCAAAATAAATAAAAAATGAAGACCTTCGGTCCATTGGAGTGGATTAAATACCAAGCCATGATATTTAATTGAAACATGTTTGATGTGATGTAAAATCATTATATAAAGAATGACCTCTCTAGGATAATTATGAGAAAATAGTTAGCATTAAGTCTAAATTTTTAGTTGTCATTTTATTTCATAATTAATGATATATTTATAATCAACGGTGTCCTTGTAGTGTTAGTGATTGATGATAATTTTTAAAGGGTTGTTTACTTAAAAGTTTTCCATTTTGGTGTCTTGAACTAGAAAAAAGTAGGTTCTTAATGAAAATGATATAAATAGATCAAGATAATCTATTTAAGGGTTTAAGGACTTCATGGTATACCCTAATGTGTTATATTTATGTTACTACAATGCATTCTAATCCTTTCAAGGGACACCCGAGTTCCTCAATGTGTCACCATGTATATTAGTATATATATATATATATATATTATTATGTATTCATATATATTTACTATATATTTTTTAACACGTATACCAATATATTTAGATATGTAGTACTATCCAAGACCCAAGGCCTTAATCTAGTGTCCTTGTATAATAATAAGAGTCTGAAAATTTAAATAACGGTCACCATGCCCATCTGTCTCATCGAAAAATAATGAGAAGAAAGATTGAATTTCATAATTAACATAGGATGTTATACTGAGTATAATAATCAATGTAGGATTCTATGCCAAGTATTATAAATAACACTGATAGGGTTTACACCCACAATCTTAATAAAGGAATGTGGAATGTTATTTCCATCACCCAAAGTAATGTGATATTTCATGTAAAACATTCTAGACCAAGGTGGTCTTAACATTCCATGTCTAAAAAACTAGCCAAGTTACCTATATAATAATTAAATATAATGTTGTCTCACTTTCCCTATGATACCTTATCTATGGAAATCCATAAAGAGGAACCCGAAATCACTCAAGGTCAAGTGTATCATTATTATCTTAATTCAATTAAAAATATAATAACAACCAATGATATCATACATTCCTAAATATAATTCATCCCAAAAATTTCATAAAAAATTCTAATTCAATTAAAATAATAATATTTATCAATACATAAACATCAAGAATAAATAAAGATATAAAGGGAAAAAGGGGTTCTTCAAAATGTATTTCAATTTATTAAATCATTTAAAAAATTCCATGATATTTAAACAACACACCCTATGGGTGGTTTAATCCCTAGTCAAAGATGGTAAAAAATCATGTAATTACATTCATAATTATCATCTATGTGTAGAAAGATACAGAATCAACATCTATGTGTATCAACTTATATGTGTATAAAGATTTAATATAATAGTTTTTTACAAAATTAGTTTATACCAATGTCGTATATGAAAAATAATTAATGTATCTACGTGTATACATATATAGTACATGTAACACAATCAATACATTTAAATGATGAAAGATTGCAGACCGATGGGGAAACTGGAAATAAATGGAAGAAACCATACTCACCAATTTGAAGATAAATATAGGTAGAAAATGATTTGAAGTGGAAGAAACCAATTTGAAGTGGGATAAACCAAATTAAAACAATGAAAGATCATCAGTGGATGAGTGGTCACTGAATGGAAGAGGGACTTGTGAGTTTTTAGGGGAAAAGAACAGATCTGGAATGGGGAGTGGTGGCTCATGCTTCATTTGATGGAAATATATCCCAATGGTTTTTAAAAACTATTGGGATATATCCTCTATAATGATGGTTAACAAAAACCATTGATATAAAGTGGTTTCAATGAACCTTTCCCAATGGTTTTGAAAATCCATTGGGAAAGCATAACACTATGCATGCTTTCCCAATAGTTTTAAGAAAGATGTTGGTAAAGGGTGCACTATCTCAACGGTTTCAAAGAACCATTGGGATAATGGCATTCTTAAAAACAAGAATTCTTATAGTGATGAACCCAGAAATATCACACCTTACGAACACCATTTGGATATAGAAGGGATGAAATTAATTCATTTTTTGATTTATCCACTTCAATTACCTCAATTGAAATGAAATTCCCAAGAAATATCCCCCACTCAACCATGAAATAAGATTTCTTGTAATTTAATATGAGATGTTTTTCAATGAAACGATGAAGGATGGAACCTAGGAGTGATAAACAGTCATCAAAGTAAGTTCCATAAGCCCTAAAATCATCCACAAACCCCATACAATTCTCAAGGTACATAGGAAAAATATTCATCATACATCACTGAAAAGTACTTGGTGCATTATAGAGACCAAAATTAATCCACTTGTTTGAAAATATGATGAATGGATAAGAAAATATTTACTTTTTTTTATCCTCCGGGGATATATAGGTTTGATATTAACCTAAATATCCATCAAGGAAACAATAATGGGACTTACCATCCATTCATTCTAACATTTGGTCAATGAATGGTAGAGGAATGTGGTCCTTTTTTCATGGATTGATTTAGTTGATGTTAGTCAATGAAGACTCGCCAACTGTATTTTACACGTGTTTGAAACTATTCATCTATTACATTTGATACTACTATTAGTCTAGTTTTTTTGTCACAATTTTTACTGGGTTAACCCATTTACAATCGGATATAGGATAGATTCTCCCAATAGTAATCAATTTAAAAACTACTATTTTTACAACAACAAGGAGGGCGGGATTCAACTGGTGATATTATTTCCTCACATGATTAGCCTCATCACCTAAAAGTATATGGTATATATAAATAGATGGGATAATCCTTAAAATATCAGCCAATTTCCATCGTCTCATGTTTTACACTATCTCAAACGGTCAAGTAATTTTGATTTATATTATGGAGGGAGATAATTATAAATAATGATAAAAAATTGGTTAGTACCCTTAAGATAGGAATATTTTAAATTACATGGAAGTGGGCTTAATTCCAACAATGATAGTTTTTGGATTGAATGAGGGGATTTAGGGAAAGTGAGGTCCATGAAACTGTCTATCTTCTCATGTTTATTCAATAAAAAATCATAATCAATGGAAATGAGATATATAGAATCATCTATGGTCAAGGGTACCTCAGAATGTACGCACTCTTCAACTATGATTTTTTTTACACTTTTCCAAACCCAAAAAACACTCTAAAGAAGAATCAAAACTCAAATTATCTAAGGTTAAGGAAGAGGAAAATGAATCAAAGCATGGGTCAAGGAGAGAATTTTGTGTGTTTGAGTCATTATATATCCCTATATCGAATAGATATAAAGAGTGATGGGATCTTCAATGGTGTGTTTCATGGAATCAAGGATATTAAAACATACATTTTATCCGATAAACACAATGTAAAACCTACAGTTGTGAACGTTGATGATCATTTTCTCTGTTTTGAGGAATTTCCTCCCAAGTATGATATGAGTATGTCCTTGGGTTAAATTATCTTCCATATCAAAAATATAGAATTCTACAGGGAATATGAGACTCTGTACTCTGAAAAGGATTTCCTAAATCACTCTTGGATGGTGCGTTGTGTTCCAATTAGCAGGTTTTAAGACTATGTCTATTGGTTGGATATCCTCAACCTGTAAGGATGTATACACAGAGTGATGGATTAAATTAATTGAAGAACCTAAATATCACATTAATTTATAAAATATGGTCTCTAATGTTGTGTAAGGTATCATGAATGACCCCAAATTCTTGAATTCATTTGGCATTCCTAGTTAGATCAAATCCGAGACATTCCTTCCAAGGTTGAATCTCTCATCCTTTTTAGTCTCAATCTATGGAAGAAGATATCTTTATGAAATCTGGTGTATTGGGGTATTTTTTTAACTACATCCAATAAAAAAATATTAAACTAAACCTTTTTAAATGTATCCATTATTTATTCACCAAGTTTATATTATTTCCGTTTTCTTGGTTGGGTGGCCATTTAGGGAAATGGAAGGGGAATGGTTGGGCTAGGTGGCTCATCGACATACACATTCTTACCTTTAGTGTTATTTTTCTCAGGATAATGATTTTTATTATTTTGGTTATTTTATGTGGTTGGAATGGAAGTTTCCTTAGTAGGGGATGACCCTATTGGTGGGTTACTGTGTATTTTAAGTTGAGTTTCATGCCAAAGGGAGATGGAATTGATATATCCCTTATCCATTGGGTTTTCTAGTAGTTGAGAGGGTAGTTTACCAATCCATGACTATGGATCCAAGTTTTCTAGTTTGCCTAATATGGGTTTTAGATCTTTTACGGATACATGGGTGGTGTTTTGTAATTGAAGAATATTTACATCCATTTTTTTCATAATGTCTTCTAGGATGGGATCAAGTTTTGTAGGTGGTTGTTGGAAAGGCATTTTTGGTGGTTTAGGATTTATGGGTGATGGTGGTGGGTGAATACTCCACCTCAATTTGTTCCATGGTTATTGAGGTTGCTTTGAATACCTAATTTCCCATAGTATTGGTTTTTTTACACCTAGGGTTGATGGTTAGTAAGATTTTTTCCTAAAGGTCTGGTTATCAGGGCTTCATAGATAGATTTCCTCACATCTCTTTATTGTTTCTATCAGTTGAGGGACTTGGTCCTAATAGTGGGTGTTAGAAGAAAAAATACCACCATGGATGGGAGGAGGATATTGGGATTTACCTTGGAAAATAGTAAGTTATCAAAGAAGGGTACTTTCTTCTTCAGAACTCATGTCCACCTTCTTATCGAATTTAGTAACTTTCACCGCAGGGACACTTCAAATGGGTACTATGGACCTTGAACCAAATTCCCTTCAACAAAAAAAGGTCGTAATGGCGGTCTATTAGCCGCGGTTTACTAAACAGGCACAAACTTTTTAAAAAAAGTTTTTATCATCTATTTTTAATAAACCTCCACTAAACCGTGTTTTTTATAGTACCAACACTTCCCCCCGACACCCATGAGACCCCCCCTTCTCCCACCGACCCCCACGACCCCTAAAGATGTTTCTCACCACCCCTTCTCCCCCTGACCCCCACACACCCTGAACAATCGTGCTCACTTCCCCCCTTTGCCACCCCGACCTAGCTCACCTCCCCTTCGCCGGTCTTGACCCATGCCCGCCGCCCCTCAGCGCACCTCCCCGCCCCTTAGCGCGCCTCGCTTCCCCAATTGGTAATGTTGTTCTTTCCCTGTTTATTTTCTATGATATTATTGTTCTTATTGAAAATTTTTCCATTGAGGTTTTGTGTAGGATCCTACTGAATCTACTTTTATTCTTACCCGATATATATATATATCCTATTTTTATGGGTCTGTTGAAGGGAGTTAGCGATTGGGTTGGGTGTTACTAGATCATGACATTGATTTTTTTTGTTTTTTTATAAATAGTTTTTTATATTTATATAATGTAACAATATTTTTCTGATAACTTTGGTTATTTATAAAGAATAAAATATCATAAATTACATGTTTTTCTATTACATAAGTTTTATAGTAGTTATTTTCTACATGGAAAATATATTTTATTTGGTGTGAAACTCATGAAATTGATTTACTGTATTTTGTCATGGGTTATTTTGATTCTATAATCATGTTTATAAATTTTGGAGATGTTTTTTTTCTGGAAGATATAATTTAAAGAATACAGTGTAAAAATATATTGGATGACATAGGGTTATTATTTATTAAAATAGAATATCTAAAACTAAGATATAAAATGTAGTTGTTTTTTATGAATAAGCCTGCTAGAATATTTTATGTAATAATAGTATAAATAAAATGATTATTATAATTAATTTTTTTCAAAAATAAATTAATTTTTTCAATACAATATAATTGGAATAATGATAAGCTTCATGTATTGAATCAAAAACATGTGTTTCTGATATTATGGAATTAATATTTTAATTATGTGAATGTCATCAGTTAAGAAGTATTATAAGAGGTAATGCATTTGGAATTGACATTATATGAAATGATTTGATCCCTGATTTTGGATAGACCTCTTGTTTGGTACCATGTTTTTTTATATTCCATGTGTCTGATGGGGATATACTCTCTTTAATATGTTTTGTATAATACTTACATGAGACATGTTTTTTGTTACCGTACCCCTTGGTGGGTGTTTATAGCATCGACCAGCATTAGATAATATTGGTATACAAGTTCTATGGGTGACTTGGTTTGTGAAAAATTCTTTAAAGATCATATTTTAATGATTTCGTTAAATAATTTAATAGCCTTCCCCTATAAGATATTATAAAATTAAATATTTTAATTCTTTTGTTATTTAAAGTTTTATTGGAATTATTTCTTATACCTTTTATATGCACAACTTGAGTTAATACATATGAAATGCATGGTGATGTAGGTAAGGGTAAAAACTCTAAACAGTTATGAGATGATTTTAGGAGACATCATCAAGTTGATTTTGTATGTTTTTTATGTCATTTTGAGAGGTTTTATTATATTATTTTCTAGCTATTTTAGTTTTATTGTATATGAAATTTGCAATTGGTATGTATTTTATATATACCCTAGATTAATTCTTAATTTGAAAAAATAGATTCAGTTTCATACATCAATTTATATTTTTATCTTTTATATATAGTACTTACGATTATTGAATTCGTTATTTTAATATTTTACCCTAGTGTATTATTAAAGGGAAAACCACTACATGAATAATACTTTCTTACCCTCTTGGCTTGTCAGTAGCCTCTAACATCCAAATACTACATTCCCTAGGGATGCATTTATTTATAATCTCTAATTCCTATATTATATTAGTATAGAAATATATATAAATCACTTGAAATTCAATATGTATTGTTTATTCTTTATTCTATTAACATTTAATTGATATTAAAGGAATATTATGGACTTCTAGTAAATTAGTATTATATAAATTCATTCTTAAGGAACCGAAGATGAACAAGTTTTTCATAGGATAATTGATTAATTATCTTCTAAGTTGTAATTTTTCTTCTCTTCATCAGTAACCAATTTCTCCAACCATAAATAGACTACTTTTGTATCTACAACATGACCAACATATATATACCACAAAAAACAGAAAACAAATAATGCATGGAGAAAAAAATTAACTATCACCTACTTATTATCATTATAAGTTAACCCCTAAAATATAGTTATTTTATTCATCCTCAATCAATAGATAATTCAAAACCTATCAAAACACAAATGTTAGAGATTTGGAGTGATATTCCATTAAGAAAAAAGAAGATAACAATGATTGAGGTTTTAATGAGGTTATCCTACCATCTAGGAGTCCAAATCAATTAATAACCGATCAATTGGACATTGAACAAGATTTTAAAAATATAAATAATGGGTGTAAAGAAACATTTCCAAATAACTAACCTCTATTATTTTCTAGTCATCTATGTGGAAAAGGAAATGTATTTTTAAAAATCCAAAGTAAAATATAAAAAATTACCATTCTTGAAAGTGGCGGTTAGAGAAAGTGGATCCCCTCCAAGACTATAGTGGATCACCAAGGATGTTCCATGATCCACCCCAGAGATCCACATTATGTTTTCACCCCATTGATGTTCCATGATCCAACGTAGATCTGAAAAATTTAATCACACGTAGGGTTACAACATGTTTCTACCCATAACACTTCACCATGATACCGCACATGTTTTAAAATTCTAAACCCCAGACCATACCCAACTATTTGAATCCTAATTTGAGGCCACCAATAACATATAAATCAGGAAAAAAATATAAATATACACAATATTTAACACTACCCCTATAGTATATTTTTTGGGGATTGAATATTTTATATGAGTTCCAAAAGACTATGGATTTAATAGGTTTTCCCACTTTTTATAATTGAAACATAATAAAATAGAAATTGAAAAGGTATATTGACATCAATATTTTGTAATGTTATTTCAGGATCTATTTTAGGAAATTTAAAAGACATGATTTCATTTTTCTGTAGAATTTTATGTTTCTTTTTAGTCTAGAAAAACAAATACCTTACATATAATCCTTGGATTCATCTACCCTATCCATGAATCCTTTCACCTAATGATTCCTCGTATGTTCTACATCTTGGTTCCCTATGTTTTTTCTAATGTAGTGAGCCATGTTTAAGGTAAGAGTTTGTTTCCATTTCATATTCCTAACTTTTATTCAATTATTATATGATTTATCAAGACCTCACCTTAGTGATATCAAAGTTATGACATCATCAGTTTGGCCATCTGTTTTGGTGTAGTACAACATACAAAAAACTATAGGGATGAGATCATTATTCTCATCTTCTTTTATAGATCATTTTAATTTTCATTCATTGGTTTTCTTGTGGGTGGTTTTATTATATACCATACTAATTCATAGAGTAAAACCTTATTTAACATATTTATATATTTTTCCAAATAGTATATATGAATCTCTTTCCGTATTTAGGAATAGTTATGTGTTTTAATTTTTTTTAATATTGTGCAGGGACATTGTGATATACATGGATAAAAGATGGATAAAATTACTAAGGAACACACCTTAGTATGTAAAGGGTTTGAATGAAATTTTAGATTTGTAAATTTCCAATCAATCCGTTGAAGGGAGAATAAGATGTCCATGTCCTAGATGTAAATTTAAAAGATGTTTGAAGAGAGATGATGTTTGTGAACATTTAATATTGATGTAATTCCCTGGTCAATATTTGTGTTGGATTTGGAATAGAGAATCTAACATTACAGAAAGGTTGAGCACTGATGTCAATCCATTGAATGGCCTTCAACTTTATCTACAATGGAAAATGAAATAAAAACCCATATAATTGATGCATTCGGCACTGCAAGAGACCCACATCAACATCAAAACATATTAAAACAACCAGATGAGTGTGCTACAAATAGCAACGTGACAAGTTATCTTTTTGAGACTCTAGGACAACCATATCAAGATTGTTACTTATCAGTGGGTCATCCTCTTGATTTTGTGGAGACTAATTTAATAGAAAAGTTCACTGAGGAAAATACATTTCCTGATTTAGTGGACAATGGAAATTAAGAGTTGTATAGTGGATGTTTGAAATATTCAAAACATTCTTTTATGATGAAGTTGTACCATATCAAATGTCTATGTGGAATTACAAATAAGAAAATAACAATGATAAAGGAATTGTTGCGTGATGCATTTCTTGAAGCAAACATCCCCGCATCTTTTTATGATTTGAAAAAGTTGTTAACAGGCATGGTATGAATTATACAAAAATACATGAATGTCAATGGGTGATGTTGGAAGACTGAATCAACACACTTTCATGAAGAAGGAAAAAAGTAATACACCTATAAAGGTTTTTCATTACTTTCCATTAAATCCTCTATTTCAAAGATTATTCCTGTCGTCTAAAACTAGTGAAAGCATTAAGTGGTATTCTATAGATAATAAAAATGATGTGTTAATGATAAATCCATATGATTTACAATATTGGAAGAGATTTGATTTATTACATCTAGATTTCTCAGCTGATCATAGGAATGTTCTATTGGGATTGGCTACCGATGGATTCAACCCATTTGGGACTTTGAGTACCAGTTATATCATTTGGCCAGTTGTTTTGATCCCTTACAATCTGCCTCTATAGATGTGTATGAAAAAAATGTATTTTATCATTTTAATTATTATTCCTGGAAAAATAATTCCTGGAATTTATATTTATGTATACTTCGATCCTTTAATTGAATAATTACATGATATTTGGAGCAACGGTGTTGGGACATTTGATACTTCTTCTAAAAAAATCTTTAAAATGCATGCTGCTTTAATGTGGACCATTACTGACTTTCCTAGGCTAGAGAATTTATCTAGTTGGCACACTTACATGGGTTTGTATTTTTCTATTTGTAACTTTTATTTTTAGTCCAAACCACTACCTTATATTAGAAAATGGTTCTTCTTGTGCCATCAAAAATTTCCTGATGAATCTCATAGATTTCGACTGAAAAAATCAAAATTTAATGGTTTCCTTGATCGTAGACCACCTCCAAAGTTGTTAACTGGTTCAAAAATATTGAAACAACTTGGAAATGTTGAAATAGAATTTGGTAAGGTTCATAATTTTATTAATAGCAGGAAACATGTTCGAAATAATCCATCAAGCGAAATCAGAATGCAACAATGGAAGAAAAAATGTTTATTTTTCAAACTTACTTATTGGGAATTTAATTTTTTCCAACATAATCATGATGTGATACGTATTGAGAAGAATGTCTATGACAATTTGATTTTCACATTCCTTAATGAGCATGGAAAGTTGAAGGATCATCTCAATACTTGCAAATACAAACAAGTAATGAACATAAAAATGATCTCTGGCTAGATGAGAATAAAAAGTATGCTCCGCCAATTTTTTACAATGAAAAATAGGAATAAAGATACATTGCTTCAAATTTTAAAGAATGTGAAGGTATATGATGGGTATTCAAGTAACATCTCGAGGTATGTTGACTTGTAGAATCGTAAGTTACATGGATTTAAAAGTCACGATTCACATATTTTGTTACAACAATTACCACCATTGGCATTGCGTACATTATTACCTGAAAAATTACCTGTGTTGTACTCCAATTCTACAAATTTTTTAGATAACTACGTGATAAATATCTACATCCATTTAAAGTTGAAAACCTCTAGGAGTGGTTTTTATTGACCCTTTGTTAATTGTAGATGATCTTTCCTCCATCATTTTGTTCTATCATGATGCATTTAACTATGAATTTGGTTGAGGAAGCTAAGTTAGGAGGCCCTATTCATTATCGATAGATGTATCCTATTGAGAAGTACTTTATATATATGTTTTTCAGTTAGGTAAATTTTTTGGCTCTTAATTAAATGCACAATTATGTTTATTTTATTACACAGATATCTTAGGCATTTGAAATCATAAGTGAGAAATAAAGCTCAACCAGAAGGCTCTATTGTTGAAAACTATTTGGATGAGGAGTGTATTAACTTTTGTTCTAGATACTTGGAAGATATTGAGACAAGATTTAATCAAGTTGCACATGTTGACGACACATCGACTCAATCTCAAATCCATCAGAAATCAAAAATAATTCCTGTTATTGGCCGATCAGTTGGGAGGATCTCAAAAGCGACACTGAAAAAATTAGAATTATTACAGGCACATAGATATCTGATGTTGAATAGTGAAATTGAATATCCATTTATTTAAGAGTTTAGGATACAAATAAAGATATGAATGAGTGGCCGAATGTGAAATGAGAAAGATATAACGAAAGTTGTTAATAAAGAGCTTGTAGAATGGTTTGCATAACATGTAAGTTCGTAAATATTGCAATAAACATGAATATTAGTTTGAAACATATATTTTGTAAATAAAATAAATTATATTTCATTTTTTAGATCATGAATACAAATACTCAAGCGCAGTTGTCAGAAGATTTGAAGTTTCTTGCTCGAGGTCCTCCAAAACAATTTAGAATGCTCGACGATTACAAAGTTAGTGGCTTTAGATTTCATACAGTAGATCGAGAAGAGGGTTTGAAAATACAGAATAGAGGTATATTTACCTTTTATAAAGTGGGAAACTATGGAAATATGAATGATATTATTTAATTAAACTACCACAGGCATTTTTTAGTTGTTTTATTTAAATGCAATTGGGTCGATATTAACAGAGGTGTTAAAAAAGATTCCTTGTAATTTACTTCTGTGAACATTTTTCACTTGATGGATGTTGTTGATTGTGAAATTCATGATCCAAATATATTATAATCAAAATAAAAATGGTATATTATGTGAATGATGTTGTGGATGAATGGTGGAGTGTAGTTTCTCACGTAATATAAATATATTTTTATGATATGGGTGATGAATTTGAATATTTGACCTCTAAAATTGAATCTCATCAACATAAGAAGTAGAATTATTTTCCCATCATGATGTTGAAGTTATTAGTCTACCAAGGATTAATGATGTGGATGACATAATAGAGTAGGAAACTGACATGATTGAAGGGGAAAATGATTGTATTTACTTTTATTTATTCATTTAGCAACCACTTATTTCATTTGTACAGTCATTCATTATCATTGTTATGTATATTTTTTTTGTTAGTACTAGGCATATATTATCATTTTTAATTTTTTTTTCCTGCATAATTATTATGAAATATATGTTCTGAACATAATGTTATTTGAATAAATGATAAAAATGACAAGGGGGAAGCGATATACTGTTTCATCCACTGCTGTGATAGATGACGATTTATATGTCTCCCTACCTTTGGCATCTGAGCCACCAGCTTCCTGCCCCCTGCACCATCTCCCCCTGCACCATCTCTCACTCCCTCTATGAGCGTCCCTTTAGAAGTTGAGTCGTCGACTCCCCCTTCAGTAGCCTCCGCAGTGGGGCAGTGGTGCGCCACTTCTTGTTCATCATGGGCATACAAGAGGGTCACTGTTATATGTACAAATTTTAATATAAATAAATTTATTTCGCTTTTTTATACTAATTTTTTGTTCGTTAATGATGAAAAATAAAACTGTGGAGAAATATATAAAAATTTCAGATGTGTAGAATATGAATGGAGAGAAGATAGTTGCCCCATTTTATTCATATGGGGTCTCTATGGATGATGTTATGGGATTACTTAGCCAAAATTTAGGCCAACTAGCAGCAGAGCCCATTTCCCTTCCTATTTCTTATGATTATTGGAGACATATGCCTCAATGTTGGAAAAATGAAGTTTTTTATTCCAAAATAAAGGTAATTTTAATACATTATGGTGTAATTGAATGTCATGTTATTAATATGTTCAAAATGAATTTCTGTATACAGATGTTTTTTAACTTTACAGTTGCTGATGTGATAGCATGAAAGTGGATGCTAAAAAATATTGGTAAGAAATGGAAAGAATTCAAATGGAGATTGTAGAGTTATGTCGACGATAATTTTTTGACTGTCTAACAATTGTATGAGAAACTACCCAATGGGGTACCCAAAGAACAATGTAATGTTTTTGTTGACAGACATCGTGATGAAAAGAGGATGGTATTTAAATATATATTATTATATTAAACTCATTTTACATTTATAAATGTATATGAATATGATATGAAATTGAATACTTTACTATTAAATTTCATTTTATTTATTTCAGGATCTCTCAAGAAAGAATGCATCAAGCCAGGCTAAGCAAGTCATCCATCACACTGCGGGGTCAAAAAGATTTTCTAGAATTTGATTGACTATGGTAATCTTTTCATTAGTTTAAATATTTATAAGAGAATATTATGTATTTAATATATTAAATTTTTTATTTATCTATGTTTCATGAAGTCACAGAGTTTAGGGCATGAAGCATCCCGAACTGAAGTGTGGTTGGATGTTCACAAAAAATCTAATGGAAGTTTTGAGAATGAGCCTACCAAAGAAGTTGGGGTATGAACTCATTTTTTAATTATAATAACTTATTATCTATTTTTACTATGTTAATATATATTGATATTTTATTTATTTTTAAAAATTAATGAACTATGGGATTCCAATCCTGGGAAGTCGAACTCAGCCTACCAGGATGACCCGATTGCTAAAGTCCTTGGGAAAGAGCATCGTTATAGAGTACGCGGGATGGGTTTGGTACTCATACCATCTGAGGTCTTTGGTAGGACACCAAGGATTGTAGCTGCATCTGCTCCTGGTAGTAATCAGTTCATACCTGTAGATTCTTAGAAAGAGATTGCTTCTCTACGAAACATAGTTCAAGACCAGGGGGTCAGATATCCGCTCTGCAGAAAGCATTGACTGATATACATCAACAGATGAGAAGATATTCCCATGGTGGTTTTTCCTAGACTGATGGTGTGCAAGTAAATCACAAAAGTTAAAAATCATTATGTTTTAAAACTTTTATTTGTTTTATGTTTAAATATAAATATGAAACACTATGTAATTTTCAATATAATTTTCTTACAGGTGGTAGTAGGAAGTGGGGATAGAGGTGGAGAGGGTGACAATATGTGTTCATCATTAGATAGTGATTAGTTGTATTTTTAATATGTTTTAAAAATATGGTAACAGTTAGTTTTTATACGTATCGTGTGTGGCGCATAGTTTGCACCAAACATTTTCATGACCTAAAATTTTCTTGATTTCTCATGTTTCCTTTTATGTATTTTCTTGATTTAAGATGTTCCCTTTTATGTCTTGATTTCTCGAGTGTGGTATGCACCATATATGTCAATTCTTTATTGTTATGATTCATTTTTTATGACTCATTTTTCTTAAATTTATTAGATTTTTCCGCCCTCGGTGAACATCCCACTTCAAAGAATTATAGGATCTCATAAAATCATCTCTCATTGAATATGTGACCATTACCATGCTACAAACTATAAAAACACCATGTATATATAAATTCAAACCTAAAATAGTTTCACATTCCTCCAACCTATCACACATCATGATACATTCCAGAATAATATTCCAACTTGCCTTTACTTTTTTAAACAATGAAGACATTATCTCTAAGGATACCCACATTGATTCCCCTAAACCGTCAACTACACCCACCAACTAGTCTTACAGTGAAGATAATATATTCTATCCAACAAATGAAATCCGTTCTCCCATATCCTACATTTTTTATCCAAATTCATTTACCACTACATTTCCATTTCTATCCTTTAAAAACATTAAATATCAATATTTTCTACTTTCCATGGTATTCATGATACTCTTGGTCTTTTCTACTTTCCCTAAGAATCATTTCTCTCCATTCTTCCTTATTTGAGTATGAGATTCTAGCACATCGTCAATGAATGAATATTCTCATTTGGTAAATTGTGTGCTAACTGTTATTTTTTCCTCTATTCCAAGGAACATATATTTCTAGGTAAATGATTCATTATCATCTCTAACTATGTTCTAACCATGCCCCACATAGTATCTTTCTTCAACTAAGCCACATGGTTTTCTGGGGAGAACCACATGGATTCCCATGAACATGTTCCTATCATACAACCATTTAGAGGCCTCTATAAAGCTTAAAACACAAAAAAAAAACAACCTAAGAATTCACCCAATAAAGTAATATCTCAGAAACAATTAAAGAATGGTAGAATGTAAGGCTTAAGGCCCCTGGAAAACATCAAGTCATTATAATCTCCCCCTCTGAGGATTTATCATCCTTGAGAAGTGACTTTATATTTCACAACCAAAAAACTGGGTTTGTTGATCTGACACATCATATTATCACTTTTAAGACTCTCCATGCATACATCCATGCTCCCATATGACTCTAACAAGTGAAATCGGGTTTCTTTAAAACATTTTCTCACTACAGTCCATGATTCACACCGAGCACTCCACAAATGATGGGCAAGGCTACAACCAAAATTCTTCATAGTTGATCCCATAATTTTGATCGAGAATGTACAACTGAATATAAGTTATATGTAAAAAATCATGCATTCCTTGATATTGTGGAGGAAATTCCAAATAGAATTCCACTATCATGACACTCTGGATAATCCCGAATAGCCCCATAAACATCGGTGCCAACATCATTTTCTTCCGAACTCATTGACTCCCTAAATGAGGAGTCTCCCATAATAAAACTCAAACACCCATAATGAATTCCCTGTGTTTCCTCCTACTATTGTCATATGATCTTTATTTTAAATGAGGAGTGATCAAATGATTCTTGATCAAGTACAATCTCAAAAATGCCTCTAAAATCATGAAGGACCCACAATTACCACCTCCCATCCTAATGCTAACATATTAATGAGGCAAACATCCAACCATAAAGAGCATCAAAATGTGTCATTTGAATTGAATTCTGGTTTTATTTGTATGTGAACTCCACATGGATTGGATATCAACCCAAGTTCCCTAAATTATTTCTTGATGAAAATCATCATGCAATGTAATTTTGGTTATAATTGGTTTCAATAATAATAAAATCTAGATTTTTTACTACTATATTATTAATTAGAATTTTATTGAAATAAATTGATTCTTAGTGAATGTTTATATAAATTGCTCATCAATATGTAAATGTAATTGGATAAAAAGAATGAAGTTAAAAAATCATGTTGTTTTTAATATTAGAGGCATATTATTGTGAATTTATTCTTTAAAATTTATTTTGATAAGAATATTTGATGGAGGACATTGTAGTTAATTTATATTTTCAGTATTAGTAACACATCATAAATAAATGGATTAATCCAAGACTTTAGTTGAACAATTAGTTCGATAACGATAAATTTATTGTGTTGAGTAAGCCCATTTTCTTATGATAGATGTATTGTAATTTTATGGACTAGATTCCATATTGACTATATTTGATGTTTTTTGTCTTATTTATTTCTCTGGATGTAAGACTTTATATATGATGTTATGTGATCTTGGGATGGCTATTGGTTGATGAGGTATTGGTAGGGAGGCCTGGGTTTTTGGAGAAGTTAGCACCAATCATAGTGGGATGTATGTGGATAAGAATTGTTATGTCAGGGTTAGAACTGGTATAGATGGAATAGGTTGAACATAGGCTTGGCATTGTTTTCATGAAATATGACATAAAAACTTTTTTATAAATTTGTTTAAAGGTCTAATTGCCATGTGATATGTTTATCTACATTTATTTACCCACTAAACGATGCATTTGGTTGTGCTTAGTTAAGAATATCTTTTCATATTGACTCTAGTATGTATTTTGTTGGTGTTTTGGTATTCTTGGAATGGTTTTTTGGGCACTGGTATATGGGCTGTAGAAATTGCTTTTTTTTGTAAATCTATTTTTAGCGGAGGTTTTAACAACTTCTAAATGTCTTTATTTTTCTGTTAGCGACGGTTCTAAATTCCGCTATAGTATTAAATTTAGTGGCCTTTAAAACTAACACTATGGTGTTCCATATTCCGCACACATTTCATGGCAGTTATAATATTTTTAGAGGTTTTTTCTTGGCTAGGGGTTTATTTTTTTTTTCATGGCGGTTTTAACCGTTGCTAAAAAAAAGTAATCCCCTGACCAAAAAAACCACCTCTAAAAACATTATAACTGCCGTGAAATGAACCAGCTATGAAAATCCTCATAAACCATTTCTAAACTGCTTTAACCGCTACCAATAGTTTCCCAACACATAATTTAGTAGTGGGGTTCAGAAACTGCCACAGAAGCATATAGAGGCGGTTTAAACCACCACCATATCAAAGAATAACCAGCACAAAATTTTGATTTTCCTATAGTTATTGCTACATTTTATGTGAAAAGTTATCAATTACGGTTCATACAACAATTGGGGTCTTATAATCTAGCTCAAAACCTATAGCAACATCAATCATGTTTCAATAAATAGGAATTAAACCTTCATAAAAATATTTTATTAAAATTTTATCACTTATTTAGTGGTGTGAGAAACTTTATCAATGCATTCTAAATCATTCCAAGTATTCATGAACTATTTCTCCTTGAGATTGTCTTATCCCACTAATTTATTTCTCTATTTTTTCAAGTCAATAGACTGGGAAATATTTTTCAATAAAAAGGTGTTTCACATTCACCTATCCTCTAATAGGGTAATTAACATAATAAAACCAAACTTTAAGAGTATATTTTATTGAAAAATGGATTGCCTTAAGATTTAATTTTTTTTCATCCACATTAACAAGTATTAAATTAGAAGACACAATATGAAATTATTTTAAATGCTAATATAGGTATTCCCTATTATTTCCCTGAAATTAAGGTAATAAATGAATTAGACCGGATTTTAGTTCAAAGTTTGGTGCTTGACATTGCATTTGAATACGAGTCAGTTGAATATCATCATCTAGAGAGGTTAGTTATTTTAGTGTTCTATTATTTTCATCCATGTTATACAAGTTATTTTCAGTTTCTAATTTGGTTCTAGATAATTTTAGGTTTAGAAAAGTAGAAAGTTGTGGTGTGTCCTACTTTAAAAGGTTTTCTTGTGTGTCTTGGTGCAATTGATGATAGATGCTATCCGGTTCTAGTTCGAAAGGAGGTAAATCTGATATTGTATAATGCATCACTCAAAGAACCTAAATTATAAATAAATCAGAACACAAATATATATATGTATTGGTTGAAGATAAAATAAACAAATATTCAAAAACATTAAAAATATTTTATAACGAGTGCACTAAAAACCAAAGCGCTTGTTGAGGGCTGCTTCAAAATTTAAATTCGTTGTCATGACATGTCAAATTTATTATTTTTTAAAATTTTATTTTTATTCTAGGGAAGTCCCTAGGTCATCTCTCATAAAGATTTCATAGTTTTAAGGTGTGTATTGTTAATAAAAATTAATAAAAGAGGAGGTTATTTTGAAAATATTTTTTTTAAAAAATATCTTAATTAAAGAGTTTAATAGTTGTAGAAGGGAAGTGGTGTTCTTAAATTATGTGATAATGAGGTAATTTCAACATCACTACACATATTAGCTAGTTCATGATTCCCAAAAATACACATGGTTTAATGGAATTATTTAGTTGAAGGTTATGGGGATCTTGAATCCCCTCCTGGGTCTTAAAATGATGCACAAAGAACCAACCCTTGACAAAGAAATAATTTTGTCGAGGTTTGGATCTCAATAAAAGAGTCATGGAAACCAAATAATATTGATATATCATGTATTTGTAATTGAAATTGTATTCTTGTGTTATCTAATCAGAACAACCCATGATTCCAACATTAAATGTCAACCCAATCGGTGTTGAGGCAACAAGTGTTTAACTTGATTAAACAAAAAAATCATTAAAAGTAGAATAATATAAAGAATGTAATAAAATTAAATGTTTCTCACACAAATTAAACAATACTAGTAGAATAAAATGTTTCAAATATCAATCCCATGTTTGTGTAGCTTCCTCAAAATGGCTATCCACCATTTAGCTTTCCATACAGCGGAGGAGGAGTTTTATGTAGAATTTAATCTTTATCCATAACCCCCCTATGAGGATAAGGGACCTAAAAACTTCTAGTATAAAGAGATAAATCATATAGTAATCCAAAATGGTAGTTATTTTCTCCTAGTTTGAACTAACAAATGGGGTGCCCACGGTCCTCTTTTTTAGGCAAAGTGGATGGTGGTTTTGGGCATAGAAATTTCGAGATACTAGTTGGATCATGGTTTTGGGATAGTAAATTACCTTATCATGAATTAGAAAAAAAACTAGTGTTAAAACTATCCTATAAATCTAGTTCAAAATTAGTGTCCATATAAAATATATAATGACACAAATTTCCAAAATATAGAACAAAACTTTTGACTTTCTGAAGATTCCTTTTTTAGGACAAATTAGTTTTCTTGGGCCCCCTAATTGATTAATTGGGCATGTATTTCTTCATAATAATTATTTCTAGCTGAATTTTAGACAATTTTAATATGTTCATCCTAATTGGATTCATGAATTAGTTTTAGTGTGTGGTTAAGTCCACATGAATGCATCGATTCCTATGAATTTTTTCCTATTTTTATTCAACTTCTTTTTGGGCCCTCCAAATCACCTACACCTATTATTTAAACATCAAAAAAAGTAAAATTAACCTTTTTAATAGTGATAAAAATTAAATTATTAAACCAAAAATTAAGTGAATTTTGTTATTATATTTGAAAATTTTAATAAAATACCAGTTTAACACAGTGGTGTAATGGTGAAATAAAATATAGAATCATGGTGTGATAAAAAACTCTTGGCCAACATGTATGACCCATTTTCATATGTGGGAATGTTCTCAAGTTCCAACTATATTGAATCAAGGGATTCAAAAATCTAATGGTACAGAACATTGATATGTTACGACCTTACATGGAAAGTTGGATTTTTCCCCATACAAATAGCACTGCAACAATAATAATACTAAACACACCTATAATATTTAAAATTGTGCTCTAAAATAAAAGTTTTCAACCACACAAATTATTTTATTGCCTTTATAGCTACAATAAACTTAGAATTAGTAGCAGATAACAAAAAAATCACTAAAATATTGACTTCAAATATACAGTTCCCCTAGAAAAAGTGATCAAATGGCCTAAAGTTGACTCCCTAAAATCCATATCTTCACCCATATCTAAATATATAAATCCAAAAGTTATTTTTTCACCATTTCCAATACAAAATCATATATCATAATTTGTATGAAGATAATGAAATATATAATTTTACACTATCTAATTATCACTACTCAGAAAAAATAGAAAATATATTAACACACCAACTTCATGAGATATATCTACTCTAGTATATACCATCACATAAATTAAACAAAATGTAAAATATGAATAATCTATGTGATTCATTTCCTCTCTATGTTCATCTGTAGAAGGAAACTAATTATAACTAGGATTAAAATATTAATCTAGATGACAACTAACCACTTTTGATTTGTCCATAGAAAATATCTAATGAACTTTCTCAATATATTTCTCCTAATTTGAAAAATATATTAGGGTATTTTTTTCATGAGAGATCAGAATGAAAAAATATATCTTGTTGGCACCAAGTCCTTCATGAAAAAATATTGAAAAATATGCTACTTCAATATCTCAATTCTAGAAGCTTCATGGATAAGAATGAGAATATCATCAATATAAATCAACAATATAATAAAATCATCATTTGTAGATCTTTGATAAAACAAAATAATTAGAATATATCTTCCTAAAATATTAATGAAAAGTAACTGATTAAAACATTCTATAACGCTGCTTCGGAACTTGATTCAAACCATATGAACTCATCTTTTACTTATAGACATAATTCTATTTAACTTTTTTCCAAAAAATATGGCTTCTCCCAACAAATATCCATAGATGAAATATATATTTATATCCATCTACTAAATCTGTAGATCCAAATTAGCATCCAAACCAAGAACAACCTAAATGGAAGACATTTTAAGAATAGTTGAAAAGTCACATCAAAATCAATACCTTTCTTCTCAAAGAAGACTTTTACAACTGACCTTACCTTGTATCATGAAAAATAATTGGATTCTTGATATTTAATTCAAAAAATACATAGATTTTTCAGATCTCTCTTACATATAGGTGACTTCACCAGATAAAAATATGGTTTTCATAAAATGATCTCATATCTTCATCCATTCATGAAACCCTATGTCATTCTGATCACTTTCATTCATGTTGTCAATATATTTTGGTCTCCCCCATCAGCTAGATGAATATGCTCATCAGGATAATATTGAGTAGAAATGGCATGGCATAGATAAAATCTCAAGATTGGAAATTTGGGTTCATTAATAGCCCCCAAAACTAGACCATTAGAAAAAAATGTGCATCCGAGACATAAAATCCAACTAGTTTTCCATAAACATAATTTTTCACATCAAAATAGTAATCAAAACTGACAACATTATGTAAATGTGACCCAAAAACTAGCTCAAGAATGAAAAAACCATCAAAAGTTAGAGAATTAAATTTTCTCTATTTTCTATATCTACTATAGTTTGATCCTCTATAAATACTTCACCATGTCTTTGAAAAAGTATCTTCAAATTTGGATCATATAACCTATGTCTAAACTCATCATGTCCCTTGAAAATAAAAATACACTATCCCGACTTACCATCAAACTTGGTTCTCTCATCTCTAAGCACATGAGAAAAATACATGTAGTCAATAACCCATAAATGACCATACATGTTATATTTTCCATTACAAAATCTATCTGAAGTGCCTTTCTTCAAAGAAACTATATGTGGTATATTGAAAATATTTATTGCAATTTCTAAATAATCACACCCAAGATTTCCATGAAACCTTTCTTCCATACTAAAATATAATTTTTTTTCCAAAATAAATTCTTTTTTCCACTCAACCACACAATTTAGATTAGGTATCTTATGAGGAAGCCTCTAATGGTTAATAGATTCATGTCTACAATACTGATCAAATAGACCGAAATGATCACACCCATTTTCAATGAGAATACATTTCCACTTCTAACTAGATTCCCTCTCACCTGAAACCTAAAATTAATTAAAAACATTGAGCACCTGGATTTTGTAATTCAAAAACATAATCGCAAGTCTTACATGTGTAGTCATATATAATGTCAAAAAAAAAAGATTCCACTAAATATATTATATTTTAATGGGGCAAAAATTTCTAAATATAATAATTCTGGTACTTTTGACTTCCAGTTGAAAGGATTACTACTGAAACTTAGACTGCTATATTTTTCAGCCAAATGTTTTCAAACGTGTCTAAAATGATTCCTTTAAAACCTAGAAGAATATTTAACTTGAAAAAACAACCAATACCCTTATAAATATTTTAGATGATACTCTTATTCCATAACTTGGAATAAACACTACATACAAAAAAATGAAATATCATATGAAATTGAATCTCTAGTCCCATAAAAACTTTATTTATTATTACCATGAGAAAAAAATCAAGAAACCCTAGGAAAGATTAAATTATACCTCAAAATATGTTTTGATAACCCATCATTATCAAGAAAACCAATATATGTAAGATTTAGACGAACCTCAGGTGAGTGTAATCAATTTTTCAAAATCAGCTAACTTCCTATGATTGTTAAAAAAAATAACCCTCATACCTAAATCATTAAGATAAAAATCATTAACAATATTTAAAATCCAAAAATTACATGGTTTGTGAGATTTAGAAAACTCCTTCCATGATTTCATTTAAAATAAGTCACCACTGAAACAACCCTACAAGAATAAACATAAGAAATATTAATGCATTCAAAAACAATAACAAGATCATCCTGGTAGCGGTAGGGAAATGATCATATTCATCACTATTTTTATTTTGATGATTTTACTTCATTCTATTTTCTTTTTTCATCTGATATAAAAACATCCAAACATGTAATTTATTAACAAAATGACTACATTCATATTATCTATACTTTAACTAAGATTTTCTTCAACATTGATCTTTCCTCGATAGCTTTATCCCTAATTAATTTCATGAATTATCCCCTTTTATATGTGTCTATAAGTTTTGAAAAAACTTTATCTGAATTATTTATCTAGAAATATTCTTAAAAAACTATAAAATTAACAAAAATGAATTTCATAGAACCATTAATTGAAAAAAAATTAGAGAACATGAAAATTTTCCCAAGAATCCGATAAATTATTAAGTAACCAAAACACTAAATATTATTCTTCAAAAGTAATACCCATACTAGAAAATTGATCAAAACTTTAAAATATTTCACTTAATATTCAAGAAATAGACATACATTATTTTTAATTCAAATTCATCACATATATGAGGATAAATAATTTATTTTTTCTTGTCTTGGATGCATAGGTAGTCTCAAGATTTTACTAAAACTTTCTCACGAGAGAGATGTTGACAATATGGTTTATTATATTATCTTCAATCCACTAATGATTGAATCCAAAAACCATTCATGCTACAAATCCAAGTCTTCAAAAACAAAATTTTGGGATTCTGGGTACTAAACATCGGCAGATGCATTTGTTTGAAAAAAAGAAGATCCTTTATTTTTAATTTCCACATATGGTAGTTATAACCATTCAACAAAATCATATGATTGTAATTGGATTCAATAATTTATCTAAATAAAAAAATACCCTCTAATATGTGATCTTTTGGAATATGGTAAGTGATGACTATGAAAATGAACACCAAAGTGAACATGTAAAAAAAATAAAATTCTGTCTTTTCATACAATCCTAAAAAATAAAAGAGGATTCACAATGACAAAGAGTATTTTTACAAAAAATAAATGTTTTCATTAGAATTTTTTAAACTTGAAAAACCAAAAATAAAAAACTACGGGACCTACTCCACAAAGAGGTGTCCACTGATAATCATGAGTACATGGTAGAGAAACCTAAATATGAAAATAATAAAAAAATAATACTTTGATAAAATATTGGTTTAAACAGAGGAAGCATATGCAGTCTGAAAGTAGCCTAAAATGAAGAATGCATCTTAATAAATGAATACAATTATTTATGACGATGAGGAGAGGGTTTTCTGTGTCTAAATAAATGGTTCATATTAACAACACTAGGGTGAGATCAAAGATCACTACAGATGAAATACAATCACACCCGAGGAATTTCACTAGTTACAGATCTGAAAAATGCTAACCAAAACCCTTAATTCACAATGCTTGGGAGAGATGAATAGTTTAACACCACACAAAAAAATTTCCTCCTTATATATTCCATAACACCTCAAAAAATATCTTTTTTAATTATGATTCAAATTATTTCCCCACTTAAAGATGATACCAAACATGATTTAGGGATCCCGCTGTGTTTGCTACATGTCGGTCCACCTCAATCCGATCTCTCATTATCCTCCAATCCTGATCCATAAATGAAGAAAGAAAGTTCTTTTAATCTCCTCTCAAATCTCTAAGGGTTAGAATACTAACCTTGGTATATTTATATCACATCAATTATATAGAAAAATTTAGGTTTTGGTATTAAATAAATTAATTTAATAATTTAATTAATTAATCTACTTAATATACCTACCGACAACTGTATCATTTTAACATCTAATGCCAACCAACTTTAGATCATTTATATGTTAAATCCATGTTCCTGATTCAATTGTCGTATCTGATTTCTGATCCAAGACTATATTGGATAGATAAACCATTTTTTCTAAAAAATACACACGCATATTATTAATAAATTTAATATTTTTATAATATCAATTTCGGGATCACTGGACTATATAATCTTGCATCGTCTTAGTATTTGGTTTAAAAAATACTCCTTAATTTATTTGAATGTTTTACAGGGGAAAATTGGGTCACTACATTCCGATTGATTTTAAATATTTTTCATAGTGGAATAAAGTTATGTATCATATACATTTTTGCACAGTGAGTTTTATGCTGGCATATTATATTTTTCATATATAATAAACTACACAAGTGCACACAAACACACAAATCTAAATTTGTGTGTTGCATAGTTTCTGTTACATATTACATATAAATATATTAGGTCAAAAACATTGTGAAATATTTATGTTACAAATATATATATATATATATATATATATCTGAAAATATATTTAAATATGCATATATTAATTTGTTATATAATAAATTTTCATATATATATATAGCAGAATTTTTTAAATAAATAAATATATAGTTACGGAATTTAAAAAATAATAATTTAAACGGTTTTAAAAAAGAGAAATGTTGTAGATATTTATAAAATGATTCATTAAAAAAAGTGAAAATCCATGTGTATGGGGAGTAAATGAAACTCCGTAGTTGAATAAAGAAATAAATAATAATATAACATTAAATAAAAGAACATTTGATTTAATGAAGTTATGGAATTAAACAAAATAAACCAGAGTGGGAAAAAAGTAAAAGATAAATTCATGATAATATATATAAAACCAAGGGATTTATTTTTTTACATTAGGAGAATGTTTTTTGACGTATGTGTAACATTTATTATGAAATTAATGTAAAAATTTTAAAAATGAAAAATACACACAATTCAAATTTAAGATTGGAACTGTAAAGACCCGGATTTTCCATGTAAATTTTTATTAATTTTATGGAACTATTCTGAGGCTTCGAAATCTGGAAGCATTTGATTTCGATGCTCGGGGGTCCTAAAATGGAATTTTAAAATTTATTAATGTACTTCTAGTAAACGTGTGAGCAAGAAATCCTAACTTTGGAACCGGTGCTCAGAAATGAAATCTGAGGGCACCGTTGAACTCGCAACGCTAGAATTCACTTAAGAGAGCCTTAACCTTGATTGTAGTGGGTTGAGAGAGGATGTTGGTTTTTGCGGTTTTCTTGGAGGATTAATAAAATAAATCTAATTTATTTCAATATCACCCACATCTATTTAAGTTTTGGTGGTGGGGACCACAAGAAGTGGTTAGACATTTAATGCAGGACATTAAATGTCTAGTTACACCAAAATGTATAACAACTCTACATGAAATTAAGAAGGTTCATTAATTGCACCAATTAATGAACCTATCTTAATTATGTGTTGTAAGGTTAGCTCCCATCATTTATCTCTTTTTTGAATTTGTTGGCAAAATGAGTGGTGTTCTGGGAGAAGAGAATTTTGGAGGAGCCTCTTGAGGAAGAATAGATCCATCAAGCAAGGACCGAAGATCACTGTTTGAGCAGCATCGTTGGAGGCTTGCTTCGGGATTGACGAACACTAACCCATCTTCAAACGTGGGACACTCTCCATTCAGGTAGGGCTTTTTCTTGTTTAAATTTCTAGAGGTGTTGAATCTTTTATCTTCTCCCTCGATAAGATGTAAACGTGGGGGTTGCGGGCCAAATGAACAAGGCACGGTCCCTCCACCTCTTGTTCAATTGTTGCATTCTATACGGGTTAATTTTTGTGTTTTCTGGATATCAAATTTGAGGGTCAAGAAGCGAAGGAGACTTCCTAGGAATCCCGTAGATGCAATTGGGTGGAAAACGGACCACCGGATCTCACCCGGTGGCCCGTAGCAGACATTCGGTGCGGTGACACATTCCTGCTGTGGGGGTTGAGACACGCCGTCGCATGCCATAGGATAAGGATGCGACACTAGGTCATGACGGTCTATAGGCAGCCGGCCCCAACCGGTCGGGGAGGAGGTGGAATGCTGTTGTGTGCCCCCGGAGGAGGAGGATGGGACTTTTCAACCGTGACGGTTGGGCAGGGCAGCCGACACTGACTGACCACGGAGGTGGAGCAACGCGATGTTTCTCGCTGCTGGAGGTGGTCGCAGCTTGAAGCCATGGTGGGGGAGGGGCCCACTCCCTACGGGTCCCATGGTGGACAGGCGGTGCCGCGTTGGGCCACTTCTTTATGTCATGAATGGATTTGCCGTTCGGGAGAAAGGGGGAACACCTCCCCCCTAGCCAGCAAGGATGGGCCCAGTGCCCTCATGCGGCCTGAGCCTTGATCACCTGTGAGGTGGGCCACTCTTGCTTTTGGGCTGGGCCACACCGTCTAAGGCTGGGCCGAGACCCACCAGCGGGTCGGGCTGCAGCCCCCTGCGGGCCGAGCCATGCACCCCAGCGGGCCAGACCGTGGCCCAGTCCAACTGGGCTGGCCCTGACCGATTTAGGCTGGGCTGGGTCAGACCCAAGTTGGGTCGGATCGGCCAGAACTATGTCGGGTTAGCCCAGACTGGGTCGAGCTGGGTCAGACCGGACCCGGGCGCATCCATGCCCAGTTTCTCTTAAAATATCATAACTTGAAATCCATACGTTCATTTGACGACCTGTCTACGACGTTTGGATCCTTGGATATAAATAGTCCTTTTGATATAATACACTTGCATTTTGGAGAATGTTGGAGTATGGAGGGGTTGGATCAAAACCGAATCCAACCGGGCCCTCGATACTAAAATGCTTATAACTCACAGAATGGGTGTCCGATTGAAACGCCGCCTATCATGTTGAAACCCTTAACATAGTGGTCCTTTGGGTTACTTCTTTGTGTGGATTAGTAGCTATCGGGGTATGATCGATATCTTGAGGAGTATCTTTTACTAATCTCGAGCGCACCGAGTGCGTGGAACCCTGTGGCTGGTGGTATATGAAGTAGCTTATCTTGTGTGGATCAACATCATAGAGACCCTATGTGGATCAGAATTGTAGCTACTCAACGAGGACCAGTTTTAGAACGACCAATCGAGGATCAGCATCAAGAGACCCCGTGTGGATCAAAATCCCGCAACCGTGTGTGAATTAGCATTGAACGACCCAGTGTGGACCAGCATTCCAGCGACCTTGTGTGGATCATCATTTCAGCGACAATGTGTTGATCAACATTCTAGCATCCCTGTGTTGATCAGTAGCATCATGACCCGATGAGGACCATCCTTACAATGGAGTTTCATGGGTGAGCGACTTACATCCAAGAGTGGATCGATAATAGAACAACCTCTTTTTAGACTAGTTGTGGAAATTCTAAATGAAATAGGATGATATAGCCTAAAACTAATCATCTATATTTCTGATATTTGAGTTTTGTACCTGGTGTGAGATTAATATTTCTTCATGATTTGTGATTGAGGTCTTACATTGTTGTTTTTCATTTGTGGATCTCTGGGAGACCTTCGGGGGTCTCAGGGTCCCTACTGAGTATTGTTATACTCATCCCTACATGGGCTTGGCCCATACTTTGTTCTGTCTTGTGCAGATGATGGATAGTTTTAACTAAGGTTTGGGAGCCATGATTAAATGGTGCTCGGAGGTGGACCTTTAGACGTGATGTGCCGTAATGATGACCGATCATGAGTTGTACCTACACTTTAGGAAAGAACCTTGGCGAAAATTTCTAGGATTTGTTTTTCTGTTGCTATTGTACTTTTCAGTTGGTCTTGTATTCTGACCCCCTTTACTTACAGTACCCATCCTTTTTAATATAAGTACCCATCTTTTTACTACTACAGTTTTAATACGTGGGTTTTTCTCGTTGTATTCTTTGACTGTGTGTTTATAGGTTTAAAGGAAATGCCTTCCCGTTTTTCAGGGATATTCCTTTGGGTTCTAGTCACTAACTCCTAGAATATGGATGGTGGGGTTGGGGTAGTCACTGGACGGGCCTCGTGGGACAGGTGGTGACATGAACATTTATATAAGTTGGGTATTGGATAGGGAGTGTATTGATTTCAGATTAATTAAAATAAAATAATAATTTAAAATGTTACATAATGAAAAAATTGTGAGTGGTAAAAAATAATTTAAATTAAGGGTGTTTTATGGTTAGGATTAATAAAAGAACATGAATATGAATCCCCACAAGATAAATTATCTTAATGAAATCTAAATGAATTAAAAGTGAATTAAATGGAATAATTGGAAACTGTTAGATTGAGAGTATGTATAAAAGAGATAGTACGAAGTCTACAGTGAGCTATGGTAAATACATCCAAGGATTTCTACTCACCTATATTGTGTCAAATAAAAGAATCCATGCCTTTATTTTATTTGGACTATCTCTTTCCATCCTCATTCATTCTCTTTTTTTCTCAAACAAGGATGACTTGTGAAGCATCTTAGGAGTTAGGCAATACCACTCAAACATCTGATTAAATTCCAAACCAATGTGGGTTGAGATTCTATGAGTTCTTGATAATTACTATCCTATCTACCCCCCTCTCTCTTGGAACATGTATCGTTTATCCTAAATTTCATATCACATTGAATCATGGAGAATCTTCATCCAGGTAGGGGATTTGATAGCCCATCCTTTATTTATTAGCAGGTGTGGTTTTATCATACTAAGGTTTCTATTAGATAAATAGTATGATTAACTCTAAAAAGATAATAAATTGTAAAATCAATGGAAATGGAATGGAAGTATTATCACCTGCTATGATTGATCTTATTTAATTGACTCCTTCTAGTTAGAGTTGATATATCAATATTTTTGTTATTTTCCAGTATTATATGTGATTGAAAAGTTAAGGATGATATAATGATATCAAGAACATTGAATATAACACATATTAAAGTTAATCATATTTGTATAACTACATTAAATGGAAAGAATTTATTCATGTGACAATATTAATGAATGAATAGAATTTCATTTGTGTAATTAGTAATGAACATGTTAAATTTTTCTTACCTTATAAAATATCTAAATTATTTAATTATACTATAAAGTTATCATTTGAAATAATATAGTTCTCCATGCACTTTTGAATACTATTTTTTTACTTGCTGAATCTAATTAAGATCTAATCATTAAATTAAATAGTTTCTTTTTTGAAACTAAATATTGATGGTTGACAAAATTTTGACCATTTATTTAATTGTCATTAATAATTTTTTTAATGTAAATGATATTATTATATCGATGTATCAGAATAGTAATGCTGGATTTTAAATTATAATGTCTGAATGCATTCAGGCCATGTCATTAACTTACACTTGAGCATTAAAAATATAATTATCACTAGATATTTATTATTTTTATGTTTAATATTGATTCTTACCATGTTTTTTGAGATTAAAATATAATAAGAAACATACAACCATTAATATTGGAAGTAAATAATGGAAGAGGCATTAATAATGATACTTTTATGATTTAATTTTATTGAAGTTGATAATTATTCACTATGTGGTACTTGTTATTAGTATATACTTCTCAAATTCATTATATGGGTGTCACTAATAAACCGTCTTAGTGGTATTATAAATCATTAAATAATATAGAATATAATTTCATTAATTAAGTTAATGGAAGGAATGGTGATAGAGTATCATAAATTTTGAATCATTCTGACTAATTTGGTATGATATTTGTTTGATAATGTGAAAATAATTTCCTATCATTTTATTAAATTCCCATAAACACCATATGATAATATAAAAGGTTAATAAAATCAATGAAGGATAGATTATATATGTGAAGAATCTACATAATTAATTATCTTTCAATGATTAGTGTTATTTGATCACATCGCCTGTATTATTATTTCTAAATTTGTGTGATTAATTGTATCCATGTTTGTTATGATTTTTACCACCCAAAAATTGATAATTTGAAGATGGTAAAATTTTGGGATAATTATCGAAATTATAAATATAATGTCATAATGTGTATAAAACCTATTAATATTGTTATTCCAGCATAAATGTAGCTTATTTATTATTATAAAATTATTATTGCCACTAAATTTTTCATTATTTTCTTCTATTTATATTTTAAATATAAATAACCCCTTGTTGTGTATTCAGGATGATTTGATTTGTGTTGTGGCGATATGTTCTGAAATGGAGGTTTGTTATGTGGGATGGATTTTTTGGATGGTTGGAAAGGTATCAGTTTGGATTAGGGATTGTAGGCACAATTTGAGGGCTAGGATTTCCCATATTCATAATCCTGTTGGAAACATAATTTCTTCACATATTGCAGGTTTGATTGAATAATTTGATATATATATATATATTAAAGATGAGTCCTAGAATACTAATTTTTTTTGAATGATGAATAATTGATAAAACGAATGAAAGAGGATGATTCATGGTGAATTTAGGCGATGATGCCATACTTGAATGTATTATAAGCCCCATTGAAATGGTCGATCTGATAAGAGATGATGAAGATTAATAATAAAATGGAAAATAATTATTTACTAACTAATTTGTGATGACAAATTCTATTTCTTCTGCACTTAGTAGACTCTTAGATTTTTGTCCCAGCAATGGCTGTTAGGTTGTCATAAGGGACAATTACTATAGCATGGGTTTAGGATTGGAAGTTTCCCCAAGTTTTGTTGTGTGATATACCATTTTTTATGTTATATGATTTATAATGATTACAAATTCAAGTATATTGGGTCTAATGACTCCCGAATTTTCCTTGGGTTCTATATATTTCCCAACATCTAGATTTTCGAGGGAACATATAGCTAACTAATCCCCTACCTCACTCTCTCCTCTAGGAAGACTATGTATGGACTTTTTGAATATGTGTTGGATTAATGTTTTATGGAATATATTCATATAGTATGTGATAAATTTTATTACACTGTAGTTTTATATGCAGACCTTGGATGTTTGTGGCTATAACATATATAATTACTTCAACTTTAATAACTGTATTTTTATTAGTGTACCCAACATGGGTTGTAACAACTTTAGGTGTAGTTCTTGAATCATAGATTATAGTGGCATCCAAAAAATAAAAACTCGTTATGAGTTGTGATGAAATGATATGTGGGGTCTTGGTAAATGTTAATGATATATATATTTGTTGTTTCATGAGTTGCATGATGTGACGATGATATGGTTGCCTTTGATTTGGGCAGGATGACATAGAAGGAGATGTGAGCTTCTGGATGTGTTCAATTAGGGTTAGGGTGACTTGTTAAATGGGAATGTTTTAATAGGGTACTCATATATATATATATATATCAATGTGTGTGTGTTTTTAATTTTTTGTCCTTAATCAATGCATTACTTTGTGAGAGATTCTTAGTGCGGGTGTGACATTAGTTTACCTTATTAGGTGAATTGATAGTTTCAATATTTATTTAATGGGGTTTTAGTTTTCTTTATTCAAATTTTCATGAGAGTATTTAGGGAGGATTCTACTAAGTATATAAACTATGTTCAATATTTATATATATATATAAATAATTTTTTTGGGTATGTAGGAGTTGGTTTGTGATCAAGCTAGGAATTAATTATTTGAGGATTTTTGTAGGAGATATTGTAGATTTATGGTCACTATTGATTAGTTGATTTAGTTTTTTCAGTAATATTTTCTATTGTATAAGTCATATAAGGTGTTAAATTCATGTATTAGTATTTTCATGTATTGTATTAATATTCTTTACTTATGGTATGGAGTTTCATTATGAATCTGCATCTTATCCTCAGTAACTATATTTATATTGAGGGTAATGCCTCTCATTTGTGTAGATTATATACCCTCAATGAATGTTTTCAACCAATGGCCTACTGAAGATTGGATTTTAAGGACCACTAAACCACATCAATGATAGCCCAAGAGGGGTACTAATGAGGATGAGTCATGAAAAAGTGGTATAAAAGGAATAAGTTGAGAGATATAATAATGTTTAGAGATAGAGATAGTGAGCATAACATGGGTTGGTAGGGATATAACTTCATACAGACTTAGTATGTTATGTAAATAAGGGAGACTATTTAGAAAATGGGTATTTTGGGCCCTCTATATTCTAATATAAGTACCTTTAAGTTTATAAATCATGTTAAAAAAAGATGTTTCTAGTAGGGTAGAAAACTTGGTAAGGATCATGTATAATGATTGTATCTACCCATGTTGGAATTAGGAAGAAAATGAAAATTATGTTAAATTAAATTCATTAAATAACCATAAATAATTTATGATCTAGTTTTATGAGGCTCTAATTTTTTTCGTCTGTAAACATTGATCTAGGTCGACGCCCCCATCAGGTTTGTACTGAAGAAATTCAGTAGGTTGTGCTAGAGATTGACAAAGATGACACTTGGAGGAGGAAAAATTGAGTGTTTAAACTCTAATTTTTTCAGAATCATGAATAATTCAATCCATGTCATGAGGAATGGATGGAGGGGGTGAAGGTAACCATCAGTTTGACTCATTCTCAGAGGGAGAAATTAGTTTTTTCTCATAATGATGCTGCATGGGGCATATTGATAGTTATAGTATTTTTTCTCAAGGATCCCGAGGACATAGATGATTTTTGGGAGATGTTCTAAGATCATTTATGAGATATGTTTCTTTGTTAAACTATAGATGATTCTTGTCACTAGGATATTTTTCCCTCCACTATGGGATATCTGAGTTCTTATCTTGATTTTTTTGAAACATCCTAATCCCGTGTTGATCCTCAATCCTTTGGTGGTCAGCACCAGTAATTAAATGATTGGAATCATTTTTATTTAGTCTTCTTTATTATCCCCTTCAAAATGAGTATAGGGATACCACCTCAATCTCTTGATTGAAACCCCACATTATATTCCATAATCCAAGACACCTTGTATCACTTTAACTATTGATAACCAACCTACATCGAGATTTATTTTAGATATGGTAAACTCATACTCTCTTCTTGGGTTTAATGGTGTATATTTTCTGTAAGTGGTGTGATGTTACTATTACTATTTATACATTTTAATTATTATAATTTTTTCTTGGGCCTAGTGTTATGAGTTTTGGTCTAGTGGAAGGGGTCATGGTATGATTTCTCTTTTATATATTATTACTCTCTTGTTTAAGGCTTAGTGTTGTGTGTTTTAGTCTAGGGAAGGGGTTATTGTATGTCTTCTTTATCTATGTATTTTCTAATTAGTGTTAGATTATATTATCTTGTTAGTTATATTTTTTCCCTTACGCTTTAATTTATTTTGGTTATCTTGAGGTGTTGATGGAATGATTTTCTCTAGGTTGCGATTTAAATTATTGTAGGCTATGATATAAACACGTGAATCTATTTATGATGTGTATATGATTTTTAGTGCTTATGTAATGAGACAAATGAATTTTTTAATTTTAATTTATACTCAATGAAATTATTAATTGGTAATTAATTTATTCATACCATCAATATTTAGGATTTGTTTTGTGCTAGAAATGTGTGTTATGATCTCAAACATTTGATGTGGGAGGAAAACTCATCTATCAATATGTTTTATTATTCATGATCTGTTTCAAAGCCATGGGGGTGAGTCAGGCCCCCCTAAGGGGGAAATACCATTTTGCATTGGTTTTGTACCATTTATTTTTTATATTTCTGGAAGCCTAATTTATGCTAATATGATAATAATATTTTGTGTTGGTAATATTTAGAATAATTGGTGAAAATGATTTCAAATATAGTGGGTAGGATATAATATTTGGAGTGCTTTATGTTTCTTACTGTTTTCTAATAGTTTAACATGAATCATGTAAATGTTTAATTTATAGAAGTGAGTGGATTATTAAAATTCTATGATACCTGATAAATTAAATTGGTAAATTTATAGACTAGTTTGGTTAGTTTAACTAGTAATTAAATTTTCTAGAAAAATTTATTTTCATCAAGATATCTTGGGAATTTTCTCTATTTCATGTGTTTATGTGTGTATAAATATTTAGTGAGGCTCACTTGAAAAAAATAATTATGTTATAATCATTTTTTAAAATAAATGAAAATATTTATTTAATGAAACTTTCATTTATTTTAAAAAAACTACATCATAAAATGAATTTTGAGTGCTTACACAGATTTATTTTTATGATACCTTATTATAAAATAGGATTATATGGTTTTAATTTAATTATTTTCCATCATGATAGATTTTAAATGAAAAGGTATTAGTGAAAAAGTTTTACCAATATGCCTCAAAATGCTATGTTTTTAGATATATATTTTTTAATGTGTTAAGTCAATCAGTAAAATAGAAAGCCTGTTGGAATTCAATGTAAATGTGAAATATCATAAAATTAATCATAATAATGATAAGTTATGAATATAATGAATTAAATTTTTGGATGATTTACTATTTTAATTTTTTATTAAGTGTAAAAAATGAAAGGGGAACTTGATGAAATTAAGAAATAAAATAAATCATGAAAAGATATTTACAATCAATGTAATATGGTGAAAATATTATTTTAAGCATGATACTCAAGGATAAAACATGTACATATATTCTTTTGAGTGCATGCTTAGGTAAATTTTTTGAATTACTGGATATATGATTATAAAATGTGTGAATTTATGTTTTATATAATGATCGAAAATTATTTGTGATTTCATGTTTTACCTTAAGAAGATCTCATCTTTTAGTAATACCCTTCTATGAGAAGTATATCACGAGGTGTCAAATCAATACTTTTATAATTCTAATTCCAATTTTGGTTTCTATTCTTGTAGAGAAAAATCATTTGAGAGGTATTTGATATAATGTACTAGATTTTATGAACCCTTCCTTTGTAATGAATTGGGCATTGAGAAAGTGTTGGTATATTTCTTAACAGATTCTATGTTTTAGGGAAGGTTTATTTAATTTTATGTAATTATATTATTTTTTTTATATTTGGTTTTCAAATATTGTCAAGTTGAGTTATATTAAGCTTCCATTTTTTATATTTTTCAAAATGAAATAATCCTATATATCAACTATATTTTTACACAATGAGTTTTATGAATGTTTATGACCTTGTTTATATAAAATGAATTACTCACACACATATATATTTATTTATATATGAATATGTGTGTCTTATGTTTTTTATTCTTATACATTACATATAAATATATTTTGTTTGAAATGTTGAGAAAAATTCATGCTAAAAACATGTATATATATATATAAATGAATGCATATGTGCCTATATAAATTTATTGTATATTAAGTTGTTATGTATATATGTATTGTAACATTTTTTAATATATATATATATATATAGAAATAAAAAAAAGTAAATGTAAAAAAGGGAATGTTTTCATGTTAAAAAACGTATTATTTTTTTTAAAAAAATAAAATTAAATGAAAAATGGTTAAATGAAATACAAATGTTGAATGAAGAAATAACTAATAAAATTAAATATAATTAAATATCTTGATACTTAATGAATTTATGGAATTAAACAAAATTAAACTCCATATAAAAAGAAAAAATATCAAGATATTAATATTAAAAAAACTGAGAGATTGTTTTTTAAGTGGGTGAATATTTTTTAAAATATGTGAAACTTATTTTTGATTTTAATATGGAAATATTTTAAAATGAAAACATGAACTTAAAATTTATGAGTGAGAAATGTATATTAGTTTTTGTATTGGCAAGATAGTGTGTTTCTTTTAGGGTTGAGTAAAATGAAATTAAAAGGTAAAACGTTTTCTAAAGGAAAATATGTGAGGTATATTAAAAATTGGCAACTAAGGTTGTTTTGCGACTAAGATTAAAAAAGGAAAATCATGAATTTTCACCCCCATCATAAATTACCTAATAATATTTTTCATAATAAATTTTTAACTAAATAAATTATTAAAAACTATTACATTGCGAATAAATAGGCAAGTATGTTTTTATGCATTTTTTAATTTTTTTAAATGTCTAGGTCAATGTTTTTTTGAAAAATGTATCAAAAAGGGGGAAGTGTCCATGTCACCTTTCTGTTAAGTCGAAAGGTGGCATATGCCCTATCGTCATTCTAAAAAAATTATTTTAATTATCCATGTTTTTATATTCGTTAATATATATGATTTTATATTATGATATATATATTTTGTATTTTATTTTGTTTCAATTTTTTTCTTTAATATTTGAAATGAAAAATTATATTATTACGTTACAAATTTTGTGACATTTAAATTATATTTTTCTTATTATGTTTATACATTTTTTTATTTTCAATTATGTTATCAAATGTACTATTACTATCTAATCTAACTAATATAACAATTTCAGTTACAATGTATCATACTAGAAACCACTTATAAAGAGTGTAATTCTACATTTTGTTTAATTAAATAATAATTTATTTTTTCCATTATTAAATAGATATAATTTTATTATTCATTATAAATATATTAATTACACACACACACACACACACATATATATATATATTGTTTTTTATGTACTTATTGTGACACATTCTTTCAATCATTCAATTCATTTATTTCACTGAGACTCATAAAAACATAGGGATATTTAAGAATAAAAAAGGATATTATTGATTCCCTAATAGAATAAATTTCATATCTCTTTATAATATTATTATATTATGTCATGGTAAAACTTTGATTGAAATGATGTAGTAATAAGTAATGTGTGACTTGAATGAAGAACATGTGAACTGTGGATTTTTTTATACATCCACCATTTTTGTGGAGTGGGAAGTGCTCTTAGTATGAAATATTTCTTGTTCTATTCATGAATATTGTTATGTTATATTACTTTTTTTGGATTTTTTAAGTTAGTCTATTATATATAATTATAATATACCAGCAAATGGTGGAGCTCAAGTAGAAAGTCTACATTTTAGCATGGTTCAATATATAGGGTTAGTTCGAATCTAAAATATTCCAACTTCTTCACCATTTTATTAGAAAGTGATTTTACTTGAATAATATGTTGTTTTTTAAGCCATTACAATTGTATGTATAATCTTTTTTTACATTCCTTGAATTTTCAATTACTTATTATGTTTATCAAAATATTTTTATTTTCAACAACTTATTATATTATGAGGTTTTTTTAAGTTTTATTTATATAGTCTTTATTGTTTATATTTTATAAGGTTTTAAAGTCATATACTTGAAATTAAATATGGTTTCATATGTTTTAAGTAGTTTAATATGAAATCTTATGAAAAATAAACTATATCTAAAATATAAATAAAAATTCATATAGAGGATAAACATGCAAAAATGGTTTATAATAAAATAATTTATTCATTTTAATAGATATTAAAAATATACATAAAATGTTATAATCACTTTCTATGGTGGGGTTCTACCCCACATGGTGGTTTTCAAAGGGGATGACCATATCAAGATCAAGAACCTCTTTGTTGGGGGTGGAGTATGATGACTTGGAGGGGGATGATCTTTAAACATTTGAACCTCGACCGTCAGATTCTCTGTTTGTGTCTGAATGGTAGGATGTTTCAACTGTATGTCCTACTACAAACCTGATCCTTATCATACTTGGGTAGTAGAAGTTCCCACCATCATCACAGGGGAGAACCTTATATCACATTAAGGATCTAGCATTACAACTAATAGCATGGTAATGACCTCTGATAGAATCTTGAAAAATCTACATGATTAGAAAACTATGAATATATGGCTAATACAGATGGATCTGAGGACTCATGATGCACTCTCCCAATTTCTTGTGGTTGGACTGCTAAAGGGATGATATCTTCCTATGGGGAAAGTGTGTCCCCATGTACAACATGGTGTAGTCTATGTCATCATTTTCATGGATCCTCAGCAAAAAAATCTAATGGAGGAAGTTCCAGAGTAGGATCCTCAACTCCCTGTGTAGGAACCACCACACCCTTTGGTGGATGATCGATGATACTTTTGTAAACCAGATGATAATTTGGAATCAACTCCAATGCTATTTTATAGATTGTTGCAAAACTGGAAACATGCTCCTCCTCTGGATCAAACATGCAGACAATATTCTGTACTCTAGTATGCTATAAAGAGATTCAAAATGACTTAGAAAATAGTAAAATAAAAAATATAATGTAAAAATATTGAATTACTAGATTATGAATCCCACTTTCATGTCGAGTAAGATATTGTAGGGACTACAGTCTGTACCATGTATCATACCCAACCTGACGTGATATATGGAATCACATCATATATACACCATTGATATGAAGTGATGCTCATCTTCCCTAGAAGTCCATATACTGGGAATCATGTCGGCACTAGTCAACATCCTTCCTACCACCATCTTAAAGGAATTAAGCTCTTATAACTTTTTTGGTGGAAATGGAATGTGCTAAAAACATCCAAACTACCACATGAATCTATCAATATGACGACACTCAATAATATGAAAGTTAATGGGTGTCACTATATCCATAATATCCTGAATTCCAGCAATGCAGTATGCTGGGAACTGGTCTAATAAATCCTTATAAGAAATATATGAAATCTGAAATGACATGTGAGATTTTTTGAAAAAAAAGTACTTACTAAAAACAAAAATGATGATATTATTAATTTTTTTTAATTAAAGACTTTACATACTTACCTCGTTGGGTAGGATACTGTCCAACATATGACAGTATGAACCCAAATGGTGTTTTAGAGCCCTGATGAAGCTGTGTACCTGACTCTAACTATAAGATACAACATGGAAAATGATAAATAATAAGAAATTAAATTAAATATCTCCTACTATAATTAGAAACCTATATAAATTAGTGATCATACCATCATCGATATGAAGCATCATGAAGCACATCTATAAGAAGCTGCTGATTGGAAACATCATGGGAGATAGAGGGGATGTACTCCCAAGCCCACATCTGATGAAGGATGACACATCCCTTTTTATCTATGAAATCATAGTGGTATGCAATGCATAATTCTATATAAGTGTAATTCAAACACATAGATCCACGGATCTATGTCTCGACCAGATCAAAATCCTCCAGTATTACAAAATACATCATGTACACATTTTTACCTAAGTGATCTGCGCACAATGTCCCTCTAATGATCCAAAAGATATTGGCAGGGGCATGGCGCATGACGGTCTAATTGTCAGCATCATCTGGTAAATGTGAAAAGTGAATCTCAAGCCGACTTATACATATCAACCCTCTATCTGTAGTGGCATCATCATCCAAAACATCAAGGCTGAGAAATCTATGTACCAGCTCAGTCCAGTTTTCATGGGTGCATCCTATAGTTGCTTATCCCTAGATAGGAAGACCAAGAAGGATTTCCAAATCCTCGAGGGTGATGATCATATCTCCCTCAATAAGTTGGAACATGTTTTTCTCTAGTCTCCACCTCTTTTGGGGGGAAAGATGAATGTGATGACCAAAAAATGTGAAATCAAATACCATAATGCCGTAGAATCTAGCATGGTGCAAGTATTGTATAATATTTTCTAGAGACAGCATGTGATGATGATGGTGTGATAAGAAAACCATGATCTTTCTAACAAGATGATGATGTATCAAGGAATGGGAAACATGCATAGCCTGCTCAGTGATTAGTATTGTATCCTCTATCTGTATTCAAAAAATAAAATAAGTCTTTAGTGTAAACTGTAAATATAATGATATGGTCAACATAATGTTAGGTCTGATAGACTATAAGACATGACATGTTTATTACCATTTTAGGAATTTTTTTACCAAAATAAATGGGGATGAATTCGTCTTTCCCAAATAATATTGCTAATCTTTTTTCAGATATTTTTCTACCATTTAAACGGTGTTCTGTAAGATATAGTTCTATATATTTATCTATACAAGATTTTTTTCTTCATTATCTATATGTTTATTATAAAATTATGTTCTTTGAATTTTATGTATAATTTCTCACATGATGGTATGATTCATGATTATTTTCTCATATGCTCGCTTTATGGTTTAACTATGGACACTTTGATTATGATTTCATATCACCTCACATGTACATTCCATATTCCATTTAATGTGAATATAGATAACTTATTTTATTTTATAGTAAAAGTATTTAGAAATTTTGTAAAATTAAAAAAATGATGGATATTATATTAACACTATAAAATGAACAATTTGAGAAGATCACATTGGAGATAACACATCATTATTCCATAGAGTGCGAACTTGATCCAACAATGTTAGGATATCATTTTTGTTTATGATCTTCTTGATTAAATATAATGCATCTCAAAATTTTCCCTTGTTCTTTAGGATAGTTCATATCATTCTCCATCCTGATGGACTTTAATCTCCCTGTTGACCTAGCCTGTTGGTGTAAGGTATCACTATCGACTATTCTTTGGGAATTGGGAAATATAGAAACTCCCAAATAGGTATCTTTGGTGCAACATAATAGTTAGAAACAGTTGCTAGTCATTAAACTAGATCAATATACGCTTCACATGATATATTCACATAGGCACATGTTGCGATGATGTGTGTTCATAGAAACCAAAATGCCGAGAAGTTTCCACATTGATATTGCCTCACTTTCAATAACACCACTATTGTTTAACCACTGTGACTTGTCATGGGGTTTGAAAACTCTTGAATTTCAAATAATGAGTCTTTTTAGTGGAAAAGGAAAACTTGATAACTAGAAGCTTCTTCATTGTTATTTTCAATCTATTATTGAAAGTGTCTTCTGTACCTTATCCCTGATTGAATCTCATTAAAGGATAGTTTTTATCTATCAACGAAGTAATTCCCACAATGATAAAATGTATCATGAACTAGGGAAGATATAATTAACTTGGAAATATCCTCAATGACCCCATTGTTTAACTCTGCAGTTTTTGTGGTCATGTGTCTGAACCACTTCCCCAGGTCATATTTCAATGTCCATTTTTTCTGTTAGAATTCATATCATATAATCAAACACTTGTTAATTAGCCTTATATATTTATTTAAAACATTGTCCAAAACATTGTTAATCCAGATCATATTCTAAATGGAAGTGACCATATTTCATATAAATTGATTTTATCTATATGTTGAAATAGTAAAAAGATACATATACATTTCATACAGAGCCTCGTCACATCATTCTTCAAAGGTTTATAATGGAGTGTTTTTTTCACATTTCTTGAAATCTGTCTGATGCAGTATCAATGATGTATAATAGGGGGTATCTATATATTGGGATAAGAATTTATTGCATCATTGATGGATCTATTCCGATAAAATATCAAATAGACACCCCAAAAGTGGGTAAAATGGTTACTGATACAAGACAAAAACCAACTCCATGATTCATAGTTTTCCTTCTCCATAATGAAAAATGAAAGTAGAAGAGGTGAACAGTTTCCATATTTGGTTTCTACAATCAACAATTCACCCTTGTATTTTCCATATGGAAATGTTCCATCAATATTTATTATCCATTTGAAGAAATGAAATGCATAAATACATGGGAGTAAATCCCGGAATAACTGATGAAATTTAACACTAGATAGATCATGTCAGTTATCTTTAGACATATACTTGTTCTTATGGAGATGGAATAAAACTTGGTTGTTGTGTCTTGGTATGTATAGAAACTACGAAAACACTTGATACGGGTTATCCCAATTACCATAGACCTTCCCAATTTCCTTCTGTTTCTCGATCCATGCCTTATCATATGAAATATTATAACCAAAATGTTGTTGCACCCTATCTTGCATAAGGGATACAAGAACATATTGACTGGTCCTAATCATCTCAACTAAACTAGATGACACAAATTAAACATCCAATGAAGTATGATATACTTTCAGGTTTGGATGAATGCAAGTATGAGCTTCATCAATCATTGAAATTATTCAACATCTAAATGCAATTACAAAAATCCCCTCAAGAATAATCTATATTCATCCCCATATTTATCACATTGTATGATGTATTTTTTATTTCTTGTTTCGAGAACTAAATATCTACAATACCTCTCTTTATAAATACTTCTTAGCATGATTTTGAATGAATATTTACTTGGAAAATCCTTTCCAAAAAATAATGTTTTTTCCAGCTCAGTAAAGATATCCACTAAAATTCCCAGAAAATCAGTTGCAGGTTTGAGAACATTGTAGTAAAATTTAGAAAAATGCACCATTACTTCTGACCAAGATGAGGAGAGTTTTGGATGATTTATTATGGTTCGAGGCTACTGTATGACTACTACCATTTTAAAATCTTCATCCCTAAATTTTTCTGCTCCCTAATCATTAGTATTATTATCTCTATCTATTCCATCATTAACATAACCCTTATTGGAAGTAATATTTACAGTTATAACTGCTAGACCGTTTAGGTGTGCTCTTCCATATCATAGGGAGGAGACTCAATTTCTTGGGATAGACTATCTTCATCCGCTCTTGTAAGTAGACATCTTCATAGAATTTTACATTGTTGTTGTATATTAGAAACCTCAAAATATAAATCTAACATGGAACCATATAACTGCCAGGAAAATAAATTCATTTCTTAGAACCAATTCTCATCAGTAACCAATAGAAAATCTAGATGCCATAGTGTGGTTCAAAATTAAAAATGTCTATTGCTAATAGACTGGATGTATTGATCAGGTACCAGACTTAAGAAACCACAATTTTGGTCTTCAAGTTCACTTAAGGTTACAAAATCATATTTCCTAAATTTTTTTGGTTGTTTTCTCTATAAGAAGCTTCATTCTGGATTTTAATAACTTTCCCATAGAAGTAGACATATTAACACTTGACCCTCTATATTAAATATGTTTTTTGGTCATGATTCTGATAGTTTTTAAAATATTGACAATGATTGTTGACCATATAATCTTTATAATACAAAAATTTTAGAACATATTTCTATATCCTAAAATATGATACTAATTTTTTCGTATATAAATTTAATTAGAAAATAAGTCACAAAATATTTTTTTGACTGAGGCTAAAAAGAAAATAAAATAAAAAATAACATTATTTATTTATGATAAAATGACAATTATGATTATATAAACTGAAATTGATAAGAAAAAACACATTAAATAACACATGAATTTATTACAATAGACAAAAATATCTTGGAATTTTTTAAAATAAAAAATTCCGGATGGGATGATCATGACATAATAAGTAAAGAAAAATCCAACTTATTTGTATGTGGTAGATTAATAACATCTTCCAAGGAGATGTAGTTAAATTTTTAATTTTAAAAAGCTTTCGTACATCTAATAACATATATTAAATGTTATCTTTTATTTCATTAAAAGGATGAAATATTTTAAAAATTCAAAAGTTATGTACATCTCTTCGGAATATTATATTAAGATACCACATGAAAATAAGGGGGATTTTACTTCACTTCCAAAGTCAGACTCGTCTCATTCAAACTCTATTTTGTTGAAAAAATTTCCAGGTTTTCTCATGTGTTATAAAAATTCTTATGTTACTTAATGTGTTTGTTCTTTTAAAATTCACTTTATATAACAATAATTTTTATTTTTATTTTTGATAAATAAATTGATTTTGTTTTTTCTATTCTTTTTAACTTGGTTCCCAAAAAAATCTGTGACCACTATTAACAATGAGGCTTGACCATATAATCTTAATGATACTAAAATATTATAACATATTATTATATCATAACTTATGAAAAAAATGTTCCATAGTACAATTTTTAATCCTAATAAAGGTATTTTAGTAGTTTATAAAGAAAATATGAATCATATAAAGAATATCACATTGGAGTGTCGAACCAGGTGTATAATAAGGCCTGTTTTCATGTACCAGTTCCCAATAGATTTTAGCACAATGTAGTGTTTCTAGGTTTTACCCCTAGGAACATTTGTGCCGTATCCACATCCACTTATAGTATATTGATAGGGATTTTATTTCTCAGATAACCTCATAATATTTATACTACCCAAATTCTATATTTTTTTCATATATTCAAAAATATGATAGTAATGTTTTGTAGTAATTTTTTTAATTTCTTAATAGTTTGTTCCATAGTTTATAAATAGATTTTGATTAATCGAATACAAATTCATAGACACTAATCATTCATTAATCATACCTTAAACATTCATTAATCATTCATTAATCATTACATAATCATTCCTTAATCATTACTTTATCATTCTATAATCATTATTTAATCATTAGTTAATCATACTTTAATTATTCCTTAATCATTCTTAAGTAATTATATAATCATTTGTCAATCATTACTTAATAATTACTTAATGATTACTTAATCCCAACTTAATCATTACTTAATCATTCTTTAATCATTAGTTGATCATTAGTTAATAATTACTTAATTACACCACAATCATTCCTTAATCCTTACTTTCTCATTAATTAATCACTAATTAATAATTCCTTGATCATTACTTAGTCATTACTTAATCATTAATTAATCATTAGTTAATAATTACTTAATCATTACTTAATTCAACTGCAATCATTTCTTAATCATTATTTACTCATTAGATAATCATTAGTTAATAATTCCATAATCATTCCATAATCATACCTTAATCATGCCTAAATCACTCCTTAATCATTACTTAATCACTAATTAATTGTTACTTAATAATTCATTAATTATTATCCAATCATTAATTAATCATTAGTTAATAATTAGTTAATCATTCCTTAATCATTTTTTAATCATTAGTTAATCATTCTTTAATCATTCTTCAATATGTACTTATATTACTTAATAATTTTTTAATCATTACTAACTAATTAGCTAATCATTATGTAATAATTAATTATTAATTAGTTAAACATTTTATAATTATTAGTTAATCATTCATTAATCATTAGTTAATCATTCATTATTCATTAAATATTAATTCATTAAACATTATTAATCCTTAATTTTTTTCCTTAATAATTAGTTAATCATATGATATTCCTTAGTTAATTATTATTCCTTAATCACTATACGTATTCATTCTTTAATCTTAAGTTATTAATTTGTTAATATATGCTTAAACATTACTAATAATAACTATTATTTATAAAATATATATAACTAACAAAAGTACTAATTAAATAAAAATTTTATAACTCACTAAAAACAAATAAAATAAATAAATAAATAACATTAAATTAAAAAATAGAAATACTAAATGATGCTTCTTAAAAAAGTGAGATTTATTTTAGGAAAGTTAAACCACCATGAAAGGGAAACTTTTTAGGGACATAGGGTGTGGTATCTGGAGAGAGGAGGAGACATTCAAGTGAGGAGGGGGGGGGGGGGTTCCCTTTTACATCGACTTAAGGGAAAGACAACACGTGGGGTTCCTCCTATCACCTTTCACTTTAGGTGACATTTGGCACCCACCGTGCCAACTTTCTCATTATTTTAGGTGAAATACATCCATCTCTCAGCTTTCTTTTCTATGTCATCGATTTTGGTCTATGAAACACAAAGACGGTTGGGTGTGTGCCTATTTTAAATAAATCAAAAATGCAGTAGTTCTCCTGCAGCTTTTCAAATACATTTAAAAAAACTAGATGTTTTTAATTTTTTTACTCTTCATAAAACACATTAAAAATCCATATGAAAGAGATAGTACCATACCTACGTCCTGATATGGGAGATGCATCCAAGGATTTTAACATATCCAGAAAATTCAAACGAAGAATCAATGACCATAGTTTTTTAGATTTTCTCATTCCTTCCCCATTTATTCTCTGGTTTTTCTCATATTTAGATGACTTATGAAGAATAATAGGAGTTTTTTGGTACCATTGGAACAAAAATTCTGATTTTTGGATGCTTTTCTTTGAGATTATATGATTTCTTGATCATTGAAATACTTTATATGACTCTATCTCTCTTGGAAAGTGTAACTTGTATCACAAACAAAATTTCATAGTGAAGCATCAAGGATTTTTCATCATGGTAAAAGATCTGAAAACCTTTCCTTTGTTTTTGTGTGGGTGAATATTTATCATAGTAATGTTTCTATTAGATAAATAGTGAGATTTACTCTAAAAATTTAATAAACAATAAAATCAAAAGAAATAAAATGAGAGTAGTATCTCTTACCATGATTGATATTATTTTCTTGATAATTTCTATTTATTATAGAATTTTTTATATTATCTTTATTATGTAATGTTATACGTGAAATAAAAATTAATGATGATATAATTGTATGATTTGGTTTCCTGAGAACCAACTGTTTGTACTTTGATTACGCGAATGTACACTTATTGTATATATTGTTCATTGTTCTGCATGACTATAATATAATAATGTCTTGGAATATTTGTTGCATTAATAAGGTCATGGAAGATCCCTGCTATGATGAGAACCTTGAAATGCTATAAAAATATTTATAAATAATGTTCTACAGATGGATGATATACTATGATAGGACACATAGTATACAGACCGTCATGTGTGAGTACTTTTAAGAAGACGAGACTCTCTCTCAGAGAGTTCGCACTTGGTAATATCTAATATGAGAGATTATGAGAACATACCCACTAGTATAAATTTTTCATGTCTTAGTGTCATCAGACCTTTCTATCTATGAGCATGTGTTATGGTCCTTAGACTGGAAGATTATCATTAACTCATGTCCTGACTCGCGCACTTAGATTTTCTGACGAAAACCATCACGAAGACAGTTGGCGGGAAGTAGGGTATGTTGGGTGCGCCGCAAATGACATGTTGTTAAAGGATAATTTAAGGAAGGATTTTTCCCTTCTATATTTATAGAAGTAGATAGCTCATGCCCTTTTATTGAAATAGAACTGTCACCCAAATTCCATGTCCATGGTGTAATAGCGGGTTTATTTCTGGAAGTCAAAGAATGAATGATCAAGTATATCGGTTTATGACAGTGCCATGAAACCTGCTTGATGATATATTGAGACAAAGGGATTTAATTACATGGTAAGCATTCATTTTAGGTGACATATCAATGTGGCTACAACTTCTTTCTCTTGGGTGCCTTGACCCGTTTCTAGATACTAATCTTGGACTTTAGGAAAGACTGCCTAATGCCAATGAGAAAGAGGCCTAGAGGGTCACACACTAAGTGTACCCAAGTATCTCAAGTAGAATAAAGATTATTCCCATATGTGGTTTAATAATTATTCAAGGAAGCCTAAATCGTTTAAATGATGAAGGAAGAATAAAATGAAAACAATATATACATTCTGTGTATTAATGATTACACGTCGTGTAGTTTTCATTTTTGAAAGGAAATGAAAAACAAGAACACACTGTGTATTAATGATTACATGCCTTTTAGTTTTATGAAAAACAAGTACACACCATGTATTAATGATTACACTCCATGTAGTTTTTCTAGTTAGGATTTTTAGGAAATAATATTGTTTTATTAAATGATATTTATTTTAATTAGCGGGGGTCCATGTCAAGGAATTAATGATCCGACATGGGGGATTTCAATAAGAGTTAATGTGTAATGAATTTATTTATTGTCATAACTCTATAACCACAAACCCGATTATAAATATCCTCAAAACTCCAACACTTTTCCTTAATTGTTGTGTACAACAATTCTAGAGAATTCTCTTAAGGCCGAAATAATCCCTTCCTCCAAGAATGCTCTCAACACCGAGAGAGTGATCCTCCTCCATCAGATCAACGCGATCTAAGGCGGAACACACAAGAAATGGTTTATCCATGCCATCAACCAGAGAATCCTTTGGCGACATCCAGAGATATGTGGTGCACATGTGGATCACCACTAGAGGAAGTCTACACTTGAATTCTACAACACTATGAAGAATCATATCAAAATGTGATCAGAAATATCAAAGAAGAAAGAACACCATAAAAGGTACTTCTTATCAATTAATTAAATTAATTATGATAAACCTATTATGATTATAGTTTGTGGTTCCGAGACTATTTTTCTTCTTGGTTTATTTTTTTTATTCGATCCGTGGAGTGTGGTGTTTATCGTCGTATTAATCCCATATTGATCATTGATAATGACAAAATTCCAAGTGGTAACATCCACCCATGAGCTTCTGCTATGCCTAGAACCTTCAATTGGCATCAGAGAGAAATTACAACGTTTATTATAGTTATTTAATTTTCATTGATAATTTATGCATTTATATTTGATTCAATTCAAGATAAATCTTCCTATAAAACTGAATGAATGAGATCTGCACGTCCTCATTCATTTCTCAATTCACATCACAAAAACAACCTTTTAATCATAATTTTGATTAAAATAAAAATGAGGAACTCTTCTAAAGGATCTTCTCTTTCTGTCTGTACAACACAAGAATACACAACATGTAGTGAAAACTACAGGCTGTGTACTTAGGTTCAACGAATAAGTACTGGTCCGCAAAACCACACCGTGTGAATTGAGTATACCTAAGAATTTATTACACAGAGTTGACCAGAACTAAAAGGAATGTGGAAACTAGAATATACGGCATGTATGTTGAATCAACATGCCATGTATTCCGATTAGGCCCAGGTGAAACCGTGTACATGGAGAAGCCGCGTACCGCGTACACGGGATTGCCAGGCCGGTTACTATGTAGCAAGGAAGTACACGCCATGTTAAATTAATCTACCAGCTGTGTACTCAAAAATTTCCAAATTATAGAAAACACGTCAAATCCCCCAGCGTGTACTTTGGATAAAGGGTGAAAACAAATACACACCGTGTAATATATCCTACAAATCATTTAAGTTATAGAAATGGAATTTCACTGGGTTTGCTCTAAAGAACAAAGACCCGTACAAGGAATATGGAAGAGAATATTCTCATGGACATTCAGAAAGGAATTTAAGATATAGAATTGATTAATTATAAGATCAAAATTAATTGAATTTAAGTAAGACTTATCTTAATTAAAAGAACGATTAAAAGAATTTGAATACTAAATATGCATAATTGTCGTTGCATGCTATGAATGATCATGAGCTAGACCGAAGACGCTTTGTGTGTGCATGGTTATATTTAAATTTATTTAATTTAAATTCTTTGGCCTGCGAGACTTCTTTCAATAAAATGTAGGGCCTACTTGCACATGGTTTCTTTAATGTAAACCACATGTAATGGAGGATCTCCCAAACTAGAGGAGATAGTTCATAATCCAAAGTTAAGGCGAAACCAACACAAAGAAGATACAAAGGTGGACATGTGGGAGCTACAAAACACGATCCATCAGGTTCAAGGTGTTTTTACCTAAGTCAGGGTTAGCATATCAAAACCGCTAGATAAGCTAACCAATAGAAGCTCATGATCATGCCATATTATTATATTTCATTCTAATTGCATGGTTTATTTATTATATATGTTTTGTCGTGATCACATAGTTAATGAAATAAACAAGCATGAAAAGATGGAATAAAATAAAAACCGGACTATGTGTAAAAATTATCAGAACATGGTTAATCACTTAAGAAAGCATCACGTAATATTAATAAGCATGTGATAATGCGAAACTACAAATAAAGAATAAAATCCCTAAAATACAATATTAAGTAAGACCATGACTTCCGTTATTTGATTAAGGGAATGACTCAATAAAACTTTGGGTTTAACCAACCTTTATTGGGAAAATTACTATGATAAAGGAAGCTCTTATGAACATTTCGGATTTACTTAAAAATTTTACATCAAGAGGAGTATCCCTTGATAGACTTTTTGTAAAATGGAGGCAAGTGTTGAGGAAATCCATGTCAGGATTTCAAGATTGGGGAGTCCACTCAATAGATCATGGAATTGTAAGCTCACAGTTGGCAAAGACCTTCCTACCTAAATACCTTCAACTTGTTTACCAACCCTTGTTGGGGTTATGTGAAGGGGGATATGGATCCTTTCCACTAGAATGTCATGGAAACTGGACATTCCAAGTTCAATGGTGAGGGCCATTGGGACATGATAAAATAGTGGGAGACTTAATAAAATTGTATTATTTCTCATAAAATGTAATCAAGAATGTACTGATAAATCTTCTCTTTTAATTTGTAGAATCAATATGAAAAACTCGACAAACACATTTTATCGGTGATCAATTATCGATAAAGATAATATCTTCACTGGAAGTAACTTTCAGGAATGGTTTATAATCCTTCGGGTTATCCTACACTGTGAACGAATGTTTTATGTGTTGGAGTCATCACTTTCTGATTCTCCTAACCAAGGGTCGAGTGATGAAGATTTCCTGGTCTATGATCAACATTTGAGAGATGCAATCTATGTTCAATGTTTTATGTTGTCATCATTGTCTAGTGAGCTCATGAAGTCTCAGGAAGACATGGATGCCTATATCATGCTCGAGTACGTCTCTGGTATATACCAAGAGAGAGCAAGATAGTAAAGGTTGGAGATCTACAAGGCTCTATTTCAGAGCCAGCTTGAAAGGGTGCCCCAGCTGGGCCTCACGTAGTCAAGCTCATTGGCTACATTGAGAGATTATAGGTTCTAGGGTTTAAACTCCCTGAAGAACTAGGTACTGGTCTCATTCTGGAATCACTCTCCAAGATATTATCTAAATTTTTTGTAAATTTCAACATGAACATCATTGAGAAGTCTATATATGATATTCTTAACCTCATTCTCCAAGTGGAAAATAATATGAAGCATGAAAATCCTTCTATCCTTATGGTGAATAAAAGGAATGGGAAGGTGAAGAGATTTAAGCCCAAAGCTTCTTTAAGGCCTTTCATGAAATGGAAGATCAAAGGGGAGGCAAGATAACAGGATGCTGTTTGTTTCACATGTTGCAAGAAGGGCCACTAGAAGAAAAACTACAGCTAGCCAAAGAAGCAAGCGGAAGCTTCTGGTGCGTTTATTATCAAATGAAATCTATCTGTTTCTACCAATTGGGTATTAGATACTGCTCGTGGTGCTCACATATGTATCCAAATACAGGAACCAAGTACATTTAGAAATATTGACCAAGGTGAGGTGTATCTGCGAGAAGCCAATAGAGCCAAACTCACTACTGTAGCTGCCGGAGACTGCCACCTCACATTGCCTACTAGGATGGTCATGGTTTTAAAGGAATGTTATTATGTACCCTCTAAAACCAAAAACATTATTTTAGTATCCTGAATAGATATTGATAGATCCATATTCAAATTTGGAAATGAATGTTGCCAATTTTATAAATATAGCATTCATTTTGGTAGGGAACATTTATATAATGTCCTTTATGTGTTAGACTACAAAAACCAATTAATGGAAATCAATGAAAAAGTTAATTCACATGAATCATACCGCAACCATATTTGGCATCACCGGCTATGTCATGTCAGTGATAAACATTTGACAAAATTACATCAGGATGTGTATTTAGATTCTTTCAAAATAAATCCACTTAGTGTATGTCATGCGTGTCTACAAGGAAAAATGAAAAAATCCCCAATTAGTGGGAAAGGTGAAAGGGCTAAAGAGCTTCTAGAATTAGTTCACACAGATGTGTGTGGACCAATTCTAGTTGAAGTAATGGGAGGGTTCTTGTACTTCATAGATTTAGCAGATGATTTTAGTAGATATGGACATATTTACTTAATGAGGTATAATTCAGATTCTGTTGATCGGTTCAAAGAATACAAGAATGAATTTTAGAACCATTTGGTAAGAATATTAAGAATCTCCACTCATATAGAGGAGGTGAATATCTTAATCAGGTGTTCATTGATTTCTTACGAGAGTTTGGGATTCTTTCTCAACTCACTCCTCCTTACACGCCTTAGTGGAATGGGGTAAGTGAAAGGAGGAACCACACCCTGTTGGACATGGTGAGATCAATGATGAGTCATGAAAGTCTTCCATTATCCTTTTGAGGATATTGATTACAAACAACATCACACATACTAAACCAAGTACCAACTAAATCGATAAATGTTATTCCATAGGAGTTATGGAGTGGACACAATTTCATGTTATCAAATTTACTTGTGTTGGGTAGTGAAGCATTTTTTAAGGCCTCTTCAGGTAACAAACATGAACCCTAAGGCAAAAAGTGTATCTTTATAGGATATCCCAAGGAAAAAATGGGATACTACCTATAAAACCCATTAGATAAAAAGGTTCCAGTGTCAAGACATTCCATATTCATTGAGAGGGAGAACATATCCAAAAGAGATAGTGGGAGAGAGATAGACTTCGATGAAGTCGAGGCTCATGATACACATCAGTTGGTAGAAGAACAGATCCCACAAATCCCTGTGGAATAAAAATCTCTTCCAGAGACACAAGAACTGCATAGGATCACGGGAGAGGTGAGAGAACCAGAACGATATGGTTTTATTTTCACCGAGTATGGTGACTCGTTATTGGTTGACAATGATGATCCTCTTACCTACAAGGAAGCAGTTGAAGGCATAGACGTTTCCAAGTGGCTAGAAGCCATGTATTCTGAAATCGATTCCATGTACCAAAACCAAGTGTGGATTTTGGTAGATCCTCGAGTTGATGTAAAGCATATTGGTAACAAATGTGTATTCAAGAAAAAATTGGACATGGAGAGATAAGTCACCACCTATAAGGCATGACTGGTTGTAAAAGGTTTTAGACAACGTCAAGAAATTGACTATGATGAAACATTTTCACCAGTTGCAATTCTGAAATCCATCAGAATCCTATTGGCAATTTACACTTACCATGACTATGAAATTTGACAAACGGATGTCAAAAAAACATTCTTTAATGGGGACCTTCAGGAAGATGTCTACATGACATAGCCTGAAGGGTTTGTGACTCCAAAGGATTCCAATAAGTTATGCATGTTTCAGAAATCCATTTATGGATTAAACCAAGAATCAAGGTCCTAAAAAATTCGTTTTTATGAAGCCGTACCAAAATTTGGATTTGTTAAGAATGAATGTGAGCGTTTTGTCTACAAAAGGTTTAGTGGAAGTGCAGTTGTTTTCCTAATAGTATATGTTGATGACATGTTACTAATTGGAAACAATGTACCTGTCTTACAGTCAGTTACAGAATGTTTGGATAAATGATTCTTTATGAAAGACTTGGTCATGAAAGCATATATTATTGGGATGAAGATACATCGTGATAGATCCATGAGAATGATGGGACTGAGTCAAAGTACATACATTGACAAGATACGGAAGAGATTCAGTATGGAACAGTTCAAGAGGGGATTATTGCTAGTGTCACATGACATTCATATTTCCAAGAAAATGTGTCCTTAGACACATGAGGAAAGAAAGAAAATATCAAGGATCCCTTATGCATCTGCGATTGGGTTAGTCATGTATGCTATGCTATGTACAAGGCTAGATGTTTCTTATGCATCAAGTGCAGTAGGAAGATATCAAGATGATCTGGGAGACCACCATTAGATGGAAGTCAAGACTATTCAAAAGTATCTAAGGAGTACTAAGGATATGTTCCAGGTTTATGGAGGAGATGAGGAACTAGTCATCATAGGACATGTAGATGCTAGTTTCCAGACTGATCAAGATGAAATGATGTCGAAGACTGGATACATCTTTAGTTTGAATAGAGGTGCAGTGAGCTGGAAGAGCTCAAAGAATGGTGTAGTGGTAGATTCTACCGTAGAATTCGAGTATATCGTAGCTTCTAAGGCAGCTTAAGAAGTAGTATGGATGTGGAGTTTCATCCACGAGTTGGATGTAGTACCTAGTAGTAAAGATCCTATCACACTATATCGTGATAATACTGCAGTGTTGACACTTGAAAAAGAGTCAAGTTCACATAAGCGGACAAAGAACTTACTTTAGAAGTATCATATCTTGAGGTATTTTTCTCAGATAGGTGAAGTTGTATTGAGAAGTATTTCCATGGAAGAAAATGTGGCAGACCCCTTGAAAAAAGTCTTGACTCAGCAGAAACATGATCATCGTCTGAGGTCTAGAGGACTAAAAGTCATAGGAAGTTGGCTCTAATACAAGTAGGAGTTTGTTAGAGTTGGTGTCCAAATAACAAACATTTTGTACTTTGATTATGTGAATGTACACTTATTTTATATATTGTTCATTGTTATGCAGGACTATAATATAATAATTTCCTAGAATATCTATTGCATTAATAATTTCATGACAGATCCTCACTATGATGAGAACCTTGAAATGATATAATAATATTCTTAAATAATTTTCTATGGATGGATGACATACTATGATAGGAAACATAATATATAGAATGTCATGTGCGAGTACTCGTAAGAAGAATAAACTCTCTCTCATGGAGTTCTCACTTGGTAATCTCCAAGATGGGAGATTATGAGAACATGCCTGCTAGAAGTAATTCCACATGTCTTGGTGTCATCGGACATTTTTATATATGAGCATGTGTAATGGTCCTTATACTAGAAGATTATCATTAAATCTTGTCATGACGCGCGTACTTAGATTTTCTGATGAAAACCATTATGAAGATAGTTGGCGGGAAGTAGGGTACGTTGCTTGCGTCACGAATGACATGTTGTTAATGGATAAGTCGAGGAAGGATTTGTCCCTTCCATATTTGTGGAAGTAGATATCTCATGCCCTTTTATTGAAATAGAATTATCGCCCAAATTCCATGGCCATGGTGTAACAAAGAGTTTATTTCTGGAAGTCATAGAATGACAAATCAAGCATATAGGTTTATTGACACTACCATGAAACCTTCTTGATGAGATAATGAGACAAAGGGATTAAATTACACGGTAAGCGTTTGTATGAGGTGACACGTCAATGCAGCGTCAACTTCTTTCTCTTGGGTACCTTGACCTGTTTCTAGAAAGTAATCTCAGAATTTAGGCAAGCCCGCCTAATACTAATTAAAAAGAGTCCTAGTGGGTCATACACTAAGTGTATCCAAGTATCTCAAGTAGAATAAATATTATTCCCGTACGTGGTTTAATAATTTTTCAAGGAATCCTAAATCGTTTTAATGATGGAGGAAGAATAAAATGAAAACAAGATATACATTCCATGTATTAATGATTACACACTGTGTAGTTTTTATTTCGTAAGGGAAATGAAAAACAAGTACACAACGTGTATTAATGATTACACACCGTGTAGTTTTATGAAAAACAAGTACACTCCGTGTATTAATGATTACACCCCATGTAGTTTTTCTAGTTGGTATTTTGAGGAAATAATATTGTTTTATTAAATGATATTTCTTATAATTAGTGTGGGAACATGTCAAGGAATTAATGATTTGAGATGGGGATTTTCAATAAAAGTTAATGAAATAAATAAAATGCGTAACGTGTTTATTTATTGTCATAACTCTATAACCTCAAACCCGATTATTAATATCCTCACAACCCCAACACATTTCTTTAATCGTTGTGCACAATAATTATGGAGAATTCTCTCAAGTCCAAAAGAATTCCTTCCTCCAAGAACACTATCAAGACTGAGAGAGAGATCCACCTCCATCAGATCAATGCGATATAAGGTGGAAAACACAAGCAAAGGTTTCTCCACGCTAGGATTTGGAGACACCTTTGGTGACATCTAGAGATACAAGGTCCACGTGTGGATCACTGCAAGAGGAATTCTACATTTGGATTATGTGACACAATGATGAATCACATTGGACCGTGATCATAAATATCAAAGAAGAAATAACATCATAAATGGTACTTATTTTCAATTAATTAAATTAATTATAAATAACCCGTGATGATCCTCGTTTGTGGTTCTAGGACTATTCTTTATCTTTGTCTATTTCTAGGATTCGATCTGTGGAGTCTGGCGTTTATCATCATATTGATCCCGGATTGATCATTGCAATTGACCAAAAACCAAGTGGGCACATCCACCCATGAGCTTCCGTTGCACCCAGAACCTTAAATAATGATATCAAGAACATAAAATATAGTTCATATTCAAATAAATTATATTCATGAAATTAGATAAAATGGTAAGTGTAGATTCCCATGAAAAAATGTATTCAAGATTAGCGTAGCATAACCGTCATTAGTAAGGAATAAATAGGATTGTTATTACCTTATAAAATGTTTATATAATTTAATAGTAATATAAAATTGTCATTTGATTTTTTTCTCCCATACACTTTTGAATATAAGTTTATTCATGTTGAATTTAAATAATATCCAATCCTAAAAATGAAAAGTGGTTATTGGAATTAAATATTGGAGTTTGATCACATTCAGACTAATAATTTATTTTTCATCATGGGTCTTACATAAATTAAATTATATTTTCAGATTGGTGTATGTGAATTATAAGGATAGATTTTAAATAATAATGTTTGAATGCATTCCGACCTTATCATTAACTTATGTTTGAGTAATGAAAATATAATTATCCCCTAATATCTATTATTCATATGTTTTATATTGAATCTCACCATGTTTTTTGAGATTTTAATTGTCCATTAAATGTACAACCGGTAATGTGAGAAGCGAATAACAGAAGAGGCATTAATAATGGGACATGCATGCTTTTATTTTATTGAAGTTGATAATTTTATTCTATGTAAAAACTTCTACTAATATTTCGTTCTCAAATTCATTATCATGGTATCACTAATTAACCATATTTGATGTATTACTCATCCATAAATTATTTAGAATATAATTTATTGAATTAACTGGGTGGAAGGAATGGGGATATAGTAGCATGCATTTTGAGTCACTCTCATTATTTTATAATGATATATGTTTGACATTTTGAAAACAGTGTCTTTCCGAATTATTAAATTTCCATGAACACCACATGAGATTTTAAAATATTAATAGAATTACTAAGATAGAGAATATAATTGTGAATAATCTTCATAATTAATTTTTAAATGATTATATCTTTTTGAGCTTATTATTTAATTTATTTTCGTAGTATTTTTATTGTAAATTGTATCAATATTCATGATAATTTTTACGATAAATAATTTTATAATTCCAAGATGGTGATTTTTTTATGATTATTGGAATTAGAATTATATTCTTCTAATGTGTTTGGAACCCATTATTATTATTCAACCTTATTAAATGTAGAACATTGGTTATTATTTAATTATTAATGAGACTAAATTGTGTACGATTTACTACCATTAATATGTTAAATATAATTTAACCCTTTCCATGGATTTGGGATGTTGTGATTTGTGTTATAGTGATACATTAAAAAGTGGTGGTATGTTATGGTGGTATGGATTTGGTAGATGGTTGAAGAGGTACCGAGTTGGCACTGGGATGGTTAACACAGGTTGATATATGAGATTTCCCATTTTCTTATTCTTACTGGCAATGTACCTTTTCCATATTTTACGAACTTTCTTGAATTGTTTGATACAAAAATGTGTGCGCACTCACACATCTCTATTAAGATGTGTACGGTTCAGACCTAGAATACCTGATTCTTTCGGATTGAAGCATAATTATTGAAATAAATGAATGATCATAGTGAATTTAGATGATAATGGTATACTTGAATTTATTATAAGAACCATTGAAATTGATTAGTTAGTAATTTATATGGGAATTTAATAAGAAATTGAAAAATTATTAATCACTAAGTAATTAGTGATGGTGAAATCTAGTTTATTGTTCTCTTATTTGATTTTGATCATAAAATCCTAGCAGTGAAAGTTGGATTGTCTTGAGGGATGATAATTATAACATAAGTTTAGGGTAGGTAGTTTTATCTAGTGTGGTTGTGAGTTATATATATATTTATATTTTTTGATTTATTACGCTCCACCACCTGATCCATTTGGGGTTATTAATGCCTATAGTAACCTTGGGTATATGATTTTCCCTAATATATAGGTTTTTGAGGGAACATATAGCCGACTACTCCCCCTACCCATGCTCTCTCATACGAGGATACTATGTATAGACTTATCGGGTCAGTGATGGACTATTTATTTAAGGGTTTGTATTCTTATGGGCTGTTATAGCTCTAGGTGAAATTGTACCAGTATATAAAGACTGTAGGGGACGAGGTTATAGTGTAAACTAGTACCCTGACATTAATAACTATTGTCGTTATTGGTGCAGCCTGCATAAGATGTAATGAATTGAGGTGTAGTGCATAATTCATAGGATGTGGTGGCTTCGGGAATTCTGACCTCATTATGATATGTGATGACTAGGTTCACTGGGTATAGGGAAATGTTAATCATGTTTATTTGTGTTACTACATGTTTTACTGAATGAGGAGATGATATGATTTTCCATGATTTATATAGGATGGACTAGGATGAGGCGGGAGCTTCACGATGTGTGCTATTGGGATTAAGGTGACTAGTTCTGTGGGAATGTGGTAGCTGGGTACCCACTACGAGAAAAATGGGTATTTGTGACGGGTTATTTGGGACGGGGACAAATCCCGTCGCAAATAGCCCTGTTAAAAACTTATTTGCGACGGGGGTATTTGCCCGTCGCAAATAAGTAGTTTTTTGCGACGAGATTGCTTTCCCCGTCGCAAAAGAACTGGCGCGCTTTGCGTGCCAAATCGCGGGAAACATATTTGCGACGGGCGGTTATTGCCCGTCGCAAATAAACGGCGGCGGTAAAAGGTATTTGTGATGGGAATATTCTCCCCGTCACAAATAGTGTGTCGGCAGGTGGTTATTTGCGACGGGTCCCGTCGCAAATAACTATTTAACCGTTGACCGTAATAAATGATGGCTAAGGTATTTGTGACGGGTACCGTCAGAAATAATATTATTTGCGACGGGTAGCCCGTCACAAATGGACCCGTCGCAAATAATCTAACCTATAAATACCCCCATCCGTTTTTTTTTCAATTGATTCTCAAACTCCGTCTTCTCCTTCTCTCAAAATTCTATTTCTAGAGTTCAGCGTTTATCAAGTTTAATTTTTTTTCTCCGGAGTTGATATTGAAGTTTTCAAGAACGATCAGAGATCAACCTCAGATCAATTTTCAAGGTATTTATGTTTATTTTAATTTAATATTTATTTTAAACTTTTTATTAGTTTCAATTATTCTTAATTAGTTGTAATTTAATTATGTTTACATTGTTTTGTTACTTAATAAATTTAAATTATTAGTATTGTTCATAGTTAATGGTAATTAGGAATAATTAATAATAATTTTCAATAATTAAGAATAAATATTAATAATTAGTAATAAATACCAATAATTAGGAATAATAACATTATTACATTATTAGTATATTTTATTATTAATATTAAAATAATATAATTTTTTATATTATATACAATTCTCCTTTCATCTGTGTGTTTTCTGTCTCCACATGTATTATTTGTATGTGGAGACAGAAAACACACAGATGAAAAGAGAATTGTATATAATATAGAAAATTATATTATTTTAATATTAATAATAAAATATACTAATAATGTTATTATTCCTAATTATTGGTAATTATTCCTAATTATTGGTAATTATTCATATAATTACAAATAATTAGGAATAATTACGAATAATTAGGAATAATTACCAATAATTAGCAATAATTAGGAATAATTAGTAATAATTAGTAATAATTACCAACAATTAGTAATAATTACCAATAATTAGTAATACTTAAAAATAATTAGTAATAATTACCAATAATTAGGAATAAATACCAATAATTACCAATAATGACGGGTAAATAGTAATAATTAGGAATAATTACCAATAATTAGTAATAATTAGTAATAATTAGTAATAATTAGGAATAATTACCAATAATTAGTAATAATTAGTAATAATTAGTAATAATTAGTAATAATTAGTAATAATTAGTAATAATTACCAATAATTAGTAATAATTACCAATAATTAGTAATAATTAGTAATAATTAATAATAATTACCAATAATTAGTATTAATTACCAATAATTAGTAATAATTACCAATAATTAGTAATAATTACCAATAATTAGTAATAATTAGTAATAATTAGTAATAATTACCAATAATTAGTAATAATTAGTAATAATTAGTTATAATTATTAATTATTACAAATAATTAGTAATAATTACCAATAATTAGTAATAATTAACAATAATTAGTAATAATTAACAATAATTAGTAATAATTACCAATAATTAGTAATAATTACCAATAATTAGTAATAATTACCAATAATTAGTAATAATTACCAATAATTAACAATAATTAGTAATAATTAGCAATAATTATCGATAATTACCAATAATTAGTAATAATTACCAATAATTAGTAATAATTAGTAATAATTACCAATAATTAGTAATAATTAGTAACAATTACCAATAATTAGTAATAATTATTAATAATTAGTAATAATTACCAATAATTAGTAATAATTACCAATAATTAGTAATAATTAGTAATAATTAATAATAATTAGTAATAATTAACAATAATTAGTAATAATTACCAATAATTAGGAATAATTACCAATAATTACCAATAATTACCAGTAAATAGTAATTATTAGTAATATTTAGTAATAATTAGTAATATTTAGTAATAATTAGTAATATTTAGTAATAATTACCAATAATTAGTAATAATTACCAATAATTAGTAATAATTACCAATAATTAGTAATAATTACCAATAATTAGTAATAATTAGTAATAATTAGTAATAATTAGTAATAATTACCAACAATTAGTAATAATTAGTAATAATTAGTAATAATTACCAATAATTAGTAATAATTAGTAATAATTAGTAATAATTACCAATAATTAGTAATAATTAGTAATAATTAACAATAATTAGTAATAATTACTAATAATTAGTAATAATTACTAATAATTAGTAATAATTACAAATAATTAGTAATAATTAGAAATAATTAATAATAATTAGTAATAATTAGCAATAATTACCGATAATTACCAATAATTAGTAATAATTACCAATATTTAGTAATAATTAGTAATAATTACCAATAATTAGTAATAATTAGTAATAATTACCAATAATTAGTAATAATTAGTAATAATTAGTAATAATTATCAATAATTAGTAATAATTACCAATAATTAGTAATAATTCGTAATAATTAGTAACAATTAGTAATAATTAACAATAATTACCGATAATTACCAATAATTAGTAATAATTACCAATAATTAGTAATAATTAATAATAATTACCAATAATTAGTAATAATTAGTAATAATTACCAATAATTAGTAATAATTACCAATAATTAGTAATAATGACCAATAATTAGTAATAATTACCAACAATTAGTAATAATTACCAATAATTAGTAATAATTAGTAATAATTAGTAATAATTAGTAATAATTAGTAATAATTAGTAATAATTAGTAATAATTACCAATAATTAGTAATAATTAGTAATAATTAATAATAGTTACCAATAATTAGTATTAATTACCAATAATTAGTAATAATTACCAATAATTACCAATAATTAGTAATAATTAGTAATAATTAGTAATAATTACGAATAATTAGTAATAATTAGTAATAATTAGTAATAATTACCAATAATTTGTAATAATTAACAATAATTAGTAATAATTAACAATAATTAGTAATAATTACCAATAATTACTAATAATTACCAATAATTAGTAATAATTACCAATAATTACCCATAATTACCAATAATTATCAATAATTAGAAATAATTACCAATAATTAGGAATAATTACCAATAATTAGTAATAATTAGTAATAATTACCAATAATTAGTAATAATTAGTAATAATTAGTAATAATTAGTAATAATTAGTAATAATTACCAATAATTAGTAATAATTAACAATAATTAGTAATAATTACCAAAAATTAGGAATAATTACCAATAATTACCAATAATTACCGGTGAATAGTAATAATTAGTAATAATTAGTAATAATTAGGAATAATTACCAATAATTAGGAATAATTACCAATAATTAGTAATAATTAGTAATAATTACCAATAATTAGTAATAATTACCAATAATTAGTAATAATTACCAATAATTAGTAATAATTACCAATAATTAGTAATAATTACCAATAATTAGTAATAATTACTAATAATATTAGTACTATGAAAATAATTAAAAATTTATATAATATTAAAATTATCAATATTTGTAACACGTTTTTCTTTATTCTCAACATATTTAATTCTTAAAGGGTCAATTTTTAGGTCTATCTCAATAAAAAGTTTGCGTCAGTCGTGTATGATGTGTAAACTCTATAATTATCCTAGCTTGAGTGTTTTTTCTAACAAATTATTCAAAATCAGTAATGCTTTTATATTTTATAGAAAAATATGGAACAACGAGGTTGTCAACAATCATTATTAGGTGACCACATACGGATAAATCAACGTAGAAATCCAAACAGTTCTGGTTTAAATCCCGTATATATAGAGGGTGTGGAGACTTTTTTATCATTTACGGCATCAAATCCAGAATTTGTTTCAGAAGGCAAAATAAAATGCCCTTGCAGAAAATGTGCATTGAGAACGTTTGACACGTTTGACAGAGTGGGGGAACATCTCTTGTGTTTTGGATTTCAACCAGATTATGTTTTTTGGTATCAACACGGTGAATACAGTTCCAGAGCAGGTGTTACCAACTTGATTCCGGATACATCCCAGTTTCAAGATTTAGTACATGATGTTGCAGGTTCATCTGTTCAACATATAGAAACTCCGACTGATATAGCTTCAAATCCCGAGTTTGCATCGTTTGAATTTTATGAGTTGTTGAGGTCTGCTGAGGATACATTATATCCTGGCTGCAAGATGAGCAAATTAGAAGAAGTTGCAAAATTTATGGCTATCAAATCTGATAACGGAATGTCAAACACCTATTTTGACCAGATATTTTCTTTGCTTAAAACACTGTTACCCGAAGGAAATGTTTTTCCTGCAAATTACTATGAGAGTAAGAGGCTGGTTCGAAATTTGGGACATACTTGTCATAAGATTCATGCATGTTCAAATGACTACATTTTATATTCTGGGGAAAATGAGTCGTTGGATAGTTGTCCCACATGTGGGCAACTGAGATATAAAGAAGGACAACACAGGAAGTCTGGTTTGATTCCTGTAAAACAGTTGAGATATTTTCCGCTTACATCCAGACTTCAGCGTTTATTCATGTCTAAGAATACAGCGACAATGATGTCATGGCATAAAGAGAATATTTCAAATGATAAAAGCTTGAATCATCCAGCCGATGGTGATTCATGGAAACATTTTGATAGAGTCCATCCATCCTTTGCTTAAAAGATTGAAATGTTCGACTGGGCCTTTCCACTGATGGTTTCTGTCCGTTTGGATCTTATGGTAGTCAATATTCATGTTGGCCTGTTTTTTAACTCCGTACAATTTACCTCCATGGATGTTGATGAAGGAGACATATATATTTTTGACTTTACTAATTCTAGGACATCCGAAGAAAAATATTGATGTTTATTTGGAACCATTGATTGATGAATTAAATTTATTGTGGAGTACTGGTGTCAGTACATATGATGTTGCAACGAAACAGAATTTCATACTGAGAGCAGCATTGATGTGGAAAATTAGTGACTTCCCGGCTTATGGGATGTTATCTGGCTGGAGTACACATGGTCAGAAATCATGTACTTACTGTATGGGAGAGAACAAAGCATTTATGCTCATTCATGGAAAGAAACCTTGTTATTTTGACTGTCATCATAGATTTCTTACAGCTGATCATCCTTTTCGTAGAAACAGATCTCATTTTAGAAAAGGAACAGTTGAAAGGGATGAACCTCCAAAAATGATATCAGGTTCGGAGTTAAAATCAATTGTATTTTCATTACCTCCCATCACTTTTGGTCCCACAATAAACCAACAGAAAATTTCTGGTTTTGTGAAAGAACACAATTGAATTAAACGTAGCATATTTTGGGATTTTCCATATTGGTCTGATTTGTTGGTCCGACACATGTTAGATGTCATGCATATTGAGAAGAACTGTTTTGATAATTTGTTTCATACAGTTTTGGATACGTCAGGAAAGAGCAAAGACAATGTAAATGCATGTTTAGATCTTGCCCAAATTTGCAGGTGTCCAGAATTGGAACTGTTTGAGAATGTCAGAACAGAAAGGTTACTGATACCAAAAGCAGCTTATACACTGTCTAAAGAAACCCGTTTATTATTTTGTCAGTGGATTGCAGATTTGAGACTTCCAGATGGCTGTGCTTCCAATTTGGGTAGATGTGTAAAGAATGGTCATATTACTGGATTAAAAAGTCATGATTGTCATGTTATAATGGAAAGTCTTCTACCCATTGGATTAAGAGGTATGTTGAATTCTGTGATTTTGGATTCCATAACAGACATGTCTCATTTTTTTCGGGAAATTTTTGCGGCTACCACAGATTATGATAATCTAGGAAAACTTGAAAAAGATGTTGTTGTAATTATATGTAAACTGGAAAAAATATTTCCGTCGTCTTTTTTCGACTCAATGGAACATTTGATGTTACATTTGCCATATAAAGCCAAATGTGGAGGTCCAGTACAGTTTCGATGGATGTACCCATTTGAAAGATGCATGAAAAAATTGAAAAGAAAAGTACGTAACAAAGCATCTATTGAAGGATCTATTTCAGAAGATTATTTGCAAGTGGAAATATCTTTTTTCTGCTCCCATTATTTTGAATCTGAGTATCCTTCAAAACACAACCAAATGGGACAGAATGAGAGGAATATTGATGAAATCGACAATCAATTATCTGTTTTCAACCAGCCAGAGCATGGTTTTGGTGGAGTTTATGAACACTGGCTTTCAGATGATGAACATCATAGAGCTCATACGTATGTTTTGCTCAACTGTGAAGAGATGACATCAGTTGTACTGTAAGTGTTTATATCACTTATTCTATCATTTATGTTACAGTAAATAACTTTAGATTTTATAGGTTGTATGATAATCATATCAAGAAACAAATTCCACAAATTACAACAGCTTCTCTCGAAGAACGTCAACTGAAAAATTTCTCTCAGTGGTTTCAAAAACTGGTAACATAAATTCTTTATCTTTTAGCGACTCATTCAATGTATAGTTTACTATATTGTTAATTATTTCACAAATTTTCAGGTGTCTCGACATGCTGATAAAATTGACAAACGGCTATGTGTATTGAGTAACCCACCTTCCAAACTTGTTAAAACTTATAATTCATATGTGGTGAATGGATTTCGATTTCACACACACGCATATGGGGAATCAAAAAAAACAATGAACAGTGGAGTTAGCTTGAGAGGATCTCATCATCGAGAAAATGATGTTGACTTTTATGGCATACTTGATGAAATCATTGAACTCTGTTATCTTGGACAACATTACATAACCATGTTCAAATGTTGGTGGTTGGATACAGAGAGAGGCGTGCATGTTCATCCGACTCATGGAATCATCGATATTAAATGTAAAAGTGTTCTCGCAGTAAATGAACCATTATTATTGGCTCAACAGGCACATCAAGGTTATTACGCAAAGTACTGTGCTACATCAAGAGACTTGACTGATTTGTGGAGTGTAATAAAAATCAAAATTCGAGACAATCAGTTTAGTCAAAGTGAATGTGCTTTCATTGATGTGCAAAGAATTGAAGTTTTTCAAGAGAGTACTCAAAATCAATCTTTTTTACAAAGAGACATGAGTATCGATGACGACACCCCACATTTAAGAGTCGGTGATGACGATGATGTTAATGATGTCACATATGAATTTGAAATGGTAAGAGATGAAGCAACTGTAACTCGAATGGATATCGATGATGTTGAGGAGGAATATGAAGATGATATTGACATATATGAAGATGATGATGAAGATAAACACTGATAGAATTCCATGGTATTTATATACAATCATAATATGTATATATGTATATATAATAGTAATTATCAATTATTTTCTAACAACATTAACATTTTCTGTTTCAGATGGACGATGCCACATTTCGTGAGTTGACAGATGCTGACTTGCCTTTCAATGCGGACGAGTTGCTGGTAGATGACCCTCAGCCTGCAGGCGCTCCAGGGAGTATGCAGAGGGGGCGCGGTCTTGCACGATTGATGATTCCTGACCCCGTCCCTGAGCGACATCCACGTCTTGGGTTTGATCCACGCACACGGAGGTGTGATAACCTGTGTGATAACTTTTGAATTTGACTAAGATTTCATTAATCTATTCACATAATAAATGTTTATTATTTTTACAGTTTTCCACATATAGCAGTCGGACAGGGCAGCGCTATTTTGCGCAACTATTTCTCTCAGCCGTGGACCACATGGGAGCAGATTCCCATTGATGTGCAGCAAGCCATGTTCGACCATTTGTTGGTATGTACGTAAATAAATATTTTTTATTTTGAAAATTATTTCATTTCTAACATGATATTTTGATTTATTTGTAGGTTTTATGGTATCCAATCGAGGATACCATGCGTGACGCCATCCACGAGGCATGGGAGGTGGCCATGCGTGGTCGCCTTTGTCAGTTTTTGCACAATTTAAGAAAAGCTACCATGAAGAAAGCAGGAGTGTCAGATTTTGATGAGTCATGTAGAGCACACTGACCAGAGTACATTTCATCCCATGTATGGGATGGATTATGTGCGCACTAGTTGAGTGGTGCCTTTTAGAGGAGATCATCGGTGGGGAGGCAGAATCAGGGGAGACAGAAGGTGACTCATCAGCTGGGAGTCGTTCTTTCAGTACTCATAGACAACATCTGGTACATACATTATTTATAAATATTTTATATAACTATAAATATTAACAGTTTTTTTAGTCTTATAGGCTGTCGAGCACCCCGATATTACGGAGTACGAAGTATATCGGAGGATGTATTGTGATCCTGCTACTGGGGAGCTCATAGGTGATCGTCAGTATCACATCGTGGTAAGTATTATTTGTTTTCAAGTTTAAAAATTAACTACATATAATATATTCACAATTTTAATTTTAAATTGCAACTACATGAGTCATATGAGGTCACAACGTCACAGGCCCGACCTGAGAGTCTGGCCGAGTCATCAGATCAGACCACTGACTGTCAGTTTGATGAGACGACAAGGATGCAGGCCACCCAGTATGCCTTCGAGAAGGGCCGGGTAGTTAGTATCAGCTCTCGACTGACTCCCGGAGATTATTATGGCAGTGCTGCGATGTCGGCGTCCAGCTCGAGAGGAGCTCGTGCATCTTCTTCTACTACATAGTATGAGGATCAGTTGCGATCTTAGACTGCACTGATAGAGAGTCTCCGACAGGAGCAGGAGCAGATGCGTCAGCAGCATGAGGAGGAGCATCGACGCCAGCAGCTGCTGTACGAGGAGCAAACGAGTCGGTGGCAGTAGTAGCATCAGGAGAAGATGGAGTACATGCGCCGACTCACTCATGCTTTAGAGATAGAGTTTCCTCCACCACCATCTGCAGATCCCCCCCTCCCCCCCTCCTTCAGATTAGAGTTTGTTTTTATGTAATAAAATTTGTGAAATCAAAATACGATTTTTTTTCTATTCGTAGTTTCTGTCTCATTATAAAATATTAATAATAATATATTTTGAAATAACAATATTAATATGAATAATAATATTATTTATATTTTATAATATTAAATTATATATATATATATATTAAAATTTTATAATATTATAATTTAATTATATTTTTTTTGTAATACTTGAATTATTTTAATATTTGAATGTAAAATAATTCTATTATTTTTATATTAATTAAAATAACTTATTAATAATTTTTTATTTATGAATTATAATTATAATATTATTATATTAATTAAATCATTTATTAATATTCTATTATTTTTTATTTTTGAATTATAATTCTATTATTATTATATTAATTAAAATAAGTTAATAATAATTTATTATTTTTATTTGTGAATTATAATTCTATTATTATATTAATTAAAATCATTTATTAATATTTTATTATTTTATTATTTTTTAATTATAATTGGATTATTATTATATTAATTAAAATAATTTATTAATAATTTATTTTTTTATTTTTTTTTAAAATAGTTTTTGCGACGGGTCCCGTCACCAAAACTATTTGCGGCGGGCCCATCGCAACAGGTATTTGCGACGGGGCCCATCGCGATTACTATTTGAAAAGTTTTTTACAAATATACGGAGTACTATTTGCGACGGGGATTCTCCCTGTCGCAAAAAAAGGCTTTAGCGACGGGCCCGTCGCAAATGACCCGTCGCACATACCTGTTTTTCTAGTAGTGACCCTTATTTATATAAATTTTTTTATATAAATTTTTCTAAATCAATGTATTACTTGGTGAGATATTCTTATCGGGGTTGAGATACTAGTTTTCCTTATTAGGGGACTTTTTAGTCTCTCTATTTGTTTACTTGGGTTTTACTATTCTTCATTCACATTTTTACAAGAGGATTCAAGGATGATCCTACTGAGTATATAATTTATGATCACAATACATTTATGTAAACTATTTCTTGTGTCCATAGGATCTATTTTTTTTGATCAAGATGGGTTGTACTAGTTTGAAGGTGTGTTTAAGAGCTATTGTGGCTTTATGGTCATTATAAAATATTTTTTTGGAATATTTTTTGTTATATTATCTATTGTATCAATCATGTATGAAATCAAATTCATGTATTTATATTTTCATATATTGTAAAAATATAATTCATTTATTATATCTAGTTACATGGTGGTTTTCCATACTATATCTAGTTCATGAATTTACATTGAGGGAAATTTCTCCCATATATTTAGATAATATATGTAACAATCGAAACTTTTATTAATGAAAATCCCCTTGATCTAATTAAATGTATTATTATGTAAAATAGTTATATAAAACAAAAGAACATCATTGGTTTTACATTTTTTATTTTAAAATTCAATTATGAATTTTCACCATTGCTAGTATAGCTGTTCAATTGTGATAACATGATTAGTATAAATATGGGGTTTAAAAAAATCCAATTGTCTCAAAAAAATGAAGTGAAGGCCTCATAAATGGTAATATCTCCCTTGGAAGCCCATTTTTCAGAGCTCAAGAAGGAGGTAGCATCACTGAGCTATGCTCTGGACCATGGCCAAGCCGGTCTTCAACACATTAATCTTGATTGGAATCACCTATGGCAGAAGTATATGTTAATAGAGATTACCTACCGAGCAATGTTATCTGAGCCGCCCCAAGAGTCTGTCACCATTTCACACCTTACCTTTAGGTATTATGTGGGTGTTATAATGGGTTAGGTAACAAGACCATAGAACTACAATTCTTTGAATTATTTTTATAAATAATATACATTTATTTTATTATTGTCACTTTGTAAATGTTTTTTAAAAGCACAAATAATATTTTTTGTTAACATTTAAAATAAATTATAGTGTCCAAATAAGTATGGAAACTCCATTATTGATTGTGATATTGAGGATGGGTTAGAGGATGTGGTGGTAACATTCATTTAAATTCATGATTAGGATAATCATTGCGTTTTGTTTGTATTAACAATGTTTCTTTTGGAATATCATTAGCGATTGATTTTTCCTATAAAAATTATGGGGAGTCATCTAATTCATGGATGATATTTTGAGATTAGTTACGTGATGAGTTTCTATGATTGACTATATCGACATCTTGTCACCTGAAGATTTTTCTCTCCACTGGGGTATTTTTGAGTTCTTTTCTTAATATTTTGTGAAACCTTCCAAGGCCATGTTAAACCTCAATCCTTGGTTGTTATATGTAAGAATTTATGGACTAGAATCATTATCATTCACTATATTTAGTTATCCCCTTAAAAATGAGGGTAGGGAGGACTTATGATTTACTCAATTCAAAAAACAAGATTATATTCCACAATCCAGGCCTCCTTTGGTCACTTTAACCATTTACTACCAACCTACATAACAATTTCATTTAGAGATTAAATTTTCATACTTACTTGGATTTTGTGGAAATTATTCAGTAGGGGGGGTTATAATTCATATTTACACATTTTAATTTTTATACTCTTCTGAAAAACCTAATATTATGAGTTTTGGTAAGCGGTAAGGGGTCATGGTATAATTTATGTTTTTTTATTATTACTATCTCCATTCAGGTCTAGTGGGTCATGTTATGGTTTGGGGGAAGGGGATATTATAAGTCTTCTTCTTCCATGTATTGTCTTTTTAGTATTATCTTATCTTATTAGTTATATTTCATTTCTTATTGTTGAATTTATTTATATTATCTCAAGGTGTTAGTATAATTATTTTATCTATGTTTTATGTTAAAAATTTTATAGTATTTTTTATATAAATGTGATTTTGTTTATTCAATGTCTATGATTTTGTGTGATTGTGTTACTATAGTGATGGATTGTTAAATGTCAACTGAGATTCAATGAGAAGATTAAGTGGTAATGATGTTTTCTATACCATTAGGCATGAGGATTCTTTTTATGTTGGTAACATGTGTTATGGACTAAAACTATTGAAGAGAGGGGACACCTCAACCCTAAATATGTGCTATTTTTGATGATTCATTTTAAGGCTGCACAAGAGAGTTAGGGCCATCCAAATAAGACAATATCTTTTTTCACTGGGTTAGGTTCCCCTGTATTTTTATTGTGTTTTTGGTAGCACTTTTTATATTTATATGGTTACGATTTCTTATGTTGGTATTATTTAGAATTTTGAATAAGATAATCATGTTCCTTTAGAGTTTTAAACTTAAGAGATAAAAGAAGATTCATCAACAAATTCTGAGAGTGGACAAGAGAGACAACATTCAATTATTTTAGGGAAGATATAATTAATAATAAAAAGGAAAATTATGATTTGAGGGGATATCCAGTCAATAAAAAAAATAGAAAAGTTATATAAAGGAAAAAATCTAAGATTCCAAAACCAATGGTCACTAGATCCACTAGGAAAAATCAAGTAACAGAATAAGACAAGTTGGATGGAATGGGGATGGAGGAGATGACCAAAATCTGTGGAGGGGCTTGTCAAAAGCCCAATCACAGTTGTTAAGTGTTTGAGATTGAGGATAGTCGGTCCACTTTGGTACATGAAAAAAAATTGGGGGTAAAAATGGATTATCAAGAGGATGGGGTTAAAGTGAAGGTTCAATTAGGGAATGTTTAGTTGGCCACATGCATGGGCCATCTCACAATACAAGTGGGTGGCTTTCCATCATACGAGAATAACATTTTCTACATTGTAAAGGAGAAAAGGTGTTTGTGTTTTTCCATATGGAGTTCAATGTAAGAAAACGAGAGAATGTATTAAGGGAAAATACAAGTCTATATAAATGAGGAATAATAAAAATGGACCAACTTCCAAGACCACATCTTACTTCATGGTTTCAATAAGAGAATAATCAGTATGGACAAGTATATCATAATGTGGGAAATATTATTGAATGGTTTGAACTACTTAAATAAAATGAACTAGAGAATAAGGAAATATTCATGGAATAGAGTATATAAAGGTTGATAAGTTCTAGAACACTAAAATTCTTCTCGAAGGACCCTTTCATGTCTTTTGAGGCCAAGCCCTTTGATTTTGTTTTAGATCCTTGTGTGGTTAAAACATAACATATAAAAGTGTTTTCCTAAAATTAAAATATTTAATTTGAAAGAAAGAAGAATTTGGTGAACAAAATTTTAAATAGGGATGGTTAGATTTTATTTTTGGATTAATTTAAATTTATTATAGTTACAAGTCATTTTAACATGAAACATGTCAATGTTTTAATTATAGAAGTGATTGTATTATTCAAATTATGTGACCCAAGAACAATTAAATTATTAAATAAACAGAAAAGTTTGGTTTGTTTAATTAGTAATGAAATGTTTCTGAAATTGGTTAATTTACAAGAGTGCGGAGTGAGTCTTTATATGTTTCTTAGTATTTTAGATGTTATAGGGAATGTTTAATTAATTTTAATTAATTATATTATTTTTATTTTAAATATAATTTGGAAATATTGAAAATTTTCAACATATTAAACATTGATTTTAAATATTTTCCCTAAATAAATAATTTCAGATGTCATATATATTTTTACATAGTGAGTTTTATACAAGTATATGATCTTGTTCATTCAAAATAAATTATGCACATATATATATATATATGTGTGTGTGTGCCTGTGTGTGCATGTCAATATATATATGAATGTATTAATGTATATATTAATTTATTATATACTAAATTGATATACACATATATATATATATAAAATAAGGCATTATAAAAAGGAAATCTAAAATGTTTAAAAAAGAGAGAAATTTTGTGGATTTAAAGAATGCATGTTTTAAAAAAAGTCAAAATTAATGCATAAATGGGGTTAATGAAAAACCAAAAATAAATAAAAAAATAACTAGGGGTGTCCATGGGTAATGTTTGGTTGAGTCTTGGGGGACTTTTGACTCAACCCGAGAAAAAGTGGTCTTGTTAGATGTGGTTGGGTTGCAACCATTTTTCTGTAAGGACTCATCCCAACCCAATCCATGGGGGTTCGGGTTACGTGGGTCAGGTCAAGTAAACAAATTAAACAATAAATAATAAAAAAAACCATAAAATGTAATGATTATATTAAAACAAAAAATTAATATTAATGGAGAAATATAATGTAAATATAATTCTTCATAACATTGTATAAGATTTTGCACATAAAGAAATCATATTATAATGTAATCATAATGATATAATTACATTATATAACGTTATATTTCTGTTAATAAAATATAATGTAACTTTAATATATTATTATATAATGTAAATAAAACATTATATAATGCTACATAATGTAAATAAAACATTTTATAATATAAATATAACATACATAGAATGTCAAAATATTGTAAAGTTACATTTACATCATATTTATGTGATATAAGATTATTATTTTCTGTTAACTTTTTTTACTTTGGGTAGTTAATATTTATTACATAGTAGAAATTAAAATTAATTATTTTCATCTCATATAAATTTTTAAATAATTATTAATTATTAGTTCTTTATTAATTATTTACCAATCAATTTTATTTATAGTTATTAATTGTTATATATACATAGGGTTGGGTTGGTTGGGTCAAGACAGGTTGGAATTTTCCCATTCTATGACTAGACTAAACACAACCACATCCCGAACCAACCATACCCCATATATAACCTGACCCCACATAATCAGGTCGGGTCTGATTAACCTGGTTCAGTTAGGTTGGTCAGGCTGGGTCAGTTTTAGAATCACATAAAAATTAAATAAAATTAAATAAAATAATATTTAATGAAGTTAGTGAATTTTAAAAAACTAAATAAATGAAAAAACACATGATATTATAGTAAATAAAATCATGGATTTTTCTAAAGTGGGTTAGAAATAAATGAATAATGTTTAACATTTATTACTATTTAAATGTATAATTTTAGAAAAGTAAAAATATTCACATGAAATTTAAGATTGAAATGTGTATATGAGTTTGGTCTTATATATAGAGAGAGTATTACATTTTAGTTTAATAAAATAAAATAAAAAGTCAAAACATTTCATAAAAGAAAACATGATAGCTGTAAAAAATGGGGAAATTAATCATGTTTTATGGTTTGAATTTAAAATAAAAAATGCTTGAATATGCATCACCCTCACCTAAATTATCTAATTATATTTTCAATTAATAAGAAATTATGTAATTTAAATAATGGGAAACTGTTCCATTGATAATAAATATTCAAGAGATTATAATGTTAAATTTGGCATGTTTTCGTGTTACAAACTAATATAATATGTTTTGGATTTGTTCATTTCATGAATAATCTTCTATTTCATGTGATTTTACCCTTTATTTTATTCCTCCATTTATTAGAGTTTTGGTTTGGTAGTTTTAATTTTGTACTGATTACCTTAACATAAGGTTTATTTTACCCTTACAAAAAGAAAAATTTACCTTTACATGAGGGGGATTTAACCTAATGTAAATATGTTATTAACCATATGTAGATTTTTCTCTTATATGACCCTTATATTAGTGGTTTCAAATCATTACCTTAGTTTTTAGTTTTAAGTATTTACATTTATGTATGGGTTATTGTTCCCTTACCATTCCATGTTAATTTTGTATCTTCCTTTACGTGAGCTTGGTATTATGTTTAAATGCTAGTTAGATGATGCATGATTACCTTATCTTAGAATCAATATATACTTATTCACGTGTATTGATAGAGTATTACCCTAACCTGAGGAGTAAAATACCCTTACACGAATAATGTTTTGTGTGGAAGACCCTTACATAGTGGTTGCTGACCATTCAACAGTGGGAGTCTACCCTTACACAGCAGTCGAGACACCATTACAAAATAGTTGCGGTTCCCTTACACAATGGGGATTCTTACCTTATGTGGTGCACCATAGAGACCCTTACAGAGAGAATACTACGAATACCATTATGTAAAATAAATTGTTCAATTTTTTTATGATGACCTCTTTCAAAAGATCCTTGATTGAACATGTGTCTCGATGTTCTTGTATTTTGTTTTAGTGACTTGTTAATTCAATTTTAAGTGATCGAGGTATATTCTTATGCTACGAGAGACATATCAAAAGCTTGTAGGGTAGAATCTGTGAGAAATAAATGAGGAATAAGATGATCCAGATAGGGATATCATGTTGGGGGCTTTGATTGGTGATTACAAACATGTTTAGTTTCGATAATACTATTCTAGTGTTGATATTGTTCTTGTCAAGTTCATGTGAAGGGTAAATTGGATAATTGATTCTTGGAGGGTTCTTATACAGGTAACTAAAACCTTGGTAAGTTGGTTCTAGAATTTTTCCACATGTTTATGTTGAATTTTACCTCGGTACATTCATTGTTTTTTGTTACTTTTGTGTATAGGTGTCAGTAATTCATCTAGTGTAGTATGTTATTTTTTATTCTTCAAATTTCTATTTGTAAGATATCATTATTTATTTTCTTCATAATAATAAAGGGGTGTTGTTAGTATTTTTTCCATGGAGTTGGACTAAAGTGTTCAGAACCAAAAAATTTCTCCAAGTTGTTTTTATTTCATATTTTTGTATTGTTCTTCTTTTGGATTTTTCTCCCTAGGGTATTTTCACCACTACCTCTACTATAGAAGTAAGATCACCACTATCTCTGGTACAAGGGAGGCATAAAATTATTCTAAGGATGTTGACCTTAATATTTTAATGAAATTCCATTCCCTGTTGTTGCTGATCCTTGTTGACAAGGTTATATAAAAAGTGGACCATGAGCCTTTTTCAAGTGAAATTTGGTTAGAGATTGATTATATTTACATGAATAGGTTTCTTTTGGGACGTTTATATAAGAAAATTCATATTTATAATTTCAAAATGGCCCAAGAACCGTTTTGTAGAATCATTTTGATAATTTTAATAAGATGGTTACTGACTTAGACAATGTGGATGTTGATATAACTAATGAGGATTAGAATTACTTGTTGTCGAATACCTTGGATGACTATTATAATCCATTTAGATATTAATTTAATATATAATTGATATTCTATTGCAGTAGACGTGGTAAAATAATCTCTCTTGCCTAGGGATCTTTAAATTCATATTTTGAAGGTTGAGGGAAGTTGGTTGAATTTTGGGACTCAATTTCTCTCTATGATAGTTCAACATAAAGGTAAGAGAATATAAAAGAATTATTATAGTCATTTTAAGATGTTAATATTCATTCAAGATTGAAAATTTGGCCATGCTATGTGACAAAGATTCCTACCATGGAGAATTGTGTATTTCTAGTGTTACTATACTATTGGCTTGTTTTTATGTTAAAAATTGAACTTTTTTATTTTTATTTATTTATTCCATGAATAATATCTTATTTAATGTTATTTTACCCTCTATTTTAGTTTTATTTTTCCTATAATTTTGGTTTAGAAGTTTCTGTCATGTTTTTTACCTTTACACATGTTTTATTTTACCCTTACATAAGTGACGCTTTACCCTTGTCAGAGGTAGATTAAAAATACAGAATGGGACATTAACATTAAATGGATTTGTTTTTTCTTTAATGACCCCTATATAAGTGGTTTCTAAACATTAGATATGTTTTTAGTTTCAAGGAATAACCTTTACATATGGGTTGTTGTACCGTTACATGACCTATGTAGTTTGCGAGCTATGTTTACCTAGAGTCGAAACTACTTTAATGTGGAAGTTGAGTTGTGTAAGAAAACCTTATGTGAGGCTAATTATACCCTTATGTGGGTCGATTGTTGGGGGATTACCCATCTATGAGGATTTCATTATTCTTAGTCACATAAGGTGTCGGGTAGAAGACCCTTATGATGTGGGTGCCAATAGTTAAGTAGTGGGTTTCTACCCTTGCGCATTAGTTGAGTTACCATACAAAGTGGGCGAAATACCCTTATACAATGGGGTTTCGACCCGTATGTAGGATTCCAGGGTGAAATTTTCCAGAAGAATCCTATCAAGACCTTTACACGGAGGCAACCATTAATGATTTTTTGCAATAAATTCTTCAAGAATCTCCTTGACTGCAAACATGTCTTGATGTCATGGGATTTTGTTCTAGTGACCTTTTTTTTGGTTTTAAGATCCTGAGGCCTCTTCTTGTTCCAATAGACAGAAATAGAAAGAAAATAGGGTTCCGAGAGAAATTTAAGGGGAAGAAGTTGATCTAGAGATGGAGATATCATTAGTGGCTATAATTCTCAATTATATAAGTTGATGGTTCTGGGAATAATATTTTGTTGTATAGCGCATAGTTATCTAGTTCTCTTGGATGATCAATTTAATTTAATAGTTACTTGGGGACAATAAAATAGTTGAGTCCAACCCGGATAAGGGGGTTAGAGACTAATTTTTCATACTTATATTTATGCTTTCACTGATTCTTTTGTTGGTGTTTTCTTTTTTATTTTTTTCTTGTAGGTGTCTGTTAATTCCTCCAGCATAGTCTATTCATTTTATTCTTCCTAAAATTCAATTTTTAATTTATTTTTACTTTTTATTAATAATAATGAAGGCGTGTGGGTGGTTTTATTTTCATGGAGTCGGACCAAATTTCTCTAATCAACATTAATTACCCATGTTTATTTTATTTTCTATTTTTATATAATTCATCTCATGGATTTTTCATGGCACATTTCCCATTATTTTGAATTCATTTTTTTGTGCATATTTATCTTTTTTTTGGTTTATTTGGATCAGTACCATTATGAAGAACACTTTCAAGGATTGAAATGTATCTGGGAAGTGTGAACGACAAATTGATGGTTGTATTTTATTTATTGTATCTCCTTCTATCGCCATTCTTATTATTGTTTGTATTGAATGTGGATGACATATGAAGCATCATATAAGCTTTAAAATACTATTGTAACTTCTACCATGATTCCATGGCACTATGTTTTGATATTCTATGAAATATTTTCCATTAAAATCCTTTCTATCACTTTGTATCTATCTTATAATGTGTTTCATGTTTTAAAAAACACGTATCACAATAAAACATATATTCTCTGCATCTAGGTAGGGTTTTAATAACCATTCCTTTATATATTTCTTTATATTTTTTTACCATACTATGTTTTTTGTGTAAATGGTGTTATATACTCTAATAGGATAAAAACTGGAAAATTAAAGGAAATAGAATTGGGTTAGTTTCGCTTACTACGATTGATATTATTTTCTTGAAACTTTCTAGTTAGAGTGTATTTATTTATATTATCTTAATTATACAATATTTTTTGTGATAGAAAAATCAATGACTATATAATGATATCATGAATAGAGAATAATGTTTATATGAAAATTAAACTTCATGATATAATTAAATTAATTGGTAAGTGTGGATTTACATGATAATATTAATGAATGATTAGTGTTTTATAGGTGTTGTTAGTAATGAATATGTATAATTGTTCTTATCTAATAAAATGTTAAAATAATTTGATGTTATTGTAAAATTATAAATTGAATTTTTTTTCTTTACCATACACTTTTTCAAATAAATATTTGAATACATAATTTATTTAAGATCTATGCATTAATATAAAGAGTTTTTTATGGAATTAAATAGTAAAGGTTGATTTAATTTAGACCATTTATTTATTTTTTCTATTGGAACTTTCATAAAATAGTTTATATTATCAGATTTATGTATCAAAATAATGAATCTAGATTTTATATAATAATGATCATATTCATTCGGAACACGTCATTAACTTATGCTTGAGTAATGGAAATAAAATTATACCTTTGATATTTATTATTGGTATGATTAATATTGAATATTTCATGGTTTGTCTACTTAAAATTGGATATAAAATTTACATATAGCAATATAGGAAGGGAATAATGGAAGTGGCATTAACAATGGGAATAACAAGCTTGTATTTTATTAAAGTTGATAAATCTTTATTATGTGACAACATCAGCTAATATTTCCTTATAAAATTAATTATCTAGGTGTCACTAATAAAACTTCTTATTTATATTATGCATACATAAATTATTTATAATATAAGTTCTATAATTAAGTGAATGGACGGAATGGGTATACAATTGAAACCATTTTGAGTCATTCTCATTATTTTGGCATTATATTTGTTTGATAATGTTAAAATAGATTCCTATTATGTTATTTAAATTTTTTTTCACACCACTTGAAAATTTTAAAGTTCAATAAAATTAATAAGATAGAGATTATAAATTTGAATAATCTTCTTAATTAATTTCCCCCACATTAGTATTATTAATTGCATCCATGTTTGTGATAAATTTCTCTTCACATGAATCGATAATCCCATGATAGTGAAATTTGATGACAATTATTTCAATTAGAAATATAAAGTATGTATGTTCTCCTACCATGTTATCATGATTAATATTGCTTGATTGTATCATATTTTTCATTATCAAATTAATATTATAGTTTAATTGTGTATTGTTTTTTCCATTTATTAGTTAAATAAAAATAAAACCTTATCATGTATTCAATATGATATGATTAGTTTTGGGGTGATATATTTTAAAATGGAGGTATATTGTGGTGGGATGGATTATATGGATGGTTGTAAAAGTTTTGGGATGGAAAATGGATGATTGGAATGCATTGAGAGTTGGGATAGACCTTTTTCCTATTCATGTTAGTGATGTACTTTTTATACCTATTGTGGGTTTTCTTGAATTAATATATATATATGTAGACATATATATATATATATATATATATATATCCCTAGAGATGGGTATGGCTGAGTCCTAGAATACCCAAATGTCGAGATTGATGAACGATTGATAAAATAAATGAACAATGATGGTTCATGGGGAATTTATATAATGATGAAATATTTTAACATATTATATGAATCATTTAAATGGTTGTGGAAGTAAGTTATTATGGGTAATTAATAATAAATTATTAAATGATTAGTCACTATGTAATTAGTGATGATGAATGTTTGTTTCTTATGCTCTTAGTCGAGCCTTATCTTCTAGTACTAATAATGGTTTCTTGGCAATCATGAACGAATGTAGCTATATTTCAAGTCTAGGGTAGTTAGTTTCCCATAGTGTGGTCGTATTATATAAATATTTTTTATGTTTTGTGATTTATTTTTCTCAACCACCTTAGTATGTTGGGGTAGTTGATGACATATTTTCCATGGTTTTCTGGTGGTTCCAAACATCTTGGTTCTCAAGAAAATATTTGGTAACTAGCCCAAATCTTCTCTCTCCTTTGGTAAAACTATATATATACCTTACTAGGATGTGATGGATTACCATTTAAGGGTAATAATTGATACATGAAATGATGGATCTTGGTTATATTGTACTTATATATGCGGGTGGTTGTAGTTTGAGGTGATAGTATAATATTTTACTCCGAATTTAATAATTGTGTTTATTATAGGTGTAACTTTCACAAGTTGTAGTGACTTGAGGTGTAGAGATTATAGCATAGGATGTGGGGTCTTCCAAAAATCTAACATGGTTGCAGAATGTGCAGATGATCTACACTAGGTTTAAGTATAAATTAATGATATGTATTTGTGTTTCTACATTGCTTACATGATGTGATAATTTTATGGTTTTCCATAGTTTGGGAAGGATGAATTAGGATGAGATGGGTGCTCTAGGATGTGAACTATTGGGGTTAAGGTGAATAGTTCAATTGTAATGTTGTATCATGTTTCCCTTATTTAAATATATTTTTTGAAATAAATATTCTTTACTCTTAATTCACTTGAAGAGATACTTAGTGAGGTTGGGATATTAGTGTACCTTATTATGTGACAATTTACATTCACTTTTTATTAAATTGGAATTTTGTACACATATTTCATATTTATATGAGAGGTTTAGGGGAATATCCAACTGATTATTCATTTTATTCCCACCCTATGTATATATAAACTATTTTCAGGTCCACAAGAGTTGGTTGGTGATCATGATGAGAATTACTAGTTCGATAGTTTCTGAGGAGATTTTGGAGCTTCATGGACATCATTATGGATTTGTTTTATTATTTGAATTATATTTTCTTTTATATGGAATTTATGAAATCACATTCATGGTCTTATCATGTATTTTACTAAGATATTTAATTTTTTTATGTGATGTTTCTAGATGGATTTTCATCTTATCTCTATTTCCAAAATTTATATTAATTGAAATACCACCCATTTATATTGATTATATACCATCATTACTAGATTCCATCCCATGGCCTATTGGATGTAGGATTCAAGGGATCATTAATCATTATTATTAGTATCCTAGGATGTTCACCAGTGGGGGTGGGTTATAATAGTGTATGATAAAAACTTTTATAGATTAAAATAAAGGAAAGTTTTTTGGAAACATGAGATCAGTGATTGGAAAAGAAGGAATCACATGAGTGTAATTGGTTCTAGTATAATTTTCCCAACCCATATCACTCATAAGTAACTTAATCCAGTCACTACATTGCATCAAGCATGTAATCCACTAAACTAGAGGCTTCCGAAAAGTGGTGATGGTCTAATAGGATTTGATTTAGAGATTATAACATCTAGAAAGAGTAGTAATAACTATGAAAATAAAGTTAATAAAATCCAACACTTACCATAACAAGTATATATCATGGTATGTGACAAATAATCCAAAGTGTATAGCTATGAATAATTAATGGAATGTCATAGAGTTACTATAAAAATTTCAAAAAATAGTCCTACAATAAATATAAATCCCACAGGTTCAGAGGCTCTGCCGAGTCTCACTATCCAAGATTTAATCCTGACACACAAGGTTAACTATAGAATGGAGGGACCTTGCCCTTATAATTACATATAATTGTGAAGTCTACTCGGGTATCAAAGGAATGCCAAACAGGGTTTGAGTAAAACTCAATAGGTGACCACCAATGGCATCGAATGTATATCTATTCTAAGTAATGTATATATTAATGTGAAAGTAAATAAATAAAGTGTAATATAATAATGTATAGATAATGTGTACCAATAACCCTCAGGTCCAGGATGGAACCTGAGATCAAGCACACATGTATTATCCAATACTGGATGTCTCTTTCCAACGTACCAAGATCATGCATATAATCATTTGGGTAAACAAGATTCTTGGAATCTCATCATGAAACACCACAAAAAACCACAATAATAATAGGAACACGGGATCCTTGGAATGAAAACAATGTGCACAATAATAATAATAATAATGGGAACACTAGATCCATATAATAAAATCTATTTCCCCCAACAATATTAATAATAAAAATAATAATAGGTATAATAGAACCTTGGAATAACATAATGGGAACACTGGATAATTAGAATCACGTAAAGTACCGCAATAATAATAATTATAATAAAAATAATAAAATCCATGTAATTGATTCCATAATCATGAGTTCATCAATCATTTGAAGAGAATAACAACATGATCAAATTTTGGTTCACAAGTTTATCATTTCATCAGCCAATTAATATTAAAATTTTATTAAAAAGTAATTACTCAATTAAAAACTTAATCGAAGTCCATAAATATGTACTATAATTTAATTCTATTATATTTCAATTAAAACTAAAGCATAATTAAGTACAAGATAATCACAAGTCATGTCTATGTCTTTAATAGCATAATTAATTTAGCTTTCTTTAATTTTTCAAAGGGTTACATACCTTAATTTGTAGCCTAAAACTTGATCATTACATTCCAATGAACCACTAAAGGTTCATTGTAATTATAACATAAATAATTTAGTCAAAAAATCAATTATCAATTTGAAAATTCATGAAAAGAATTATCTTGGTGAGACTATACATCATACACATGTGGAAAAACATCATGACCGTAAGGGAAAACTTGGGACAACCTACCTCAAAAACTTGGTACTCTCCAATGATCAATATATCTGCAAAAAAGTAGGAGGAAGGGTTCAGAGAATAATTAAATGTCCCTCTAGTTCCAATTCATAGTGAAATCTGCATAGGAGAAACATAGAGTGCAAGGAATTAGCTTATGTATCTGTTCTAACAAAAAGGAGGACTCCAAGAATTCACACTAGAACTATATAGATCTGAGAGATCTCCAAAAGGAGAAATTTTGAAATATTTTTAGAAGGTAAAACAATTCAAAGAAGCATTAAAACCCATCCCTTAATGACCCCACATGCCCCTATAAATCAGATCAACCTCTTCCAGAAGACCTGGATAACTATTTTTTCATTCAAAATCTTGAAATGGGTGACCCCAAGGTGTGGTCTGTGTTCTTAATTACCATTGTGGTCTCGACTATGACCCAAAAAATATCCCATCACACCAACTGAATACTATGTGGTGAAAGAATTTTGGCATTTTTTGACTCTACATGCCTTACACCAGGGAATGGTAGAGGCCAATTGGCAATGAAAAATAGAGGGACTCTCCATGACCTAAGTCAGGGACCACACCCTACACTATAAATGTTGGTACTCCTTGTTTTACATAGGAAATATCCTATAATAATATGGATTAGACCATTATGTGTTCATTCCCATGTTGCACCATAAAATCCCAAACCCATATTTTTAGTCGCATGAAACTTTTTAACACATCCTGAACCCAAATAGAATTATTACATGGCTCAAAAACATATATGTTAGACTAGGGATGTGAACATATATCTAATATATATCAACTCATCCCCAATATGTCATTTGGACATTCCTTAGTATCATTAATGAATAGATTAGACCAATGGGCACACATATTTGATTCCCATTCCAACATCTCCTCCTGGATATGCCTATGCTTCCATAATACTCATACCATAAAAATATTCTTCCCACAAAGAGTATTTTTTCTTCAAACCACTATGTAAAACAATAATTTATTAAAGGATACATCAATCAACTATTAGATATCATCGATGTTAACCACATGTGATGGATTAGGGTTGCATCATCATAGTCATAACACATGTAATGATAGAGAATGACAATGAAATGTTGTAGATGGGACAACCTATATGAAAAAATATTGACCTGATCCATAATCTGAAACGTACCAACATACCTGAGTGCCAAATTTACATGTTTCCAAATATGGTTATTTCCCAACCTAGGTGACACTCATAAAAATAATATATCTTGAATATATAACTAAAAATTTAATCATTGACGATATTCATATGAATTTTTCCTACTTTGAGTGGTCAAAAACCTCTTACTAATTTACATCAAATGATATGATGTGTCCTGTATGAAAGTTTTCTTGATGAGCACTGGTTCACTAGTTTCCAGCCAATATTATGGTTAAAAACATGACACAATATAAAAGGCCTCAAATAGATCTATTTGAACCAAAGTGTAGAAGTTATTTTTGTATGTGAACTCTAATAAAGAAAAATTGGTCCTGGAAGGAACCACAGAAATCCTTGATGCATTATCATATAATTTCCTCTAAAATTTGAATATAACACTCATATTTTACACCATTCTATGGATGATAAACCTTCTTACCAAGTGTCTTTTATAATCATTAAATCTATTAAAAATCATATTCCTTTGTTAAAAAATCAAGGAAAACTCATAAAAAATTGATCTTATGGGGTGTAGTTGGTAAAATAGTAATGAAGTCCATAGTGAAATCATCTCATTTACACTCAGGTACAGGAAAAGGCTGCTTAGTGATAGTGGGTTGCTAGTGCTTAGCCTTCAACTACTGATAGAAATAACATCATGTCATAAAACCTACTATTCCCTTCTTTTTCACTAGCCACCTATACTGCCTACAATTTTCACAATACATATGAAGCAAATATGGGTGTACCACACACTTTAGAATATTAAAATTTATCATCAATTCCATAAACATACTCATGAGGACTATTGAATGGCCATGAAAATAAAGAATCTCATCATCATCAATAGTCTACTTTGGTTGAGGCTTCCCATAATAAATGTTGTCCCTAAGGGATAATCACTCCAGATATTATTATTATATCCTCTTTTTTACATTTGAGATGTGAATACGTAATATAAAAATTCATTTTTTGAAAAAGATCCATCATCCACCACTCATTGGTAGTGTCTTTCATTACATGAGTATGAATTTTCTAACTCAATGAATTAGCAATGATGTTTCCTTTCTCTGGGGTATACACTGGCTCAAAATAAAAATACTATATGTTGTAAAATATACTATTGATGATATATATAATAATACAAAAAAATATACATTAGGATTTTATGGTCTGTATGTACCACAAATATTTCACCCTATAAATAATTCCACAATTTTTTTAGCATGAACCACAAATAAAAATTCTAAATCAAGTTTTAGATATTCTATTCCATGTGACTTTAGTTACCATAACCCATAACCAGCAAAATTAATATATTGTATCAAGAACACTCATAGTATGACTCCAAATACATCATAATATACAATGTACCCTTTACATAGAATTGGTAAGATCATAATTTTGGATTAAGTTAACCATTTATTCAATTTTTGGTAAGTGTTATCAGATAAATTGGACCAAATTAATTTCACTCTTTTATTAGTAGGATTTTTTAATTGGTTATTACAAGCCTGAGAAGTATCAAATAAACCTCAAATAGTATCTATCCAAGCCCAAGACAATTCATGGTCTGCTCTAAAGAAACTACTTCACTCAACTTCTCAAGGTCCATCAAAAAATCATCTTTAGATATCACATTTCCCAAGAAGTGTACATGGTCACTCCAGAAGTGATACTTTAACAACTTGGAATATAACTGATTCCATCTTTTAGTTTCCAAAAACAACATTCAAATTTCATGCATTATTCTCATTTATATTAGAGTACTCATAAATATCATCTATGAAAATGACAAAAAAAATCCCAAAAGGGTTGATGAATTAATTCCTAAAGTCTAAACACTATAGGCGAATTATTCCAGAAAAAACATGACAAAATACTCATACATTTTATACATGCAGTTAACGATAGTGAATGTTACATATAAAGGCCATAACCTAATTGGTTATAATGCAATCCTAAATAAATCTTGGAAAATGAATTGGAGCCACTAAGTTGGTCATATGGATTGTTAATGGATGGGAGTTGGTATCAATTTATGATCATCAATTGGTTTTACCTTTGATAATCCATAAAAAAATTGAAAGGACCTCTCAACCTTTTTAGTGGAAAGCTATAGAGTAACCAATAGTGTGGTACTCATCTAGATAAATTTCTTGGATTCCAACTCTTCCAACAAAACCATTAATTCATGATGCTCTATGAAATCCATCATGTAAGGAGAAATATAAATTGAATCTTGGATTGACATGAGATCTATAGTGAACTCCACCTCCCACTTTGGAAACAATCCCCAAAAATCATTTAGGAAGAAGTCAAAAATTTTATTTCTTACTTGAGAGTACAGATCTTGATGATCTATGTCATCATCAAACATGATCCACATCACCTGGGTGGAAATTCCACCCTTCTGATGATGGTAAAGTCCAAAACATCCATCTTATAAGTTATAGTCTCCCTCATTAAGACAATAATAACCATTATGATATGTGAAGGATATCTAATGGTGGTCACAGTTGATACAAGATCAATGAAACACTAACCAAACCATTAATAGAATCATATCTAAATTTTTTCTTTAAAATATATAGAAACACAATTGGAATTGATGAGAACCAACATCTAGAGAAAATTTCCTATAATAATGAATTCCCTTTGATCACTTACATAGTGGTGTAGTTATGGCCATCACCCAAGACAGGTACTCGATAACGAGGACTAAGATCCAAATGAATTGAACTATAATAAAAGTGTTCGAAGTTACTGTATGAAATAAATAATTTGAAAAATTAGATGCCACAAAAACCATAACTTTAATGATGGAAGTTTCTATATGTTTTTTGGCTAGAGTAGACTGTAAGACATGGATTTTTCCTCTTCCATTCTATGGCCCTAATTCATTGCCTTCCACCCTTAGGCAACACTACTCTATGAGAGTTGTTACGTCAAACTTGTGGTATCACATCCCCCACCGCATCCAGTAATACCTATTGATCCCTAGCATATAATTTATTGTGGCATGGTTGATCACATAATCGAATTTTGTGGGTTATAGAATATCTTGTTACCTAAAACTAGTGAAGGATTCCAATATAATAGTTTTAAGCTCCCCATATTTCCTCAATGTTGGCATTCTATTGGTGTTTAATACCATCGATTTCACTTGTTTCCAACCTTACTATAATGATAACATTGTATTGGAAAACTACCATGGCCACTCTACCAACTATTTACCTGATGGTAATTCACATAGTGACACCTCCTTCTGCTAGAAGACTCACTAGCTGCTTTTAAGGATGCAAATATTCATCCAAAAACATTGGAATCCTTCAATTTTCTCAGAGTGATAAGATTATATTTCACCACTTTAGAAAAATTCATTAAAAAAAATACATTCACCTTTAACCTAGTATCATATCTAAGGCTGTCTACAATGTGATTTAGATGGGTCAACTCATCTACCTCCATTGTGGGGTAAAAATTCCACAAGTATATGAAGTAGGTGATGTAATCCATTATAGACATATCTCTTGACTGAGGTGTATGAAATCCCTAACCTTGTCTTCCCTCAAGGTATCTATAAATAAATAATCAAAGAACCTGGTCTGAAAAAACATCTGCGTTTGGCCTTCATACTATTCTATTTAAAATATGATGTCCCACCACCACTTTTCCTATTCCTGAATCACATAGGCCACAAAAATTAATCTCATCTCTAGAGGTGTCTCTAGATGGTTGAATATAGTCCACATTGATTCCACCCCAAACAGTGCTGTCTCAGGACCACCTTACCCAGTAAAGATCGGTGAGTGTATCTGTTGAAACTATTTGCTGATGTCCGACATAGTTTTATCAGCTTATAGATGTTAATCTCAGTCAACTGTAAAAATCTCAATAAGATGGAACATAGGTGGTCCTATTCTACATTATCTGAATCTACTAGAAGCTATAGTCTTGTAGCCAGAGCGACATGATCTTGACCAGCCTTCCATGGTACTACTAGGAGTCATTATGGATGAATTTCTAGGTATTTTCGATCTCACGCCTGGAACCACATTACATGATTTATTAAAAAATCAAATTTAATGGATGTGAAAAATATAATAACATCATTATATTTATATTCCTCAGTTTACATGTTTAAAGTGTATTACATGTATCTGAAAACTTATCATAATAATCACACAAAAAATGTGAAATACCAAAGTTCCGATCACAATGCATGCATAATCACCCTCATTCCATATTGAAGCATGAGTAAAATCTAATAAATAATAATGACCATTATTATCTAGTTCATTAATTTAGGTGATACTAATTGACATTAATAAAAAATAGAAATCCCATTCCTTGAAACATGGGCTTTCCTCATACATGTCTTAGTTACACTTCAATATAATTTCCATACCGCATCCTAAAAATATTAAATATCTTTTATACCAAGACCAAAGAGTTTAGAAAAAGTAAAAGTTTCTTGGATACCATTTTTTAACATCCCTGATCTACTTTACACATAAGTTACTAAATCAATTCACATTGTGGCCGCAAGTGTGCCTCACTATAAACTAGAGGCTACTGATAAGAGATGAGGTTCTCATAGGATATCATAAAGAGACTATACAATTTTGTTATAATAGTAAAAAAAATATAAATTAGTTCAAGAACCTTCAACAAATACCATCAAAAGTAAATAGTAATTCAAGTGAAAATTAATACAAAGTGTGTAAGCATTCTGAAGTAATGGAAAGTCACACTATAACTAGACACATTCTAAAATCTTCCACACAAAAATATAAACTGAATCATTCTAAGGCTATACCCTATCCTCCGATCAATGATATAATCCAGGAAGACTAGGTTAACTATTGAATATAGGGCTCTTACCCTTATCGAAACTTATTACCTTGATGTATTCTTGGATTTCAAAGGTGGATCAAATTGGGTGTGAGTAAAAATCAGTAGGCAACCAATAATATTGTCTAAATCATATTCGTTTTGAGTAATGTATATATATATATGTACAATTAACGAAATAATTTGTAATATAATAAAGTACATATAATGTTTACTATCAACCCTTTAGTCTAGCATGACACCCAAAATCAACCATACTTGCTATGACCATTTCTCGATGTCTCTTTCCAAATTATGAATATCATATACATAATCATATGGGAACACTAGATCCTTGGAATCAAAACAAGGTTCCCAATAACAATAAGAATAATAATAATAACAACAACAACAACAACAATAGTAATAATAATAATAATAATAATAATGTGAAAAAACATGATGGGAATCACATCAAGGTCCCCCAACAATAATAAAATAAACAAAAATAATAATGGGCACACCATATCCTTATAATCACATCAAGGCCCCCAACAAAAACAATAACAACAACAATAATAATGGGAACATCATATCTTTGGAATCAAATCAACCCCCAATAATAATAATAATTATAATAACCATGTAACTAATTCCATAATAACGAGTCCACATTTCATTAGTTAGTAATAACGACATGATCAAAGTCCGGTTCATAAGATTATAATTTCATTAGATGACTAAAATTTTAATTCAAATAACCAATAATTCCCCAACTAAACACTTAATCGCATTTCTTAAATAATTCATATAATTTAATTCTCTTGTATATGGAGTACATAATAAGCATTATTAGAAAACAAATAATCTCAAGATGAGTCCAAAACACTTCTAGTGTAATCACTTTAGATTCTATTAGGTTTTAAGAGGAAAACATACCTTATATGGTGGCCCAAGTCCTGATATTTAAACACCAATGAACCACTAAAGTTATATGGAAAGTCTAACATAACAAATTAAGGATCAAAAATGAAAAGAAAAATTGGAAAAAACTACACACACATTATGTCGGTGAGGCTGCACATCATATTAATGTGAAAAAACATCAAGACTACATGGGGAAAATCAAAACCACCTGCTTAAAACAATTGTTACTCTCTAATGATTCATTCCATCTCAAGAGAAATAGGATAATAGTTCTATATAATCAAAAAAATTACCTATAGACCAAATTCACCACTAAATACTCATAGGGGAAACACAATGTGGAAGGTATCATCCAATGTTATCATCTTGAAAAAGAGGTGTATTCCTTGAATTCGACCTAGAACCATTGAGATTTGAAATATTTTCCTTTGGATGAATGATGATAGTTTTTAGAATTAAAAAATACCTTTAAACCCATACCTAAATGAATATAAGAACCCCAATAAATGGGATTTACCTCTTTTTGAAGTCCATGCATTTATTTTATGAATTGAAAAATCAAAAATCAATTTCACAATGACGTGGTTGGTGTTCACCATGCCCGTGGGGGTGTCATTTTTTTACCACACTCATGATCCTATCACATCGACTAATAATGATGTGGTGAAGAAACATTGGGTATTTTAGAATCACCATGTTATGAACCATAATGTGGTAGAGTCCAACTGGTCATTGAGCATAAGGGGACTCGACACACCCCAAGTCAAAGACCCTACACTGTACTGGGAAGGTTTGAAACACCCTGATATTTTTCTAAAATAATAAAATTATATTTGATAGAATAAAGGACCCATATAAGTAATTTTATCTTTAATTATTCCCAAAAACCATTTTATATTGTATTACATAAAACCATGAATTTTTTATGTTTGACAGTGTACTGAACATGAAACACCAAACTTGATCGACCCATGACATATATTACTGTTATAACCCTGCTGTTAAATAGGGGGGTATAAATAGTATTAAATAATTTTTGAAATATATATATAAATATATATAAATGTGTCACTCAAAATAAATTATTTCTAAATTTTTAGAAAATAATCAATCATTTTTTGGTAATGGGATTTTATTCTTCAAAAATATGTTTTCCTCAAAAATCATTTTTATTTATTTTCATGAAAATACTATAAGAATTAACTTTTGTAACATTTAAAAAAATTATATGAAAAAATTAACTTCATTTTTTTAATTTGAATATAAAAAATTAATTTGGTTGAAATTTTGTGATTTTCTAGAAAATGTTGAATTCTCAGTGAATAGTGAAAATACCATTTCTGTAAGAAGATTTTTCTTTAAAACAAATTAATTAATTATAATGTACCAATGTTCTTTTATTAAGATTTAATGTAATCTAAATATTATTTAGTTATATTTAATTACTTTTTAATCAAATTTATGTTGGTTTTTTGTATAATTTTGTTATTGGGTTTAAAAACAAAATTTTCTAAAAACTTTTTCAAAAAGCATAATGTTTATCCTTTTTAATTAATTAAAATAATACCTAATGGTAAATTTTGTAAACTAAATTTATATATTATATATTATTAAATATTAATTTATTTTCATATAATTATTATTATTATTCATTGAGTTAATATAAAATTATGTTTTTCTATAAAATAATCTTATTAAAAACCTATTGTTGAAAGAAGTCGAGGGTTATATAGATCCATAACAATAGAGACATTGATAGTCTGTCTAGATTTGTAAATCAACTAGAAGAAACCCTCAATATTTCCTATCATTACTCTAGATTGGAGGAGGGGAATTAATTCATTCTCATCAGGTTGATGCAGGAAACAACAGAACTTGCCGATATGAACCCAAAATATCACGATATATAGATACAAGATCTTTAAGGAAGGTGAATAATGGTTTTTGGTCATCATATATGGGAGAGGATATAGTAGGAGTGCATCATTCCTTGGTGGGAACTAGTGGATCTCATTCTGGATCTGAAATTTATGGACTGGTTGAAGTATAAGATAAGTTGTTTGAGGTTGGTGCTGATGCATCTAACTCTTGTCGAATGAACCAGATCCCATATCAATGGTGATTTACTACTGTTGGTGAGGAGGAGAATCACTTTTCGGTTTCAGCTATGGATTTGAATGGGGTTCAAAAAATCTACTTTTCATATGCTTGTTCTGTCGATCGAGGCGAGCATGAATTAGGCAGTTGTGGTTGATATCGTGGTAAATAACAACCCGTCATTCGCTGGGCATCTATTTTTCTCTTATCGAATATGAACACTAGAGAAGAAATTTATCTACTATGGTAAATTTTGTTTCATAATTAATCATGAATAAAGGGGAAACCTCCCAGGTGATTTCTAACACAGAAGCTAATCTTGATAGATTCAAGATTTTCAAGAATTTTATTATTATCAGGCTCATTCTTCCTAGTGGAGGAAAATTCTGGAAAATTAATGATCTAGTTCGGAGGAATACCTCTACCTAGGGTTATTCTCATTAAAAATTTATTTCAATGGGCTAGGGATTCTACCATATCATTTTTTATTCATAGGATCTGATGCGAAAATCTTTGGGAATTGGATCAATTCCCTTAAATACATGTATGATTTTCATTAAAGAATGGGATTTTTGATTTAATCAATTTTATATAAAAAAATACTAGAGCTCAAATCTGGATCAAAAAATTTGGTCATAACTAAATCTTACGGAACCGTAATATTTTATTTTATATTTCCTCTGTTGTGGGAATCCCGATTAAAATGGATTGGACCACTGAGGTTCCTAAATATGGTCATTATTCCATATTTTTTTAGAATTTGATTTGATCTCTTGTCTGACTAGAAACATAGGATTATCTTCATTAAATGATGATATCTCACTTAAAGTGGAATATAAAATAATTCCTGATTTCTATTTAGATTTTCAACTAATTGGTAATGCCAAGGATATATTTCGCAAGAATGTGGTTTTTTTATTTATTTAAAAGGACATTATAAAGATTCCTATAGAATTTTTTTAACAAAGTATAAATAATAGAATAATGTGGTTTTTTTTGGCAGAAAATAATTCCCCTCTTAATAGAAACAAGAAGAATATCGATGTTGGTCCTATATGTATGACTGAGGTGTCTACTCAAGTTCCTATTCTTCAAGTACCTTAGACGAATGATCATGAAAATATTGAATGTATGCATGACTTGGCTGGATTGGGGCTTGAGGTAATCACAATTGAAAAGAAAAGAGAGGTGAATAAATTTGTGTTGGGTAATTTTAAACCTAGTGAGGAAATATTTCCTTACATGCCGATCATAAATCATGTAACCGAGGATCACCCCATCCCAAATAACATTGAATATCTTTAAAAGATCAAGGAGGAAATCAATAAAATAAGAGAAATAGAGGGAATCCATGGAAAATGGGATGATATTGAAGGTGATACCTAAAAACATATTTCCTTTATACAATTGTTGCCTAAAGGGAAAAATTTCGTGTAGATGATTAAGGATTCCAACCCATCCCTATGTGGAAATAAAGACACATGAAATACTACTAATGCCTTAATCCAACCGTGGTTACAAGGTCTCACAGACCCTTTGATACAGAATAAGAATGGTATGATGATTATGACACTCCATGACATTTTTATTATTATTTTTATGTATATTATTTGGTCTTGGAATGAGGGAATACATTCTTGTATGACCCCGTCCAACATTGTTCTTTTTTTATTTATTTCTAATAAAATGTGTATACCTTTTCCTATTAAAAAAATCCCTTTCTTAACTACATATATGTTGTTATTATTAAATTATATTCTTCCACTTATATAAATAAAATTTAGAGAAATTGATTCCATATTTGGAAACAAAATAATATAGAATGTATAATAAATATAACTTAATTTTTTACCAAAATAATTAGTGAAAATAGTTAAAATTAATTAAAACAATTAAGGTTAAAACATGTTTACCAAGGAAATAAACATTAAACATAAGGGAAAAAATGAACTAGAAACTTGTACAAGAACCATTATTTGGAAATATATTTACTCTTATAACCATAGGATATATACTTATTTGTTTTTGGGACACTATTAATTGAAATTGACCTACATAATAAGTTAAGAAAAGAAAAAGAAAAAAGGTCCCTTTTTTGCTTTTAAATTATATAATGCCTTAGGATAGGGTAAAAACAAAATATGTTATGTTATACATATAATTTTTTAATCTAAAAGAATTTTATCATGATATTTTATCTTTAATTTTTATATATGAAATTATCACTTAAGATTCTTCAGAAATTCCAATGTGGTAATTATTTAGTTAAAAATTAGCTAAGATAAATGATACAACAAATATTTAAAGTGGTGTAAATTGAAAGAATTATTGTATGAATTTAATTTTGGAGATGAATATATAATTTTATAGAGTTTTGAACTTAATATATTCAAATTACATCTTTTTATTGATCTTTTTAAATTTAAATTAAATAAATAAAGTCAAAAAATTTCATTAATTCTATTTTATAATAAATGATAGATTATTATATGATTTAAAATTACTAAAAATTATATCGTCAGATTTTTTTTAAATACCAAATATGGCCTATTGATGTACTAATTGATCTTTTATAAAAAACATGTTAGCCTATAAATAGTAAAATATTTATTAGCAAAATTAGGGTAGAAGTAGGGTTTTTGTGCGTTATACACACTTCTGTTAAAATTATTTGGAAAAAAATGTGAGTAGTTTATTCTATAATCTTGGTTAAATATTAATTATAATTATGTATAATTTTTCTGGTAATTTTCTCTTTAATTTAGTCTTAATGGATAAATTACTTAGGTTAGAATACTAGTTACCTTAATGAAAAGAACTAAAATGAATAAAAGAATGAAAAATAGGAGTTAAGGAAAAAAATACTTAAAACATGTGTTCCATTATGTGGTGGAGGTTTTATATACCATTTAATCCCTTCCACATCTAATTATCAATTTTTTAACCACTTTAGGTAATTTTCACAATCCAATAGTGAATACTTTTGAGTATTTATAGGAATGTTGCTCTTCATCAACTATAAAAGGGAACTCCCTCACCTCACTTATTCACACCAGTCAAGCCATATGGATCATAAAAAATATTCTGAAATCACTTAAACAATTTCTTAATATCATACTAGAAGCCAACATTTTTGAATAAAACAAACCAAGGAATTCCTTTGGATCAAACGAATAGGAGTTACTCGAAGTAGTTATAATGTTCATTAATGAGCATTTCTGTATTATTTCGTTCTGCACCCCATTCAATTATTATTATACCATGATTATAAAATATAATAAGAATAATAAATTTAATCATATTTTTTTGTAAATTTAATTACTTAATACTCCATAAACTTCCATAAAATGGGTTATGAAATCATCGTTGGTGTGTATAATGAACTACCACCTTGCAAACTGATGTCGTTCATTTCTCCTTTACTACATGTTATAGTCTGGGATAATGATGGATATAATGTTTATATATAATATTTATTATATATTTATATATATAGAGTCATTATATCATATATACCATTTGAAAATATCATACCGCATGGGATATGATAACATCGCTCGTGTGTATGGTGGACAATGGCCTCACGAAGCGATGTAAAGCATTTTTCACCAACATGTTACACGAAAGTTAATATACATAAAAATAATAAATATGTATGAAATATATTACATAATTATGATTATAAAAGATAATTATATTTATTCAGATATAATATATCATTTCCTTTATTACCTTTTCACACACTAAAAAAGTTACAATGTTGTTCGTGGACGTGTGGACAACTACCTCATAGAAGTGAAAAAGTATCTTTTACATAAAAATATATATATATAATAAAAATTTTGATTTTTTTTACAATTATAATTATATAAATATTAAATATTACTCAATTTCAATCCATAATGATCCTTAGTTAATGGAAACGTTACTCATGAGTACATACGACCTACCGTCCCCATGATTATAACATTAGTTAATTTTTCATTATAATAATTCATAAATTATAGTTAAAGTATAATTTATTTATAAATATGATAATTATTTCATGACTATTATTCTGTATATGTTTAAATATTGTGTTTTTACCAAATTTAACCTATCAAAGTCATTTCTAACACATAAGCTGAATATGGTCAAAACATCAGACATAAACTTAATTGATTAAGTAATTACATAAAACATGTTTATAATTGAAATGAATGTTATAATAAAATTTTAAGTATTTACTAAAAAATTAAAATATTTTTATAAGATTACTATTTAGGAATATAAATAACATGCATTATGAATCAGACTAATGTTAAGAGTTTTTCTAATCTCCGTTTTATTCCTATGAGATATATGGAATATTCACCACTTATTTTTGTTGTGTGGAATATATACGGAACATGAATGTATTTTAGGATTATTATAAATAATTTTATTGGTATTTAAATTTATATTTTATGATATCTATTTCATGGTGTTTACAATTTTAGAGTTACCGAAGCGGTAATGGATTTTTTTCACAATTTTCCTTCAACGAGACATATATTGCGTTATAAAAATTTCTTATTATTTTAGGTGTGTATACATATTATTTGACATCTAATATCCTGAATTCATTTATACCCATAATATTTTATGTTTATTTTAGATTCCTTGATGGGTGTTATGCTTCAAAGTTTTCAAAGTTGTATGTATTTTGTATTGCAATTTAATCATTTAATGAGATTGTTTATGAATATTATTATTATGATAAATTATTATGATTTATATCTCAAGAAACTAATAAATTTTATTCTCTTACAATTTTTAATTATATATTCAATTAATAAAACCATTTTCCCACTCTTTGGTACTTAATATTGTTTGGATTATTTTTAAGAAAACTCAACTTCATTTCTTTCTTCGGTGATAAATATGTTTTCTTCCAAGACCATGATTTCTAAAAAATGTTTTAAAATCAGATTTTATCCTCTTAAAAAATATTTATTAATGGAATTTTTAATGAAAATTTCAATTGAATATTTATTACATTTTTAAAAAAGTCCTGCTATATATATTCTTAAAAATATAAAAGGAAACTTCTTTTAATCTTCCAAATGAAGGTACTTTCTGAACTTTTTATAGTGTGAAAGGAATGTTATTTTTATATTCTTGTAAATGTAAATAATTACAATTTATTAATTCGTTGATTATTATTAAGAAATTTTATGAGTATATTTTTAAATAAAATATTTTCAAAATTGATTTTCAAAGAAAATGATTTTCAAAAAGTTTTTTGTTTTAAAATGTTTTTTTAAATAAAAAAGATATTTTCCTCAAGAATGTTTTTAATTATATTTTGATGGTATTTACTCTCCTAAATAACAAAAATGATTTTTATGACTTATTCTTTAAAGGGGATATTTTTTGATACAATCCGAATTCTTTCTCTATATGGATAATGACTATTTGAAAGAGATTATTATGGAACCCAATCCTTTTCTATTGGTTAATTATATTACAAATATAGTTTTATAGAATCCATTTATTTTCCATGATTAAACCATGTTTCAAATAGTTTTTTATGGAACTAATTTCTTTTCTATAGGTTAAACATGCTATAAATAGATTAACGTGAAACCAATTTCTTTTTTTAAGGGTAATTCAAGTTATAAACAGAATAATGATTATTTATATTAGTTTATGATTAAATATGTACTTTATTCATGTTTCTGTTCTTAGAAATTATTTATACATGGGGTGACCATGACAAAAACAAATAATCTTATTATAACATAATCATGGGGTGACCCATATATCACTATGTATGCCCATTACAACTTAATCAGGGGGTGGCCCAGATAGTTTCAGGTGAGACCATTATATATCAAATGATGGGTAATCCCAAATAGTGCTACAATTAATTGTGTAATGATTATATTGGATGTATAATATAGGTTTATTCTAATTAAAATTATTTTTAACGGGTTGTATAAATAAGATTCTCCATGTTACCAAAAAGAGTTTTAACTGCTTTCTATGAGTTTAATCTATTTATTATGATCAATATTGATATAATATGGCTCATAATTATTGATTTTGATAAATATTTCCTTTTCCGTATGAAATACCTTATGCGGTTCTCATTCTCATTGACAATATTGAATTACTACTACTTTTTTTTACCCTTAATGAGCATTTTTTAGTACCCCTATTATGTTTTCATTTTACGAGGTTATAAATAATGATATTGATGATTTAATTCTATAAGTTATTTCATATGGATAATGTTTATTTCCTAATTTAAAAAGTAAAAGACGGATTAAGTGTGAGAAATGATCATTTAAAGTCATGTGAATTGTCAATGTCAGAGTTTGTCAAAATTTTCTAAAACATTAAACCTAAAAGACCTCTAGGTTATAATTTTTCAATTTTACCTTTTTATGTTTTAAGTATTGGATGGAGAAAATTAGGTCATATTTATCAATATCAAAGCTATAAATGTAATGTTTTTTGATTTCCGCACTGAATTAGGTAGTGTGGGTTCTAGGATATTATAGTTGGTATCAAAGGCCAGTTTAGAAAACATTGTAGATTAGGATATTTTCATATGATCTCATCTTAATGGTTTTGGATACTATCTTAAGCTTATAATATTAAGTTTTATCATTGGTTAAATATCTTAGAAACCCTTTTGAGGTTTAAAGTGATGAGATCCTAAAGAGGATAATGAGATTTTACGAGATGAATTATTAGGTTGATGTATATGAAATGATTCAGTTTAATGTGAAGTATTCCTTTACATGTTGCAGGATTTTTTTGATATATTTATAATCTTTATGTTTTATATGATATTGGATATCAGGGTAATTATGAGAAAACAAGTTTTATCATATATATAACCATAATATTGTAAATAGATTTGGTGACTATGTGAATCAAAATAACATCACCACATTTTTTCAGATTGAAATATGAAAAGTATGTGACGACCTTTGAGGTTAAAGCACTCTTTAATTTTGAGGTATTTGAGGTTATTTTGGATAAATGTTTATGGAATAATTTCATTTCATCTTTGTGAATTTATATTAAATTTTAATGATTGATGTATCATAAGAAGGTTTATTCATTTTGGAATTATATAACCATGTTCTAAACATTTCTGTTTTTCCAAATGGTTAAATAAATGAGGAATATATTCCTATCCATTTTAGGGTTATATGGTCTTAAAATTTTAATTTTAGTGCTTTAGAAATAGAAAATTCATCTTTAATATTCATCATTTGGAGAAAAAGTTGAGACTGTGGTGGATTTTTTTAAAGGATGATACTATACTAATCATGTAATTATATTTACATATTCTCTCAATTTAGTTGGTAAGAGAATCCCTAGCTCTAGGAAAAGGAACATGAAAGATAAATGTAGTCATAGTATATTCATTCATGATGAATCTATGGTATTTTTTATCATAAGAGACTTATGGTTTTAGGCCCTTAAATTCCCATTTCTCATTCACCAGTTTGTGATAAATAACCTCAATCACTCTCTCTAATTATTTAGGCTTTTACTCCATTAACACCAATATTAGCATATTTTTAAACCCTGTTGCTTGTTATATCACATGAAAACTTTTAATTACATTTCATTATTTACAATAGTATATTTTATTATCCATTTTTATGAGGTGGTTTTTCAGAAAATATTTTCGAAATGACCATACTTTGATTACTGAAATAATTTTAAAATTGTGAGGAAATGATTTATTTGGGGGGGATGTAATGACCTAATATTTTTTTAATGAAGAAAATTATATTCGATAACATAAAAAACATGAAACACAGAGTTTTTGTTGCATTACCTAAAGAACATAGGTTTTATTAAATTACATGAAACCCTAATATTATAATGTTCTATAACATATTTAACACATAACACCAAAATTGAATGACCTATGATATATATTTCCATTATAACCAAGTAGTTAAATGGGAAGGTATAAATATGATTAACTAATTTCTAATATATATATATATATATATATATTTCTCACTAATACATTTTTTATCAATATTTAGGAAGTGGTCAATCAAATGTTTAGTAACGCAATTTTATTCTTTAAAAATACATTTTCTTCAAAAAAATTATTTATTTTACCAAAAAAAACATTATAATAAATTTTTTGAACATTTTGAAAATTTATTTTTTAAAATGAGAATAATTTTTGTAATTTTAATATAAAAATTTAATTTGGGTCATTTTTTTGGATTTCTCAAAAGATATTGTATTTTAATGAATATTGAAAAATTCCGATTTACGTAGAAAGTATTTTATTTTCAGAAAATTAATTAATATAAAAGTCTTGATGTGTTTTGTGTAAAACCCTATCCTTTTTTAGAGATGTTAAAATCTCATTTACTGCTACTCTTTTGTTTAGTGTTTAGTACTTTTCATTTGGGTTTAACATGGGGTGTGTTTAGGAGAAGTTTTGAAAAAAAGAAAGAAAGTCAATAGTGCATGGTTGGCGCATGGTTTTCCCTATCCATTCACCATGGCCTAGAAAATTGTAAAACCCTAAGAAATGAGTTTTTTATGGATGGTGCATGGTTTTTCAAACCATGTTCCCTAAAAGGAGAAACTATGCACCCCCCTATAATAGGTTCACGATTATAGTGAACGGTTAGAGAAAACCATACACCCCGAGCAGAAAACCATGAATTTCAGATTTTAATCCTCACAATTTTGATTAAAAAATTCCCAAACCCCCATATTGTACCCTTGAATTCCCTAGCTAAACCCATAATATATATCTCTCACTTGCAGATCATCCTAGAGGGATTCTATTCCATTCAAAACTCCGTTCGTGGTATTTCAAGGCCCAAATTGAGGATATGTACCCCTCCTTGTATGTGAATATTATCTTATGTAGTTTACTTTCTCTTTTAAATTTTTCTCATAACCATTATATTGTTGTTCATACCTCTTTTTTTTAGATTTAAGTCTAGTTTATTTATCACTATATATGGTTATATATCTAGATCTAGATTCAAGGGATCTGGATTTGTTCAATATTGGATTTAGGATTTAGATACAAATCTTGTGTTATGTTGTTATTCTGTTCAAATTGTGGATTTCAATTGGGCAATCACTCATCAATGAATTAAGGTATGTGGTCTATTGTTCAAATCCCATATTCATGAATTCTATTATTTTAAGTAATTATAGAATTTATAGGCTCTATTTAGAAATTGGAAACTCACAAATTGAATTAATTAATGTGGTCAATTAATTAATTAAGGGATTAGGGATTTGACTTAATAATGTGATTATTATATTGGGATAATTATTTTTTATATTAGTTTTTGAGATATAGTGATCATGAATTGATAATAATTAATTATTGGATTAATTATTGAAATATAGGAATTTTTGGAATTGGGAATAATTAATTAGTGAATTAATGATGGAAGTATTGAAATAATATATGGGGTATTAATTGATTATTTCATTTATTAATGGGATAAATGTAACTAATTAATTGTTGAATTAATTAATAGAATAAATTTTATTATCAATTGTTTAATTAATGAAAGAAATTAAATGTTAATTATTAATTTTTGAATTAATTAATGGGAATGTATTAGTTAATTACAGATTTAATTAATGGAAGATAATGATGGTCACGTGTGGAGAGTTTATTAATGTTGATTACTATTGATTGATTTAAAATGTGAAACATGTGATATTGTGATATTGTGGTATATGTGAATTGAAATTATGAATGGTAACAATGTCATTCATATATGTTTGATAGATAATGGGGTGCTAGACTGTATGTTTTATGCCTATGATTTATACATTTGATTAATGAATAGGGTGTGAGATAGGGAATAATGATCCCAATACTGATATGGTCATAGACATGGAGTTCTAGACCCAAATTTTGCATGAAAAATCTATGGGACAAGGAGTGATGCTTCAAATACCCATGAGGTGTGAAACTGGGACTAATGCTACAAATAAACATTGGGTGTTATAAATGGTGTTCTACACCCAAAACATTGGCATCAAATTATGGTTACAAGTATCCATATTATTAAATAAAATGAAATTTATAATGAAATTCAATTTTTAAAATGAATTATGAATTGAAATTTTGAAGCAATTCAAAATATAGAATGGATCAGAGCAAGTATTGTGGTTTGTGTGTCCTCAAGAACCTGGGTGTTATGTGGATAAATAAAGAGTAAGTGAATAAATATAAACTTTTTTTACTTAATAGATTATACTTTATTCATTATAAATCGACATACACTTTTATTGAGTTTTTTATTATTTTAGACACCATTGGTGGTGGTCTACAACATTTTGTTCACACTCTACTTGGGCTTCCAGATCTGTACCTGAATAGATTTGATGTTTGTATGATAAGATAAGGGGAAAGACCTAGTGTTAGAATAATGATTTGGGACGGAGTGTGGTTGGGTGATCCAGACGTGGTTTGGGACCCTCTTGGTATTTGTTAGTTTCTTTACTTTTGTCTTTACTTTTTAAAACATATCATTTACTTTAGCATAGCATATCTACTATTTTGTTTTGATATTATATTTGAAGTTTTCTTCATATTGTTATTTTGGTACAACTCTATTTATGTTCATGTTATCATTTGGTTATTGTTTTTATTTATTTCTTCTAGTGTATTACTCTGATAAAATAGGGTATATTCTCACCATGATTGATATTATACTATCACTTCTTTTCAGAAGAATTTGGAATATGGGGAGGCATGCTTGAGAACAAGTGACTGATAAGCTCGGGGCACCGACTTCTATAACCTGAGATAGTACGTTACAAAGTGGTTTCGGGGCCATGTTTTCTGTTCTTTTTTATTTTTTCTTACTATTTGGAAAAGGTAGATAGGATACTAATAAGTGTCAACCCTTGGACATGAGATTTTTCATGGGAGTATATGACCCATGTATGGGGGAGAACCCAATTACCAAGGGTTGGATTGTTGGTAGTACGGTTTTCTATTATAGTTGAACATTATTTCACCTTGGGTGATGCAATTATTATGTGATGTGATTGTTATTTCAAAGATTTTCTGAAATTTGACTCGTGTCCCGATATGTCACAAGAGTTTGGTACACATTCGTCATTCCGGATACTTAGGATTATTTCATGATATGCATCTATTTAGGAATGTATAAATAACAAGTTTTTGGTGAGCTGTTGAACTTGAACTATTATTAATGGTTTGTGAAATTGAAATGAAAATGTGCCTAATATGAAATCAAGAATTATAAAATGATGTAGGATTTGAATAAATGGGTTTCTATTTTTAAATATGAATTGAGTATGAGTTTACCATTTTCTAACCATGACCTTGTTCTAGGATTGTTAAGGGTAGTGATAACTCATCAGTTTTGACCGTGTTTTGGGGTTAAAGAAATGAATTTTTGTGTCTTTTAGTGTTTCTAATAGATGCATTATTTATTTAAACTATTTTATAAGGTTTGTTTTTTGAATTGTAGAGTTATCCCTCCATGAAGACGCTTATTGAGAGGATGACAGGAGGACATCGATCGGGATGAACCTCTAGTGGTGGAACCTGAGGCACCGATAGTGACACATGAGGAGGTTCGAGAGCTATTCTGGGATAACTTTTACTGGTTCATTATATTGGTTGAAACAGACCTAGGGTTGGATATGAAAATCATATTTGATAAAATAAGAGAGATCCAGTTATAGAAACCTCATACTTTTACAAGTGTCAGTGGACCTGAGGAACATGAGTTTTGGAGTGGGACTATCTAGGATAAACTTGGCCATTTGGAGACCCCTACTAAGAAGAGTGTCATGTTGGATAATTACATGTTATGTAATCAATATAATTGTTTGTGGGACATATAGAATTAAGATAGATATCCAGATACTATGGAATAGAAGGGAATTTCTAGAAAATTTCCTTGAGAAATTTTATCCAGACACACCGAGACATGATAGAGAAACTGAGTTCATGAGATTGACTTATGGAAATATGTTTGTGATAGACTAAACAGGGTTATTTAATGATTTTTAGTGATTTATTCCAGTCTTTTAGGAGATGAGACAACTGTGAAAAAGTGGTTTTTGTATGGGCTTAAATGCTAGATTAAGTGTGAGGTTAATATCTTCAGGCTAAATAAGTTTTCTATGTGGCAAATCAGGTTTTCATCTATAAGGGAAACTTTAAGGAGGATTCCTGTAGAGGATTGGTGGATCCTACTAGATAGTCAGGAGGTATGACTTTTGATAACTGGAAGCGTCACTATGAAAATATTATTCAGAGTAGTGGGAAGATGTGTACCCTAACATAGGAATCAGTTATATGGGATCTTACCCAAGGGATTTCCTCCAATATTATATGCCAGGGAACTTTCATAAACATTTCCCCCACCCTATAGTGGAGTTCTAATCTTGCGGTAATATGGGATATCTATATAAGTTCTGTAGTAACCTATGATAGATGGGTAGTGATGGAGGATTAAGATAGAACCAGGGTCCAGGAAGGGGTTCTTCTACACCATTTCATTACGAAAGATGGAGTTCTACTAGCCTTGGTGGCTGACAAAGTGGATGTGGTACTTTTAGAAAAGAGTGATAATATCAGTAGAGTGGTATAGCTTAGGGAACTCAGACTACAACACATGGAATAAGGGTAGGATAGGTACATTCCATTCAACCTACACTTGTTGATGGAAAGGTTGTACCACAGACAGTGGGAGGTATTATTCATGTAGCTTCTAAATAATCTAGTGACTTACTTGATACTGGTTCTTATCATTCATTTATTTTGCACAACTTTTGAATTTTTTGAGCCTAGTGGTTGAGTTTTTGAGTGAGGTGTTGATGATAGACACAGCTCTGGGAATATAGTCTAGAGACATATACTAGTGTTTGTTATATTCTTTCATGGTTGAGGAGTATCATCTTCTAGTGAATATTTACATCCTTGAAATGTGTGGATTCAACCTAATATTGGGTATGGACTTGTTAGTAGTTTACTGAGTTCACATAGATTATTACCATAAGAGAGTGAATTTTACATCTCTTAAGGATGACCATTATATTCACAATGGAGGGTGGGATATCCAAGCATGCTGAGAAAGGAAAATTACTCAGAAATTGGGAGAGATTACATGCCATGATTCTAGTCTATTGATGGACGATATAGGTTAAAGTAGGATGAAATTCCACCGATAGTAAAAAAAAATTCAAGTTGCATATCCTGGAAATATATCAGGTCTACCACCTTGGATAGATGTGGAGTTTACAATTGAGATCATGTCAGGGGTTGTGCCTTTTTCTATTTCACCATATATAATGGAACCAATAGAGATTCAATAGCTCCATAATTAGCTAGAGGAGTTGTAGGATATTGGATTTATTCGACCAAGTACGTTTCCTTGGTGTTCTTCAGTGTTGTTTACAAAGAAGTCCAATGAGACAATATGATTTTATAGCGACTACCAGAGATGGAATTGGATTAATGTGAATAATCAGAATCCCCTTCTACGAATCGATGTTATTTTTTACGAATTGAGGGGAGATTGTGTTTTAATGAATATTGAAATGAGATTAGGGTATCATCAGTTGATATTACGACCTTATGATATATCAAGGACTACTTTCAGAATCATGTATGGTATATACTAGTTTTTCATAATTCCATTTGTGTTGATGAATTCACTGGCTATGTTTAAGAATCTTATGAATATAATCTTCCATCCATACCTAGATTAGTTTGTTGTAGTGTTTGTGGATGTTATCTTGGTGTACTCCAAGACTCATGAAGGTCATTCCCAACATCTTGACATCATCTTGGGACACTGAGAGAGTATCGACTATATAATAAGTTATCTATGTGAATGTTTTGTATTGATCGAGTACACTTCTTGGGTCCCATCAACTCAGGGGAATGGGTTTCAGTGGACCACGAGGAGGTGCATAAAATAGTTTATTAAGAGAATCCCAAGAACAATTTGGATATAAATAGATTTTTGAAATTAGTAGGATAGTACCAGATGCTGAACTATTAATTTTACTAATTATAAGCACAACTTTCTGTCTTGAACAAGAAGGTGATAAAGTTTGAATGGTCAGAGGTATGCGAGAATTCCTTCCAATAGTAGGAAATGTAGTTGAAATAATCACCAATACTAATCCTACCCAAACCTGGTGATGATTTCATGTTGTTTTGTGGAACTTCTTGGATGATATGTAGAGATTTTTGATATTGGGTGACCATGTTGTGGTGTACGTGTCTTGATTGTTGAGGCCACATGGATGGAATTACCCTAAGTATTACCTTGTGTTTGCAGCTTTGGTTAATGATTTAAGGTGTTGAAAATAATATCTATAGGTAGAAAATATTATTGTGTATATGAATCACCAGATCTTAAAGTATATATTTTATTAGTGATATTTGAATCTTTGGAAGTGTAGGTGGGTTGAGTATATGTAGTAAATTTACTTTGAGATAGAATATATCTATAGGAAGGGAAATAGTTTTGATAATGGTTTAACTCGAAAATATCATACACGGGTAGTTTAGGAGACTAGTTATGATTAGAAGATGCAAAATTTTCTAGATGACATTCATGTTGTGGTTTAGGAGAGTTAGGAGAAGATGACTCTCATATTAGTTTCAGTAGAGACTACCCATTTTGAGATGGATGAAGGATATGCAGTATGAGGATCTGGAGTGTTTTATATGAAGATGAATCTTTGATGATGGGGAGACACATTGATATTGTTTGATAGATAAGGATGAGATCTTCTATGTCAATAATTGGGTTGTTGTGCCTATGAGTATGTAGGAGGAGCTAATTGGTGATTTCCATGCCTCAAAGTTGGTGCTTCATCCATGTGTTACTAAAATGTACCATGACATACATTAATATTTTTGTGGATGTGAATGAAAAAAATAACTTGGTTCATGACATAATGATACAATTTTCAGTTGGTGAAGTCCAAGCATCAATGATATAAAGGTTTTCTACTACTGTTTACCATTCTAAAAGTGAAGTTGGATGTCATGACTACTGGCTTTATAGTCGGTCTTCTAAATATTCCTTAAAAGAATGACACTATTTTGGTGGTTTTGACCTACTGAGAATGGTGGCTCATTTCTTACCATTACGAGAGACTTTCTCAGTAAAGCTGATAGGATATTTTTATGTTCTAAAAGTTTTCCATCAACATGGGGTGTGATGGAAAATTATTTCCGACCATGAATCATGATTTACATTACTCTGATAGAAAGTAATTTAAAAGTTTGTTAGTACATATGTTTTAAAAAGTATGGATTTCTACTCATAAACAGATGGGAACTGAGATAGAACTATACATGTGGTTGAGGATATGTTTCGATCATGTGTCTTTGACTTTGGTGGATCTTAGTAAAGGAACCTAAATTTGGTGGTGTTTTAAAATAATAAAAGCTATCATGAAATGATACATATGGAACTATATGAGGATAGTTATGGTAGGCCATATAGATCTCCTCTATGTAGGATGGAGGCAAGTGTGTCAAAGTTATCAGGACCGAGTCCTGTGTAGGAGATGTCAGAGTAGGTTAAATTGATTTGAAAGCATATGGGTATAGATTTGAGTAGAAAAAATTCATATCCCTATAGAATTGGAGTGATCATAGAGTTACAGAGGGTCATCGTTTATTCCTTAGAGTGTCACTTAGGTTGGGTCACTGTAGGATACAGAGGCTGGGAATGTTGGTGCCTAGGTTTGTTGGACCGTTTGATGTATTGGAACGAATTGGTTAGGTGATGCACCAATTGGTTCTTCCACAATGATATAGTTCTTTGAAAGATTCTTTTCATGTGTCAGAATTTTTTTATCTCTCCAAACCTTCTTATGTCATTGATGATGATTATGTTGACCTAGATATAGATGCATCCATTGAGGTACATCTGATACGTGTTTTGGATCGTAGTGTGAAAGTATGGTAGGGAAGGATCATGTTGATAGTTCACGTATTGTGGAAACATGGGTGTGTTCTAGATGAATATTGGGAGAATAAATAGATAAAAGGGATCAATGTATCAATCTTTTTGATCCGGAATCTTAGAGATGCCTAGGTGTATAGCTCGAGGATGATATTTTATAAGGTGAAGAGATTATAAAATCTTGTCCTTTTTTAGAGAAGTATCATGTTTGTTTATATATACACTTTTGTTTATTGTTGAAAAAATTTAATTTGGGTTTTAGCATGGGTGTGTTTGGAAGAAATTTTGATGAGAAAACAGATGTAAAAGGGTGGTACATGGTTGGGACATAGTTTTCTCTAATTGTGCACCCTTCCCCATCAAACCATGAAACCCTAGATAGCAGGGTATTTCATGTCCATCACACGATTTTCAAAACCGTTCTCCCTAAATAGAGAAACCACACACCACCTCTAGAAGAGGCACATGGTTAAAGTTAATATTTAGAGGAAACTGTGCAGCGCAAGTAGAAAACCCTGCAGTCGATATTTTAAACATTCGAATTTTATTAAAGAAATCCTATTCCCACATATTATACCACCAAATTCTATAAAATAGCCTATAATTTATTTCTCTCAATTGTAGAGCCTCCTGGAAGAATTCCAAGCCATTCAGACCTCCATTCTTATTGATTCGAGCCCAAATTGAAGATGTTCACCCCTCTCGGTAAGAGGATATTATCCTATAATGTTTCATTTACCTTTTACATTATTCTCCTACCCTTTTTATGGTTGTTATTTCCTATTTTGGTTAGATCTTGATCTATTATTGTCGATCTAGATATTGGATTTTGGATCCAGATCATGTTTTAAGGGATCCTAATTTTTTCAATCTTGGGTTTATGTTTTAGATCTAGATCTTTCCCTTAATCTTTATTCCATTGATATTGGGGATTTCAATTGTGTGATAAATAATCAATGAATTGAGTTATGTGGTATATTTTTCAAATCCCGTAGTCATGAATTATCTTATGTGTATGTAATTCTAGAATTTATAGGGTTGGTTTAGAAATTGGAAACTCCTAAATTGAATTAATCAATGAGGTTAATTAATTAGTTAAAGGATTATAGATTTGATTGAATAATGTGATTACAATATTTGGATAATTAGTTTTAAATTAATTATTGAGATATGATGATTTTGAATTGGGAATAATTAATTTTTAAATTAATTATGGAAGTATTGAAACCATTTATGGGGATTAATTGATTCTTGAATTGATTAACAGGATAAATTTGAATAATTAATTTATTAATTAATTAATGGAATAAATTTGACTAATTAATTATTTAATTAATTAAAGGAATTTGATGTGATTAATTAATTGTTGTATTAATTAATGGTCTTGGATAAATTAGTTCTATAATTAATTAATGAAAGATTATAATGGTGATATGTGTTCAGAGTATTAATGTTGATTAATTATGATTGATGTTATATGGTGAAACTTATGATATTGTGATATTTTGATATATGTGGATTTAAATGATATATGTTAACAATGGGATTCATATGTGTTTGATTGAGAATGCGGTCTGGGGAATGGCATTCTATGCCCATGATATATATATATTTGATTAATAAAAGGGGCGTGAGATAGTGAGTAATCCTCTAAATACTCATGGGGTCCTAGACTTGTCATTATAGACCCAAAGAATTCATGGAAATTATAGGGGCTTGGACTGATGCTCCAAATACTCGTGAGGTGTGAGATAGGAACTAATGCTCTAAATAATCATGGGGTACTAGACATGGCATTCTACTACCAAGAGATTGATTCAGATACAGTTCTAACTAGCTGTATTATAAAATTAAATTAAACAGACAATGAAATAACATACTTTAAATGGATTACCAATAGAAATCATGAAAATGTTTAGACTCTAGCAGGGGCCAAAGTAGGTATTGAGGTTCCAGTTTCCTTGAGAACCCATGTGTTTTGTGGTTAAATAAAGAGTAATTGAATAAATGTAAACTATTTAGTATATTACTTTTAATAAATTATTTATAAAAATATATACACTATTATTGGATGTATATTGTTTATAACATCATTGGTGGTGGAAAAATAAGTTGTACTCACTCCCTACTCGGGTTGCCTGATCGATACCCAAATAGATTTAATGTTTTTTGGACATAATAAGGGAAAATGGAATGTTTTAGACGGTTGATTTGTGATGAATCATTATTAAGGGAACCATATGTAGTTCAAGACCCTCCTTAGATTTATCAGTGCATTGACTTTTGGTTTTTCATTTTGACACTCAACACATACTTTAGCATTGCATATCTACTATTTAGTTTTGGTATTTATCTTCATTTTTGGTCATCATATGATATTTGAAAAACATTGGTTATGGTTACATTTACATTTTCTTATTGTTTTTATATATTTACATTGGTTTATTACTATATTGAAATAGGTTATAGTCTCTCTATGATCAATATTAGATCCTCGCTGCTAGTCGATAGTCTTTAGTATATAGGGAGGCGCACTTGAAGTCAAGTGACTGACTGACTCGGGGCATCGACGTGTGGATGCCGGGCATGGATGTTCATATTGGATATGTTTTCAAGTAACCAAATTATTATTTAGTTATATAAAATTATTTTTTAATCAAATTTATATTGGTTCTTTGTTCAATATTGTCATTGGGTTTCAAAATGTGTTTTTTCTAAAAAAGACATTAAAATGAATTATGTTTCTCCATTTTAATTAATTAAATTTATCCCAACGAGAGATTTTTTTTAAATTAAATGAATATATTATATATCAATAAATATTAATTTAGTTTCATAAAATGATTATTATTATTGATGAGTTAATATAGAACCATGCTTCTCTAAAAAAATTCCCCTCTTTAAAACTCGCTGCCTCGCTATGTTTGCGACGTTAATATTAAATTAATTTTTACCACTTCTATGAATTTAATTTTAAAAAATGGATTCTGTATTTGGAATCATAATAATTTATAAGCTATAATAAGGGAAAACTAAATTTTGAACAAAGTAATTCGTGAAAAAGTAAATTTTAATTACAACAAATAAGATAAAAATTAGTTTACTGAGGGAATAAACATTAAATGTAATTAAAAAATGACCTATAATATTATCCAAATCTAATTAGATACAAAAATTTCAACAATTATTTCCATATGACATATTTTTATGAGTTTTTGGGATAATAATCCCTGAAATTGGCCGATATAATTATTCTGTAATTAAAAATACAAAAAGATGCCCTTTTCCCAATTTAATTTCTATAGAACATTGGGATAGGGAAATATAAAATATGTTTAATTATATATATTCCTTTTAAATTAAAATTATTTTTTGTAATTATAATTTATCTTAAATTTTTAGATATGATATAATTACCTAAAATTCTGAAAAATACCAACGTTGTAATTATTTAAATAATAATTAAAAAATAAATGAATCCGAAACTATTAAAAGTGATGTAAATTGAATACATTATTGTATAACATTAATTTTTAAGATTGATATATCATGTTACATTTGTGTGAACTTAATATATTAAAATTCTATATTTTTCTTGATATTTTTAAATTTAAATCAATTAAAAAATGTTAAAAATGACGTAAAAGTAATTTTATAATAAATGATATTTTATTAAATGATTTGAAATAAATAAAAATCATATCTTATACCAAGTTTTTTAATTATAAAATATTTTCTATTGAGGTACCAATTTATCTTTTATAACGAACATATTCACCCATAAAAAGTAAAAATATTGTTGGTGTGGTTAGGGTTGAAGAAATGTTTTTGCGCGTTACATGAATTTCTATTAAAATTAACTTCAAACACACCTAGGGTTTTTATTTTATAATTTTGGTTTAATATTTATAATTAGTTAGTTTAAATTTTAATTTTTTTCACTTTAATTTAGTCTTAATGGAAAAATTAATTAGGCTTAGAAAACTAGTGACTTTAATGAAACAACCAAAATGATAAAATAAAGAATATTAGAAGTTAAGGAACAAAATATATAAAAAATATGTTTCAGTATTTGGTGGTGGTATTTCTAGACAAATTAATACCTCCCACATTTATGTATCAATTTTAGATCCTCTTTAGTTAATTTTGACCTCCCAATAGTGAATACTTTTGAGTATTTATAAGAATGACTCTCCTCCTCAACTATAAATGGGAACTAAATCCCCTCACGTATTAACAACTATCAAGAAATTTGGATCATAAAAAATATATCCATATTACTCGAAAAAATTTATCCTCTCATCCAATAATCATCACTTTTTGCATAAATAGAATGAAGGCCTTAGGTTTAAACCAAAATTATTTACCCATAGAGTAGTTAAACTTTATCAACAACCATTTTTGTTTTGTTTCTTTATCTACCCATTAAGTTATTATTATACCATGATTAGATAATAAACAATGTATCCAAAATATACTAATATGTTTTTATTCTATTTTTATGACATACAACAACAAAAAATTCCATCAAATGGGTTAGAAAATCATCTTTTATGTGTACGACTGACTACTGCATCCAAAACCACTATAGTGTGTATTTTTTACTTTACCACACAAAAAGGTTGGGAATAATAGTGCATCTAATATTTATATATGATATTAATAATATAATTATACCTTTGGATTTATTCAATCATTTATAACCTTTTTCATATTCCATACCACATGATATTCGATAATGTTTCTAGTGTGTACGACGGACCACCACCTCAAAAAGTGATGTGAAGCGTTTTCGATAACGCATTACGTAGAGGAAAATAAGGGTAATTATAATGAACATATATGATATATATGAGATAATAATTATATTTATTACATATTATTTTATATAAATATAATATATAATTTTCTTTATTATATTTTGACACACTTGAAAAAGTGATAACGTCGTTTGTGGATGTGGGAATTACAACATCCACGAAGTGGTGTGATTAATTTTTCATTATAATAATTATATATATAAGTTCATATTTTGAAAATTTTTTACTTATTATTTAATTATCATTCTTGAAAAAAATATCACTTACCTTATTTTTATAATGATCATTGATAAATGGAAACGTTACTCATGCGTACGTACAACCTACCATCTCCATGATTGAAACATTGACTTATTTTCCCAATCATACTTAAGTATTGTTATAAAAATATAATTTATTTGTAAATATTATAATTATTTTATGATAATTATTTTAGATATGTTTTAATATTGAAAATTTTTACCATATTTAACACACCAAAGTCCTTTTTGACACAAAAGTCAAATTTGGTAAAAAAATTTACATAAACAAAATTGATTAAGTAATTGTATATATATTATTTATATGTTAAATAAAATTAAAAATAAAATTTAAAAATTTTATCATCAAATTAAAATAAGTATCGTAATTTTATTTCCCTGTAAAATAAAGAACAAGCATGATGAATTAGACTCTAGGTAAGGGTTTTTCTCATATGATTTTTATTTCATTGAGATTGATGTCATATTAACAACTTATTTTGGTTGCATATATACAAAACATGAATTATTTTTTATATAATAAATTTAATGGGTATTTACATTTCTATTTTATGATCTCTCTTTCATGGGTTTTATGGTTTCAGAGTTTCCAAAGTGGTAATGGTTTTTTATCACAATTTTATTTCATTGAGACATATGTTGTGTTAAGCACATGACACTTCTATGAGGTTTATATAAATCCCATTTGACATGTAATTCCATGAATTAATCTATAATAATGATATTTTATGTTTCTTTTTAAATCATTAAGGTGTATTTCTTTCCAATGTTACCAAAGTGGTAATGGATTTTATATTGCAATCTCATCATTTATCATAATTATTTTTTATTGTGATTATGATGATAAATTATTCTGATCCATATCTCAATAAACTCATGAATTTTATTCTAATTTGTTTATTTATGTTATTTTAAATTAACTGTACCATTTTTACGCTCTTTGGTACATTATTGTTTTTGAATTTTTTTGTAAGAAAATAAAACTACATTTCTCCATTCGGTCAAAAATCTGTTTTCTTTTGAAACTGCATTTTCTAAAAATATTTTCGAAGTTATATTTTACCTCTTCAAAATGATTTATTAAATTAATGTTTAAAATATATTTTCAAATTAATATTTATGTCTTTTTAAAAATAATTCTCATATGGAAATTTTTAAGAAGATGAAAGAAACCGTGTTTTCATCTTCCAAACAAGGCACTTTCTCACCATGTTATAGTGAAAATGGAATGTTCTTTTTAAAATTTTATGACATGAATAGAATTACCCACCATTATTTCCTTGAAGATTAATTTTAAATTTTATGAGTATCCTTTTAAATAAAATGTTTTCAAAAATTTTTTCCCAGAAAATTATTTTCAATATGTTTTATGTTTTGAAATGTGTCTTTTCAAAATAAAAATGATATTTTAATCAAATTTTTTTTAATGATAATTTAATTGTATATCATTTAATAAAAATAAAAAAACGGTTTGTTACTTATTATCCACTAGGTATATTTCAAATTTATACCATCCCCATTTTTTATCATGATGGATAATGATTACTTCAAATATACTGTTATGGAATCCATTTTTTTCAAGGATAATAATATTTCCAATAGATTATTATGGAACCCATTTCTTTTCTACAGTTTAACCATGTTTCAATAATATTTTTATGGAACCCATTTATTTTAAATGGGTTAAACATGTTTCAAATTGATTAACAAGAAACAGATTTCTTTTCCAGGTGTAAATCATGCTATAAAAGGAAAAATGATTGATTCTATGAGTTTATGATGAAATATATAATTTATTCAGGTTGTAGTACATGGACATTATTTTAACATTGGGGGTAATAGATTGTGGTTAGTAAGCCCATTATATCTTAAACATGGGTTTGTAATTTCCTGACCCTAGTTACCCAGAGTCAGTGCATTACTACATAACATTGGCATGATAAAAGGAATCATGACCCGAAATACCGATCAGTTTAGTATCCTTGGAAGTACTAGATACAAACATAAGTTTTACATTGCATTGAAAAATGAAAAACAATGGAAACGTTTTCTCCATTGAACACATTAATATCCCTTATCCTATCCATGCAGTTCAACCGTAAAATAATATTCACATCCTAGGAAAAATAAAACATAGAACAGGGTGAGCTCAGATGCTCAGTAAGGATAACAATATAATGGAAACATTTATAAATAAGAATAAACATTTAGGGAAATCTATAAGGCTAAACCAAAATCTTTTTAAACATAAAATTTAGCATAATTTGGAAAATATAAATCAAAATAATTCCATTTACTTATTCACATGGATATTCTACTAGTCGAATAATCACATGTAAAATCAATTGCTAATTTCATAATGATGGAATGCATAATGTAGAACATCATAACCACATAGTCAAGGCCTCATGCCAAGATTAAAAATAAAATTTTTTCAAGGCCTTATGCCAAGACAGTAGTTTGTCTCATGATACCTACTGATGCATTGAGAAGCTATAGCAGGATCCACCCGTCACTTACTATGTCCAATGCATTCCTCATATAAAAAGTTTGAAACATAACACAAACATTCATATTAAAACTAGTATACAACATGACAATACTTTAACCATATACCATAAATGGTGTAAAAATAACACATCCACAATCAAACATATAAAAAAACTTCAATAAAATATGGAAGATTGTATCTTTATAAATCAACTTCAAACAAGTGTAAAATTCGTCAAAGGATATTGGCATTGATGGAATCAAAACAATTTGAGAGAAATATATCATTCTATTTGAAATCATTTTAAGGTCACATAGTTATAAAAGAAAAAATTTTATTTTGGAAATATTCTTATAATCTTGTAAGTTAAGATTTGAAGGTTTTATAATGGTGGAAAATATCCTCACTCACTGTATCAGCTAAAAAAATAATATTTTCTTAATTTTTTTGAAAATGATGTAAAAGACCTTGTTTGGTAAACAACAGAAAGATTACTTTATAAAAAATTTAAAAAAAGTAAAACAAGGGTATAAATTACTTTTACCCAAAGTCTATCAAATAGTAAAAATGTTTTGAAATACATTTTTAAGAAACACTGAGGTGGATGATAAAGAGGTCCTAGTAGATACTCACGTATAAAAACCTTTGATAATATAGAGATTATAGAATTAACCCTTACCTTATACTTTTCTTTGATAAGTGGTATGTTAAACTCCTATATAATAGTTAAATCATTTTTATTAAATTATACAAGAACCACATACATAAAAATTATATCACATATGATCTTATAATATTTCATTGTTAATAATAATTTAGTAGTATCATTATTTCGGGTGTAAACTGATTCATTTTACTTTGTATGCTTGGTTACGTTATCCATGTTTGTTATGGATAAGATGTATCTGATTCATATCTAGAATGATATTAAGTTATTAAACATTATTTTTAATCATAAAATGAAACTTATTCTTGAATGTTTATGATGGGTAATTAATTGCATCCTCTTCGTGGAGACGGTAATCCGTACACACGCATGAGCAACGATACCATTTTATTGATGGGGAAATCATATTTAATTGGATGGTATATAATATATAAAGAATAATTAAATTTTATTATTAATTATTTAAATCAGTTATACTCATTATTATACCCAACCAAATAATGAAGTGTTTGAATAACAAAATACACCACGATGTGGAGACAGTAAGCCGGACGTACGCTCACATGGTGACTTGTCATTAACAGGATGTATAGAATAATGAATATGGTTGTACAATATTTAAAATAAAATAATATTTTTTAAAATATACTGGATTTATTATTTTGGAAGTGAAACAACAAAGAAAGAGGAAGTGGAAGAAGGAAAAAACATTGAAAGAGGTGGTGAAATTATTACCTCTTCTTCGGGTGTTTCCTTTTCAGTTGATTAAAAGGGATCCTTAGGTGGGATTTATGATCAAAGTATGGCCTATAGGTCTAAGTGAAGGTGTTTGGGAGTATATTTGAGTATAGTCTATCCGAGCTAAATGGCTATGGAGGTGTCATTTTTGGAGGAGGGGACGTACCATTTTATAAGAGAGGTGAGGGTCACTTTAGGAAAAACTTAAAATATTAATTTATTATACAATCATATTCTATATATAATGGCTACAAAAGGATTTATTTCGAGGCTAAGGTGGCTATGGGTCTAAAAACTCTCAATAAAAAGGTTTTATACAAGTTTATGTCACTATATTAACTTTATATTTTAGATTTTATTCTTAGTTAAATAGTATAACTTTTAACATTTATTCCTGTATTATTATAATAAATGGATAATAAACTTAATATAAAAATACAAGAGAACCCCAAGTGGTTCTTTATTTTTATATATAACCTTATATAAGTCGTTTTGCCAAAATATATATTTTTTGGAATATTATATCAATTAATAGTATAGTATTTGTTTTAAAAAACTCATTTATTTCAATTTTGACATTATTTGGTATTTTGTTTTTGTGAAAGTCATAAAAACTTTATCACATAGAATAAAATTTATTTAATAAACCCTAACATGTCATATTAACCTAAAAAATTAGTTCAATTCATCAAAAGTCTCAATTTAAATTTATTTGGATATTGATAATATAAATTATTTTAATCATTCATTAATATGGTAATTACTACATCATCATTGACTCATAAATAAGTTTAATTATTTAATGTATAAAAATTATAAATAAAATATAATTATGTATTAAATCATTTTATCTTTATAATTAATATTTATAGTCTAATTTATCTTATGTATAACCTTATATTGAAAATGGTTTAGTTATTAAATATGGAATTTAACACTTTTAACACTTCTTTTAATAAAATAATAATAGATATCCTAATCAAAAACATGTGGACCAAAAGGATCATATTTTATTAATATGGTTTATTTTGGACGAAATAAACTTATCCAATAGAATTAGGACATGTGTTAGTGTAATTATAATATCATTTTTACCTTTAATTACTATATTTACTTTTAACCGTGGAAAATAAAATTCAAAAGTTACTATTATCTAAAACTGTATTTCATCTTATTGAAACAAATTTTACTTACTGATGTCAATCGTGTCTCTTGGATTTTTAAAATTCAATTCATAGAAGTGGTAAAATTATGTTTTTTGCGAATTTGCAAATTCGCCTAGAAGGTGGGTAAGAGACAGTAAAATGTCCAATAAATTTTTATATATATAATATTATTATAAAATTCCTCCAATGAATTAAATTGAAAATATATAGGTATTATGTATCTATTTTTACCTAAAATAAATTTAAATAATAGAACTAATTATTTAAATAAAAATTAAATTTTAAAAAATAATGCAGTGTTATTCATTATTCAACCAAAATTGAATGTTTTCAATAAAATACAAAAAATCACCCAAAGCTAATTTTGATATTATTAATCCAAATATGAAGTCCAATTTGAAAAATAAAATTTATAAAATTTTAAAAAGTGGGTATTACTAGTCATAATGGCTAGTTTGATTGGTCGTGGTGTGTTAGAACTTGAAGTTGTGTACAACGTAAGAAATTATTTTATTCAAAATGAAGCGAACCATGGAAGCTTGGGGTGTTACATTTTTACCTCCAAATAATTTTTTCCTAGAAATTTCACGAATATTACTACATAAAAATATTATAGAGGTTATTCATCATATGTTCCTCAGCTTCCAAGGTTTCCTCTTTAATATTATGGTTTCTCTATATAACTTTTACGAGACGAGTCATCTGGTTTCTCAACACTTGTTCTATGGTATCAATAATTATGATAGGCTCTTCACAATAAGATAGATCGGGTTCCAGTTCTAATTCATCATAGGTGAGTATATGTGTCATGTCAGGCATGTATTTTCTCAACATTGATACGTGTAATACATCATGGACTTTGCAGAAACATGGCGGCATATCCAAACGATAAGCTACAACTCCAATTCGTCCTGGAATTTGAAAAGGCCCGATGTACTTGGGGCTTAATTTTACCTTCTTACCGAATCATATAACAACATTCCATAGAGATACCTTCAACAAAACATGATATCCTACTTGAAATTCCAAATGTTTCCTTTGGTTACCGACATAGCTATTTTTCCTACATTGAGCTGATATGATATGGGCTTCGATAACCTTCACATTTTCCATTGTTTCCTCAACATGTTCTAGGCCTACAAGTTTTCTTTCGCCAACATCATCTCAACAAGTTGGTGTGCGACATCTCTTTCCATATAACTCTTCATATGGTTCCATCTATATACTTGAATAGAAAATATTATTATAGGAAAATTCTACATGAGGTAAATATTGATCCCACATACCTTGAAAGTCAAGTGAGCAAGATCTCAACAGGTCGTCTATGGTTTGAATAGTCTGTTCTGATTGTCCATTAGTTTGAGGGTGGTAGGCAGTGCTCAAATGAAGTTCAGTATCCATGGTCATCTGAAGACTTTTCCAAAATCATGATGTAAAATGGGGATCATGATCATAAACAATTGACAGGGGTAATCCATGAAGTCCTACAACTTCATTAATATATACTCTGGCTAAAATTTCAAGTGGTAAATATTCTCTTATAACAAGGAAATGTGCTGACTTGGTAATATGATTAATAATGACCCATATTGAGTCATTTCTTTTAGGATTTTTCAGTATCCCCATGAAAAATTCCATTGTAATATCATCCCATTTACACTCAAGTATGGGAAGAGGTTTCATGAATCCTCTAGGATATTGGATTCCAGCCTTTACCTATTGACAAACCATACATCTGGACACATAATCTGCAATCTCCTTCTACATGTTGTCCCAACAAAAATGTCACTTCAGATCACTATAAATCTTAGTGCTACTTGGGTATATAGAAAAATTGAATCTTTGAGCATCACCCAACAATTCCATTTTTAGATCAGGTATATCGGGAACACAAAGCCTCTCCCCAAATTTCAAAATTCCATCTTCACATATAAAGTCGATCATTATCACATCATTCACAGATTTATTTTTTTAAAAACTTATTATCATCAGTTTGAGAACTTTTTATCCTTTCTAGTAAATATGGATTGGAAACCATTCAAAAAAGTATTGATGTTTTACCTTCCATGATTACTCCCATATACATCTTTACCAGATCCATGAACATAAGATCCCTTTTAACTCTCATCTTGTTCAAAACTCCATGATCCTTTCGACTCAAAGCTTCTCCCACATAATTTTCCTTCCCCAGGTGGTAGTGTATAGTGAAATCATAATTATTGAGTAGTTCAAGCCATCACCTTTGAGTCATGTTGAGTTATTTTTGTGAGAAAATATACTTCAAACTGTTGTGATCAGTATAAATCTCACATTTCACCATATAGAATGTGTCTCTATATCATCAAAGAAAATATTGTAGTTTTTAACACAAGATAATGTGTGGTATAATATTGTTTATGAATTTTTAGGTGAAATGATTCATATCAAATAAATCTATCATTCTGTATAAGGACACAACCAAGTCCTTTCATTGAAGCATCACTATAAATAACAAACCCATCATTCCCCAATGGTATAGTCAATATAAGATCATTAACTATTTTTTTTTAATTTTTCAAAACACTCTTCACACAATTTTGTCCACAAACATATACCCCCTTTACGTGTGAGCTTGGTTAAGGGGTTATCCAATCATACGAAATTTTGGACGAAGCGTCAATATTAACCTTCTAAACCAATAAAAATGCATACCTCAGTTATACTTGTCAATGCTGGCCATTCTTGGATTGCCTTGGTCATTGAAGGATCAACATAGATTCCATCCTTAGAGACAATATGTACAAGAAAAGAAATCTCTTGAAGCAAGAATTCAGACTTTCTAAACTTCCCATATAATTCATTTCTTCTGAGGGTTTTCAGAATAGTGAACAAGTGATATTCACGATCTTAGTAGCTTTCTGAGTATACCATGATATCATAAATAAATACTAATAAAAATTCATCAAGATATTCCTTGAAAACTCTATTCATTAAATCCATAAAAATAGAGGGTGCATTAGTCATTTCATAAGGAATTACTGTAAACTCATAATGCATGTACCTAGTTCGAAATGCTATTTTGGGAATGTATTACTTCTTCAGACACAACTGATGATATCCAGATCAGAGGTCAATCTTTGAAAAATATTGATCTCCAAGAATTTGGTCAAATAAATCATCAATGCGAGGTAGGGGATACTTGTTCTTTATTTTTATAGCATTGATTTCCATGTAGTCAATGTACAACCTCATGGATCCATCTTTTTTCTTAATAAAATAAACATGGGATGTCCATAGAGAAACACTAGGGAAAATAAATCACTTATTACTCAATTCCCTTATTTGTTTCTTTAGATCCAATAATTCTCTAGTGACCATTCTATAAGGGGTCTTCTGGGCCTTGAACTCGGAATTAAATCAATGGAAAACTCAATTTCTCATTCTACAGAATTTCCATGTAAATCCTCTGGAAACACGTCAACATATTCTTGAACAATAGGTACATCCTCTATTCGAACATTCTTTTCCTGACCCATAGTTATTTCATTCTCTACCTCATCAATAACTAAATTTATTAGAGCTACTAGGGGTGGATCTAGATAAGAATCATGTGGTGACGTTTTTTCTCTAAAGATAAGGTACTCCTTACCATCATCAAAAATTGTAACCTTATTTTTCCTACAATAAATTTTCACAACATGGTATGAAAGTCAATCCATGCTGTGGATTATATCAAATTCAATCATGGGCATGATTATGAGATCAGTGGATAAAGAATATTTATATACCCTAATGGGGGATGACTCACAAATATTTGATATAAGGATACTTCCATTTGGAGTTTTGACAGACAACTATTTTATTAATTCAAATTGGAAATAATTAATTTTCTTAGAAAACAGGGGAGATATGAAAAAATGTGATGATCCAGAATCAAATAAATAATTGGATGAACTAGAGGAAACCATTAAATTACCAGCCACCACATCTTTCGGAGCTTCACCCTTAGCAGTAGTGATCGAAAAATCTTGGACTTTCTCCCTTGGACTTTTCTGAGGTTCGTTTCCATGGCGTTTAGGACATTCATTTACATAATTCCCCATTTCTCAACAATTGTAGCATTCAACATTGACAAACCCTTTCTTTCCCTTGAAATCAAGAGCTTGGTGGCCTTTTTAACTGCACTTGTAATAGAATCCCATTCCCTTCAGGCAAGTACCAGGGTGTTTGTTCCCACATTTATTCCCAGATGGATATTTAACTTTTCCCTTATTCTCCTTATTTCCATTTCTAGAGTGTTTAGAAGATATCTTAGTCTCTTTCTTTACTTTAAATTCGTAAGACTTAGAGAATCCCTTTTCTATCTTGATAGTACATGAGACAATTACTTTGTATTATGATAAGGATTGTGAGACTAATGCTCGACGGAGAAATGGTTTTAACCCATCCAAGAATCGATAAATATTACTCCTTGGGTTACATATATATTCCATTTCATGCCTTGAAAACCTTGAAAAGTTAGCCTCATACTTTGCGACATTCTCATCCTCCTTTTGCCTCAGACTCAGAAATTGTGTTTCCCTTTCTGCTCGATGGTGAAAAGGAAAGCATTTTTCTAAGAAACACTCTTTATACTCCCTCCATTCCATATTTGATAATTCTTCATTGTCCTTTGTGTTTAGAATTAATTACCACCATTGATCTTCATCTCCCATGAGGTGATAAACTCCCATAACATCTTTTTCCCTTTCACTACTCCCCAAAGCTTGAAATATTTTTTCTAAAGAACTTATCCTTTACTTAGATAAAAATGGATTTTTAGTCCCATTGAATTTTCGGGGTTTTTCTCTCATGAATCGGTCTAACATTGATCCTCCACATTGTGAATCAGGGTGCTCCATACAAGTAAGTTTATTATTCATAACCTGAGGTAGTTTTTTACAGTATGGTGATAAGATGATTAGTACTCGATACATCACTAGATCCACTATAATTATCCTGAGTAGGAGGAAAATCCCTACATGGATTAAGTGCTTTGATACAATTTACATTCTTTCCACTAGGCGCCATTTATAAACAATGGCATATACTAGATTAGTTTATAAATCTCTATACATAATTTCAAACTTGTAAAACACTTAACATAAATTGAATAGTTTATGGATATAATCAATAATAATAAATTTTTTTTCATTAAAGAGGTATATACTAATAAATCCTTCATAATGGTTTGTAAAGAAAATGTGAATTATTTAAGCATATCCTCTGGGAGTGTCGTAACCAAGAGTGCAGCAAGGCCCATTGTCGTGTACCAGGATAACCCAGGTCAAGCCCAAAACTCCTTGTGAGAGTTTTCACTCCTAGGTACATCTGTGTCAGAGCCGCCTCTATCTACTCATATCTAGACAGGGATGTATACCTTGGAGAACTTACAAAATCTCTATATTTATGAAATTCTTGGAAGTTCTTCTATACTAATCCTCAATGTCTATCTCTGGGAAATGTCCTCTAATTAGAGTTTTTCTAAATCTAGTTTCCACGGTTTGTACTAAACTTCCTATGATACCAATTGTAATTCCCTGACCCCAATTCACTAGAGTTGGTGCATTATTACATAACATTGAAATGATACAAGGAATCATGTCCAGAAAGACTGACCAGTTTTGTAGCCTTGGAAGTACTAGAAACAAACATAAGTTTTACATTACATTATATAATGAAAAATAGGAACAAAATTGTCTCCTTTAAACACATTCATATCCCTTATCCTATCCCTATAGTTCAACCATAAAATACTTCTTCACATCCTAGGAAAAACAAAATATTGAAAGGGGTGAGCTCAGATGCTCAGTAAGAGTAACAATATAGTATAAACTTTCATAAATATTATAAACATTTAAGGTAATGTATAAGACTAAAACAAAAGCCTGTTTAAACTTAAGCTTCAATATTATATAGAAAATATAAATCAAATTAATGAAATTTACTTATTCACATGGATATTCTACTAGTTTAATAATCACACGTAAAATCAATAGCTAATTTCATAATGATGGAATATATAATGTTGGTCAACATAACCACATAGTCAAGGTATCATACCAAGACTTCAAATAATATTTTGTCAAGGCATTGTTCCAAGACACTATTTTGTCTCATTAGTCCTACTGATGCATCGAGTAGCGATAGCAGGCTCCACCCATCACTTACTGATTCCAATGCATTCCTCATATTAAAAGGTTGAAACATAACATAAACCTTCGTATTAAAACTAGCATATGAAATGTTAATAATTTAACCATAAATCATGAATGGTATAAAAATAATACATCCATAATAAAAAATATCACAAAACATTCAACACAACTTGGAAGATTGTATCATAATAAATCAACTTCAAACTAGTGTAAAATCCATCAAAGGATGTTGAAATAGAAGAAATCAAAACTATTTGAGAGAAATATCTCTTTCTATATTGAAAACATATAAAAGTTACATAGTTATAAAAAAATTATTTTGAAAAAATTATTAAATTCTTGTAAGGGAATATTCAAATGTGTTATAATGGTAGAAAATAGCCACACTTGCCGTATATGTTAAAAAAATATTCTTTTCTTAATTTTGTTGAAAAGGCCGTAAAGGACCTTGTTTGGTAAACGAAAAAAATATTATTTTATAATAATTTTAAAAAAATTAAAACAAGGGTATAAATGAATTTAAACTATAGTATAGTAAATAGTAATTTTTTTTAAAATCCATTTTTAAGAGACATGAATGTGGATGATAAAGAGGTCCCAGTAGATACTCACATATATACAGCCTTGGATAATTAAGTGATTATAGAATTCACCCTTCCCTTATACATTTCCATGATCGAGGGTACGTTAACCTCCTGTATAATAGTTAAATAATTTTTATTAAATAATACAATAACCTCATACATAAAGATGATATCATATATGATCTTCCAATATTTCTTTGTTAATAATATTTCAGTAGCATCATTGTTTCCATTGTTAACTGATTCGTTTTCCTTTTTTTGCATGGTTATGTAATCCATGTTTGTTATGGATCAGATGTATTTTATTAAAATTTAGAATGATATTAATTTCATAAACATTATTTTCAATCATAAAATAAAAATTATTCTTAAATGGTTAGGATGGGGATTAAACTTCATTGTGTTTGTGGATACGGTAATATATACGTACGCATGGGAGAAAATATCATTCTATTGATGGTGAAATCCTATATAATTGGATGGTATATCATATATATAGAATCATTAAAAATTTATTTTTATTATTTACATCATTTATACTAATTATTTTACCCGTCCAAATAATGATGTTCTTGAATAAAAAAATACACCACAACGTGGAGACGCTAAGCCGTACGTACACAGGTATGTTGACTTTACATTCATAGGATGGATTGAATAATGAATTTGGTTGTACCATATTTATAATAACATTAAAATATTTATAATATACTAGAGTTATTATTTTGGTATGGAAACAACCAACAAAGAGGAAGTGGAAGAATAAAAAAAACATTGAAAGAGGTGGTGAAATTATTACCTTTTCTTCGAGTGTTTACTTTTGAGTTAATCAAAAGGTCTCTATAGGTTGTATTTATAATCAATGTAAGGCCTCTAGGTAAAATTTAGTGTATTTGGAAATATATTTGGGCAGGGGTTCTCTGAGACAAATGGATTTTGAGGTGTGATTTTGAGAGAAGGGTAATTACCCTTTTATAAGAGAGGTGAGGGTCACTATTGGAAAAGCAAGAAAAATTAATTTTTTATACAATAATATTCGGTTTATAATGGGTAAAAAAGGATTTATTTCGAGGATAATGTTGTTATGGGTTGAAAAAATCACAATCAATAGGTTTTATACAGGTTTCGGTCACTATATGAACCTTAACTTTTAGATTTAATTCTTAGTAATATAGTTTAACTTTTACATTGTATTCTGACATTATTATAATAAATGGTTAATAAACTTTCTATAAAAATCCAAGAGAACCCCAAGTGGTTCATAATTGATATATATAATATTATAAAAGTTTTTTGGCCAAACCTTATATTTTTTAGGAATATTATATCAATTAACAATATAGTATTTGTTTTAAAAATCTCATTTATGTCAATTTGGACACTATTTGGTATTTTGATTTTGTGAAAGTCATAATAACTTTATCACTTAGAGATAAAATATATTTAATCAACACTAACATATCATATTAACCGAAAAAATTACCATAATTCATTAAAAGTTTCAATTTACATTTATTTGGATATTTATAATATCTATTATTTTAATCTCTAATTAATAAGGTAACTACTACATCATCATTGTCTCATAAATAAACTTAATTATTTAATGTATAAAAGTTATAAATAAAATACCATTATGTAGGAAATATGTTTATCTTTCTATTGAATATTTATAGATTATTTTATCTTATGTATAACCCTTTATTAATAATGTATTAGTTATTAAACATTGAATTTTACACTTTTAACTCTTCTTTAAATAAAATAATAACAAATGTCCTAATCTAATCCATGTGGAAAAAAATTATCATATTTTATTCCTAAGGTTGATTTGGGTCAAAATAAACATATTTTATAGAATTATTACATGTGTTATGGTAATTATAGTATCATTATTACCATTAATTTCCCAATCTACTTTTAACCGTGGTAAATAAAAGTTAAAAGTAACTATTCAACCAAAATTATTTTCATCTTATTGAACCACATTTTTACTTAATAATGTTAACCTTGTGTCTATTATTTTTGAAATTTAATTCATAGAAGCGGTAAAATTATGTTTTATGAAAATTTACATACGCACCTAGAATGTGGGTAAAAGACGGTGAAAAGTTCAATAAATTTTTATATATCTAATATTATTATAAAATTACTCCAATTAATTAATTTGAACATATATAGGTATTATTTATCTATTTTTACATTAAATAAATTTAAGTAATAGAAATAATTATTTAAATAAAAATTCAATTTTAAATAATAACGCTGTGTTTTTCACTATTCATCAAAGATTGAACGTTTTCAAAAAAATTAAAAAAATTTACCCTAAGCTAATTTTGATATTACTATTCATAAAATGAAGTCCATTTTGAAAATAAAATTTATAAATTTTCAAAAGGTCAGTATTACTATTCATAACGACTTTTTTGATTGGTCATGGTGTGTTAGAACTCAAAGTTGCATACAACACAAACTATTGTATTATTCAAAGAGAAGCATACCGTGGAAGCTTGGGGTGTTATAGGGTGGCCCAAATAGGGTCAGGTAATCCCTTTATTGTTTAAAAAATGGGGTGGCCTAGAGCACACTTAGTAAGCACATTACATATTAGATATTGGGTTTCCTAGATAGGACTGGGTGGGCCCATTATATCTTAAATAATTGATGTGCCTAGATATCACTCCAATGCATTAGGTAATGATTATATTGGAATTTATACATATGGTAATTAAAATTAAAAGGGTTTTGAAAGGGTTTTATTAATTTGATTCTCCAAGTTACAAAAAATAGTTTTAATCGATTGTTACAGGTTTATAAAATTTCTCAAGATCAAGATTGTTATCATAAGGCTCATGATTATTGATTCTAAGTACTCATTAACATTCCAGTTTTTTATATATAATGATTCAGGTATTTATGTCTATGAGTTATTTTATGATTTTCTTATGCACTTCAATTTTATGATACTACCATTATGAAATTCTTATTTTTATTGATCACATTCAATTATTGATGCTTATTTTTACCCTTACCAATCATTTCAGATTACCCTTATTATGATACTTATTTCCCAAGTTAATATTAATTATGTTTTCGTGTTATGTCCAGATGGTATTTCTTGTGGGTGTGAAGTTGTATTAATGTGAAAAATAAAAGCAGGGTAATGTGGGAGAAATTTTAATTTCAAGTCAAGTGAATTGTTTATGTTGGATTTTTTCATAATTCTTTAAACCAATATACCTAAAAGTTCCTCGAATTTTTCATTTGATGTTTTTTGGATTGGATGGAAAAAATTGTGTCACAATTATCACCATCAAATTTAGAAATGTAAAATTTATGATTTCAGCACTGAATTCGGTTGTGCTAGTTCTAGGATGTTATAATGTTGGTCGTTCCCATTTTACACTGAAGATCTTCCAGCAGAACAAAACATGGAACATGTCTTGGCCTGTCTCATGTTTAACTGTAAGATCCTGAAACAACATTTCATGTCATTAAAGATATTTAAATGCATCATGAAACTAAATAAAACAATCACAAGGCTCAAAAACACATACTGAAAACCAGAGAGTTGAATGTTAGGTAACAAAATTTTGGTGGGAATTGTAGGATTGATTCCCACAACTAAAAAAAATTCCATAATATGAAAATATTAAAATAAATTACTAAAAATTTGAACCATGTTAATTTAAACCCTTTAACATCTTTTTCAATACACTTTATTATTTACCATTGTTAATATATTTCAAACAAAAAATTTAAAATGACAATTCTAACCTAATTTCTATAGCATGTTTCCATATTAGGACACTATTTCATCTAATTCAAATTATAAATATTATAAAATTTTCTTTTAAATGAAATAATAAAATATATGGAAAAACATATTTGTATAGAATAATGCATATTTCCACATTAGGTGTTCTTATTCATATTAAAAATGTATTCATCACCATCCCTTGCATGATAACATATTTTTCTAAACTTATAAAGATTAAATTTTGATAAAATCACCCTTAAACCATGATATATTTAGGTTGTTAAATTCAAAATTCTAAATTCATATTTCTTTTTTCAGAAGGGAATATTTTTAAAAATTAAGTGATTTAATTATAATTTCTAACCAATCAGTAATAATAGTATGATTTTTTAAATTTTTAGTATATATAATGAATAAATTTCATTAAATTTCTTAAATAAAATATGAAAATTTAAACTTTTCTTTAAAATTGTTCAATATATAATTTGAATAACAATTTAAAATAAATTATATTTCATTAACTACGAATCATTAATTTTATCCTTATAATTTATTTATTATATCATGGATATTATTTACTTATATTACGAATAATTACATGAAATTTTTAAATCAACTATATTGAATTTATTTTTTTAGTGTAAAAAATTTTATAAAAAATTCATATTTCTGGAAAATAATGTTTATTGGATAAAATGTATTTTTACAAATGAATTAGAATAATTTTATTATATTCAAAAAGAAATAATTTAATCTAAATAAATTATTTTTATTGAAAATATAATTTTTTTACATCTATACAAAATTTATTTATATCAACCATGTGCAGGTAATTCAAAACACAAAATACGTTTGTTTTATTATACCTTAAAATTTTATACTCTTTTATAATAGTCAAATAATGGATATATTACCCCCATAAACTTAAATAAATTAATTCTATTCCACCTTTTCAAATCACTATTCTCAGTAATCAAGTTTTTTTTAGGATATTACAAAATGCTTTCCCCTATCAGGTTGTTTTTTCCCATTATAGATTTTGTATACTCACAATTATTATTAAGGGTGAATATCATCCCTGATATTTTCTAGATATAAAAATATTAATTTTATATATTAATTTTATTGTTTTATTTTATTCATTTTTAAGGGTTGTAGTCTTCCTTTTTATGTCATAATACTTGGTATGAAATACTTCGTATCATGTAATTTTGTGGTAATGTTCTATTATGATTGAATAAAATGTTTCTATTTTGATTCATATCATGAATGATTTGTTTTTAGTCAAGTTTCTTTTCATTATAAAAATAAAATAAGAAACAATGGGAAAGAAAACACGTAATTAAATTTGGGGTGCTACATTCATGTTATGTCGATAAAGTATTTCAAGATTTTAATGATTCATAACCTAATGGCACATTGTGATATAATTGATAATGTAAATAATAGAATCCAAAAAATTAAATATATTAAGGGGATATATTGATGCAGAATGAACATTGTTTCTTGATGGCACTACTACTCACTAGATAGAGAATTGTGGAAATCAAGTGATCAAAGATTGGGAGATATTGAGCTATTGATGGGTGACCCAATCAATGGCTATAATTATTTGTGCGTAGGAGTATCAATTTAAACAACATTAAAAAGTATACAAGTGAAAATAGAATAATTAATAAATATTTGATATGGAATATTTTTAGAATATTTACTCTACGTGTTGAATATTGATTGGGTAGAGTATATTAGTTTTTTCATATAAATGGGTGGTCACTATATGAGTTATGATTAACTTGTGTGTGATGAGGATTAGTGAATAATTTTTAATTTAATAGTTCCTATATCATATTTATTAGGAATTTTAGTGTTTCTCCATGGATGTATGGTATATCGAAAAAATTATTAATTCCTTGTGTTCTATAGAGTATGTGTCTCTTTCCAAAATATTTTTTTACACTTATCATGTTATATATTGTCATTTTTTGACTGATATAAAGAGCGATGTGGTTTCTCACACAATTTTTTTTTAATTATGTTATTTTGTATTTTTTCCATCATGTTAAATTCAAACTGAGATTAATGTGTAGGTACTGGAGGTAGTATCAAAGTAATTACTTTCAAAACATTATTCTCTATTATAGAATTTGTAATATTTATAGAAATATATTGTCTGTATTGGCTCAAGTTATAATTAATGTCTATGAATATTAAGAAAGGTATGGTGCATATTAACAGATTTTGTGAAATTTATTTTGGTTTCAGAAGATGAATATAAAAGAGTATCATTATTATAGAGATTTGAATATTCCATCAACATGAGTTAAGCTAAGGAATATAGGGAAATATAAATGAGAGAATCTCAACTATAAGTCACTTTTTGTAATAATTAGGGTATGTGCGCTGATTTTATAATTACAAATATAATTATATTGGGATGTTATGGTAATTTTATATGAGTACATAAATAATTAAATATTAATTAGTGTTCCAAAATATCTGTGACGTGCTTATGGGTAAATATATTAGACTAATGAAATTAAAATATTTTAATAGTATAAAAAACTTATATGGTATATGATAATAATATAAGTAGAAAAGTAAAATTGTATAATTAGAGGTAGAGAAATAAATCATGGAACATTTGTATTTTGGGTCCTTCATACTAGTTGTTCTAGAAGAAATGAAATTTGAAGAATGATTAATAAGAGTGAAAGGTAAATTCTAAAAGATCCTCAACAAATACTATATTTGGGAAATATAATAAAATATTACATTGAATATAAATAGTATAATATATTTATATATTATTTTATTAAATAATTATTTCATTACATTCTAAAAAGAATATGTGTGGAAAAAATTTCCTCTATAAGTTTTGGAAAATTTTATTTTACTGATGATGAAGATCTTGAGATTATAGGGAAAACTAATATTGACGATTGGATGAATAATACCTGATTTATTGAAATGATAAATGGAATAAAAAATATATATATTGAGAAAAAATTTATTCATGATAGGTTTGTTGGATAATATTGGTGTTTTTATAGTAATTTTAGAGATAATATGGAAAAAAAACTATGGTTTATTTGGTGGTGGCTAAAGGAGTTAAGGATGATACATTCTATTGTACATGTATTTTAGATTTGATAATGATGAATAGTTTGTTAAATTAAAATAGTGTGTATATGAGTGGGAAATTAATGAGTTTTTTTATAACTAAAGGAATACAGATCCCAAATAATGTCGAGTTTACAACTTGTGAAGAGTGTATAAGTTGAAAGAAAAAAAGTGTGTGGTTTTCTTTCAAATGGAGAACACATATGTCTCTTAATCCAATGATTTTACATACCTATGTATAAAGATTATTGAGATATATTTTTCTATAGCTTTACATGGTATTTTGTGATATATTATACGTCATAATTCTTTAACAAATGGAATTAATCACATTTAATATATTTTCAATTCATTTAAGAATAAAATCCAATCATGGTTTCATTAAAGAATTTAATGTAAATTAAATTTAATTTTGAATTTAAATGGAATGAATTTATTATGCACTCTAAATTTTGAATATTTTTTTGACAAAATGGGATATGACTAAGGATTGGAAGTGAAGAAGTTTAAAACCATTATAATAAATTTAATTTTTACTTATGTTACCAGAGGATCTGACCCCAATCATAGAATATGAGATCATGATATCACCAATAATCCACACTCACCTATTTTACTTATACAATGAATATGAAAAATTATATCTTGTACTATATGAATAATCATCAACTTTGATTTGGGATAAGAAACTAAATTTTGATTAGAAATGACTTTTTCTTATCATTTGTTAATTTATCACCCATGATTGCATTATGATATATCATAGACAATATAAATTGTCTTTAATTTGGTTTGAACTAATTATAATATTTAATTTCTTTCACATTTTAACCCAATTATAGAATAAAATCAAATATTAACCTAAGTTATCTATCATTCCAAATTTTGGATAAAAAGATATGTAATAGATGAACTGGTGGATTAAAAAACATATCATATTAAAATTTTTGGTCTAGCAATGACATAAGTGTTAGAGAGGAATACATATTGGGGGAACAAAACCATCAAATGATATATATGGTTAAAAATTTGATAAATAAAAATGAATAATATTCCAAATATAATTTATTATATAAATATGAATAAAGTCCCATGATGAATATATTCAAGTATGATAAAAGGAAAGTACATAATTTTTGAACCTAATCAAGTGAAGAGTATGTTTATATGAGTATGTATTGATTATACAATATGAGGAGGGTTTTATGATGTGGATATTAGTCATATTTATTTATTGTTTCATCGAGAAAAAACTAGTAGTAGTTGATTGAATATCATGTAAGATATTAAAAGTTAATGAAGTAGAGGTAGAGAGGTAGGTGGAAATGAGGAGGTGGAATAATCACTATATATATTAATCATGTGGTATGATCCCATAAAAGGGGAAAAGATAGATCTAGAATTTCTATAGAGTCCTATAATGTATTGTCAAATTAAGAGGAATATTCAATAAAAAGGGATCTGATTCTAAATTTTGGTATTATTCTCTCTACTGGATGGAATGTTTTTTTGTTTTATTATCTTTTTTTATAATTTATTTTGATTAATTTCATCTTTACCAAGTATAAGTTTAGTCAATTTAAAGGGAAATAATTTTTGATGTTGATTCACGGTGGTAGAAACTAGTGATTATTTTATGGAGTTTAAAATATATTTTCTTTTTTTCTTAATATATTTTCATTATAAGACATAATAGTACATGCATAAATCAGCTTAGAAGGTTATCATAACTCTTTCACAACACAACATTCCTCTCTTTTCATGGTGATGAATAATCATTACCTCCACTCACTATCTCAGTCTTCATATGAAGGAATTAAGTGAGGTAGTATGAAGTTGTTTCCTAATCACATGCCATGTGTAGGGGAAAATTCATCACTTAAATGAGTGATTTATCGAATTTAGAAAAATAATTTACTTTATTAAGGGATGAGTTCTAAAACTAAATAGATAGAGAAAGGTGAACCTTCAAAGTCAAGGATCATAGCATGTTAATAAACAAAATAAAAGAGTGAGAGGCAGTTAGGTGAATGATATTCATCATTTTAAGTAAGTGAGAATAAGGTTAGAGAGAAATCTTCATTAGAACAATTGTATAACACTCTTGGATAACCAATATAGGGTTGAAACCTATATACCAACTCTAAATTTCAAATTACATTAATTGTTATCATTTAAAATCATTTAACAAAACCCCTCTATCAATTCCTTTATTTTTTAAAAATAAGAAACAATTAAAAATGATGATGATGAAAGGGATGGTTCGAAATTAGACAATACTCCTTGGAATATAACCTATGTTTGTATTAAAACTACATGATAAATATAATTTTAAGACTATTAATGTGAAGATCATGAAAATACTCACTCATAAATTTGGTGATTTTTGATAGTGATTATATTTACTCATTTTTCATTTCTTTTTTAGTATTTATTTATTATTTTTCTTTTTTAATTTTATTTTCATTATTTATATAAAATTGATGATGACGATTTATTAAAATTTGAATCAATATTTTTCCTTGATATAATAATATTAGGTTTAAGAACAATATTTTGTAGAAACTTTAGAACAACAACCATATCACTAAAAATTACAGAATAAAGAGCTTCATATATAGATACTTGAGAAAACAATAAAACTGATCTGATTCTATCTAGGTCATTGATATGTATTAGTTGAGCCTTGGCTTTCTATTTATGGATTCATGATGATTCATTGGATCATAGGTAGAGAAAAATAATTATTGGAGAAAACTGGAAAATTGTACAATTAAGGTTCATTGTTATTTTAACCATATAGAAACCATGAAATATGCCTCTATGAGGTTCCAATGGAATTTCACATGGTCTCTGCATGGTTAGTCAAACCATTTTAAAATTCAAGTGATCCATGTGAATTGAATGGTGGTTATCCATGGATGTTTCATAACTAAGGTGCACAATTAATTTAACTAGGTTTCCCTCTAATTCAAAAACTGCACCCCCATATAGAATAGACAGTTGGGGTAGATGATTATGGCGTATAGTGTTTTAATCCTGCGGCCTACCCTAAGAAACCATGCAACCCCTCCAAAATAATAAAAAATGATATTTAAACTATTTTTCTATTGGTTAGATCTGAGTATAATCACCCATAATCTCATTTTGGATTAACCTAAACCTTCCCCAGTGATTTGGTGGTCTCTCCCCTCGGATTCTAGGTGGAATTCCTTCATTTTTGGTGGATCACATCCATGTATGTTGTGGTTTTGATTCAGTTTCACATATTCTTTATATGTCGAAGATATTTCTCTTATCTTATTATCATTTTGGAACCCAATTAGGCTATTATTATAGATATAATTGGTTTAATTAGGTAATCATATTGTTTCATATGGATATAAGATCATGAGGACGCAATCTACTCTTCCCCCGTCTTTGTTTTCCAAGGTTATTTATTCTACCTCCATTTTGAGGTAGGTGTTTCTGTACAGAGTTTTAATTATATTACATGATTTTTATTATTGAAAAATTACATTATTTTATTTATTTCATTAGAGTGATTTGTGTTTTCAAGGAATTTATTAGAAAGAATCATTCTTTTATAGTTGGGTTTATTTTAAAAATGGATTTTTTTCACACCAACTGTTTGATTAAGTTTTTGAAAGGTGGATTTAATTCAGAAATTGGGTTTTTAATGTAGAAGTATATTTGACTATATATATATTTTTTAAAAATTATGTTGAATATTTTGTAACGTATTTTCACAAACTAGGCACATTGGGAACCTTGGGTGTATCGGGAAAGGGGAATATGATACTCTAGTGTGTGTGGCCCCATTTTGGGTGCTTAGTGTTATCGATGTAGTATAGAAGGACTTGATATTGAATGGAAACAACACATTACTAGTTTAGTAACTTTTATATATAGTATGTGTCTCCATATTCTAGGGCTAAGTACATCGCACGTTGTCCTTTTTATATGGATTATTTTATGACGTATTTCAGCATGAATTTTTTCTCCCAAGTTTTCACATGAGAATTTATCACATGGATTCACATGATGGATTATTTCATGGACAGGTATTTACATTCATACCTTAGGCTGTTTGGATATTCTTTCCTATTTTATCAGTTGTACTTGTCATATTTCTGGTTTTATGTACATGAAATGATTTTATGAAAAATCAATGGAAAATTACTTATAAATGGTTTTGTATTTATAAAAATTATTTTTAATTATTTTTATTTTAAAAGCTTGAACTATTTCATTGTTGATATTATACCTCTTATAGACACTATATTGGAATCCTAGAGGGGTATTTTTTACACATCCTATGTTGTTTTTTTCATTGGTTGTAGACTTTTTTTCTTAGGGCACATGTAATGGAAAAGAAAATATGTAGTATTATATATTCATTTCTCATCATAACATTCATTGTGGGATGGTTTTAAGGTTAATATTGGTCACATTGATACTTTTTGGTATTGTCATGGTTTAAATTATTGTTTAACTGGTTTGGATTGTTTTTTGTAGATGTTGGATGTATCATTTTCTTCCACATTTTACATGAGTTGTATGTCTTGATTTGTTTTATATGAGGCTTGTTTTCAGTTTTCTTGTTACACCTCACCACCATGACGAGCTGTATTAGGATGAATTTATAGTCATCTTGGGTTGGTTTATTATAGAATGGTACAAAGGGATACTGATCCTGAAGTGTGCTAAAAATTCAAGTGTGTGGTTCTATGTCTTTGGTAGATATGTGTTAGGACAAATTTTTTTTGTAATAAGCGAGGGTGGGTGTGTTCCCATCTCAGTTTCATGATTGAACTCAAGTTACCATGGGTATTCAGAAATTATCTACTAGATTTGTGACTTAGTGTCTGATGTTATTTGAATGAACTAAATGGGAAGTTTATTTATAAGTAATTTTTCCTTATTTAATATATATTTTTTCTTTATTGGACTACATAATTACTTTAAATTATTGTTGTATTAAATAATATAAGTAAATTATTGAAGTTGATCCAAATATTGTTGAACATGATCTAAATCATATTAGTTATTGTCTTATTCTAAAAAAAATTACAGTGGGAATAGATCTTCCAAACCTATGAGATGAACCTATGAGATAAGATCTACCAGTGAATGCTCCTATAGACCCTTATTTTTTAGAAGTGTAATCCAAAAAATTTAGACTCTATGTCAAATGGGTATCGTGAAATTGGGACCTGTGGTGGAACATCACACTTAATTCACGATGTGGCATCCACCCATCGTCAATGGTAATAAGGGACCCTATAAATCTATGGAGTGGATTGAGAAAATTGAAAGGATATTTAACTTCTTAAAGACTCTTGAGGAATATGAGGTGGGTTTTGCGACATACATACTTGAGGGACTGGGATGGAAATGATGGGACTCTATTTGTGTAGGATAGGATGCGGAAAGTTCTTACCAAGACTTATTTCAAGAAAATATTAAATCAGAAGTATAACCTTGAGATGTTACATGTGAAGAATACCCAAGAATTTTTGAACTTGGATTAAGGGGATCATACCATTTTGGAGTATTCCACCTGGTTTGTTGAGCTACTGTATCTAGAACTGGAGCTAGTTACCAATGAGTAACTAAAGGCTCAATGGTTTTATTTGGGTTTGAGGTATGATATATGGTTGATGCCGATTATCATGTTCCTTGTAACCTTTTCAAAGGTATTCCAAAAATAAAATTCAGATGAGGTGGGCATTTTAAGAAAGGCAGGTTGCGGTGGAGCTTCATTTAGTGTTTTTGTTATCTAGGGTTCATTTTTTTGGCCAAAAAAGAAATCACAAAGGTGGAATATTTTCTTTAGCCCTATTTTCAGGTAATTTATTAGAAATATGGTAGTTTTTATACTATCACTGTAGAAATATTGGTAATACGAAGACTAAATCTATGGATTCTCCTAAGACTTTCCATCATTGTAGATTTTTGTGCCATATGAATCATTTTTGTTAAATGATATCTCATGACAGTAAGGTGAGATCCACTATCACAAGGGGTTCATAGGTTTGTATGAATGATTCTAAGGGTGGTGGATATAATCATTTGATCATGGGGGATATTCATGTGGCTAAAACCAATTTTCTTTTTGCGTCAAAGGATGCAGTAAGGGAATCTGAAGTAGGGTCAAAAACTATTAGAGGTAAGATGTTTATTTGAGCTTCTATGGTTATTTATTTGTTTGATACATGTGTTAATCATTGATTTATATCATCAAAGTTATTTGACATTTCGGGTTTATGTTTTGAACTTATTTTTTACTTTTGGATATTTACACAACTTAGGGAAATAAGTACGAACATGGTTTTAATTGTACCATGTGTCGGGTGATGATAATAGACTATGTGGAGACATGTGACTTCTTAGTGAATAAAATGGAAATATTCAGCCTGATACATAGCATGGATTGGATGATTAGTGTTATAGACCAGATTTATTATTATCATCATCATGTATAATTTTTATCTTCTAATGGGGTCACTCATGTTTTTTAGTTTGAGTGGGGCTCTAGATAAAGATGGTTGGGGCCCAATATTCTATATTCTTTGGTAATATCATGATAGTAGTCAAGGATTTTCATCGATTATGTTGAACCATGTTTGGGTAGTCTGATTCTTACCATGGTGTGTGCATACCCTCAGGTCTATTAGAATGACTTTTCTGGGTTATTTCCATAGAGAGAGGTCAAATTTTCTATTGAACTAATCCCTGATATGATTCCCAATTTGATTCCATATTATTTAATGTCATGTGTTGATCTGATGGAAATTAAATTCTAGCTTGAATATCTAGGGGCTAAGGTTTTTATTCAACCTTGATTGTCACCATGGGATTCACCACTTGTCTTTTCTAAGAAGGAAGACACGAGTCTCACACTTTGTTTGGATTATCTAAAGTTCAATCAGGTGACTATTAAGAACAAATATCATTTTCCTAGGATTGATGATCTCTTTGAACATATTAGAGGGACATGTTTTTTTTAAATGATTTAAATTTGGTTTGGGTACCAACAGTTGAGAGTCTTATAAGATCATATACATAAGATAACCTTTAAGAGTCGATATGGGACTTTTGAGTTTCTGGTAATGCTATTTGGTCTCACTAACCCTCCTATGGTATTTATGGATTTGGTTAATCTAATATTTCATCAGTTTCTGGAATCATTTATTATTGGGTTTGTGGATGTCACTTTTGTGAACATGAAATCATCAGAGTAGCATATGGACCATTTGTACATAATTATTTTTTAAGAATGTGGTGCCTCAGTCGAATGAAAAAATGCACAATTTATTTAATATTAAGGAAAAGAGTTACATGAGTCTAAATTTTGTGACTTTCTTACAATCTTTGTCATAAAAATGATGAAATTCAGGAGGATGGGTATCAGACCATGTCAATTCATGGTTGATACCTTTGTTGGCAAGTGCATCTAAAATCATGTTCGCCTCCCGATACGCATGTGTGACAATGTAGTTGATATCCCGAAGTATATCAAGATATCTAATCTAGAGGGTGGTAAGCAGCCAAGAAAGATGAATCACCCCATTCCAGATGTCCTGGATGATTGTGGTCTAATCACACTCGATCCAGATCTTACTTCATCCTTATTGAACAGAAAAATTGACAACATGTATTGCAGCCATCATTTCTGCTTCATGGGAGGAGGCCGTGCCACATGTACTATAAAAGAATCAATGGAATTAATCCAGGTATTCTCTGAAAATATCTTTACAACCCACAGGGCCTGAATTTCCTTTCGAGGCGCCATCGATGTTCACTTTAATCCGTCTAGGGAGCGGGACTTTCCAAAAAACATCAAGTGTATGTTTTGGTTTCTTGAAGATTCCAATAATTTGAAGTTTGCAAAGAATGTAGAAGTCTTTAACAGAGTTTTTTAGTGCGATTTCTAGATTGAAGCTGATTCTTGATCCACTATTAGAATTCTATCTTTACCTGTATTGAGATTTAGAGAGCCTTTATTGTGAATAAAATTATTTCTATCATACTAGATCCCATGCATCAATTATGCAATTGCAGACGAGAACACATTCTTAATTTGTTGAGAGGCATCGTGATCGACACATCGTTTAATCTGAGAGATGATAGATTCAGTAAAAGTCCATCTTCAATTAAAAATGTCAGTGATTTAATTCCAAAGAGCAAAGGCATTAGCACATGAAAGAAAAAGATGATTAACGTATTCCCTGTGTTGATTTCATAAATGACACATTGAGCAAAGACGAATACCGAAGGATTGGAGACACACTTTAGTTGGAATTAGGTTGTGTGAGATTCTCCATATAAGAGTGAGTCTCGAAGGTTTTATCCAAGGCTTGTTAAAAGCATTCAACCACCCAAAACCATCAGTGGAGTTAAGACAATTTTTTTGTGATTTGGAGCTTCTTGGGTTTTGTTGGTTACTATAGACGGTTTGTCCAGGATTTCTACAAGATGGAATGTCAGGTGAAATTATTAACCCAGAGGCGTGTGATGTTTTAAGAGAATGATAAATTTTAGAGTTATTATAAGGATCTAAATGTGAGTTGAACTTTAGAAACCATTTTATTATTTCTGAAATAGGTTCAGGTTATGATGTTTTCTTTGATTCTTCTGGTATGGGTTTTTGATGTGTCTTGATATAGGGGAAATAGCAGGAGGCCTATAGATATCACCTACATTCACTCATGAGAAGAACTACCCTATGCATGATCTTTATTTGGAATATTTTATACATTCACTCCAAACATGGCATCAATATATTTTTGTGGAGCAGTTTATAGATTATTCTGATCATAAGATCCTGAAATAAATGTTTACTCATTGGGATCAAAATTTATAAAATATATTTTGGGTATAGTATAGTAAAACTTTTGATTTTGATATTTCATACACTCATGTAAAGGGAATCTGATTGATGATGCACTGAGAAGAAAGTTTCCAAAAATTATCCATGATCTAACTAGTTAAGGATTGGTCACTGGTCAGTTTTTTTACTGAAGTGAGTTTGGGAGTGGAAGATTTATGTGTGAAAGTTTTATTGGATTTGGGAAGATGAATCATATTCTTATGTGTGTGATACTCTTGGGAAATTGAAAAACATTGAATTCCAATGCTTAGGTGGATGGCTTTATGGCTGGGAGATGATAGAAGAGTGGTCTCGATCTCCAAGTGGAGATTTGGGTTTACAAAAAATATTGGCTGTTCTAACTTCCTTGAGGTATGATTTGATGGAATGTGGACACTAGTCATGTTGGTCCACACACCCTCATGATACAAAGATGTATTAGAACATGGTAAGTTAGTATTGATATCTAGGTATGAGGAGGTTAGTTGAAGAATTGGTTTTATGTTTTATCACTTGTTAGAAAATAAAGGTGGATTAACAAAGACCAACTGTTCTGTTGCAACATTTTCCCATTTCTATATGGAAGTGGGATGAGATTTCTTGAGACCTAATCATTGGTTTTCTATAAAAAATATTGCGAAGGATACAATTTGGGTGATCATTGATTGAATTTTTAAGTCATGTCATTTAATTCCTATCAAGAAGATAAAAAAAGTTTAATATATTTGGGACTTTTACATCTGAGAGATTGTGCAACTTCATGTGGTTCCCTCTATGGTTGTTTTTGATGGGGTCCCCAGGTTCACATTAGGGTTATGGATGTTTTTTCAATAGGTTATGGGTTTAATGTTAAAATTTAGCATGAATAATCATATTTAGATAGATAGAGAAATATAGTGAGCTACCCCAGTTCTTGAGGATATGCTTTGGGATTGCACAATTGAGTTTAGAAAATCCTGGGAAATGAAGTTTCCTATGGTTGAATTGTCCCATAGAAATAGTTATCATGAATTGATAAATATTAAACCCATTGAAGTATTGTATGGGAGCCCATGTAGATCTCCCCTGTGCTGGGAAGAGATGGGTGAGCGGTCCTTGTTTGGGATGAGTCTTGTTTAGGAGACAATGAGAAATGTGCAGTTGATCAAAAGTGGTCGATCACAACATTGATCCATCATAAATCATATGCAGACCATCAATATAATCCATTAGAGTTCTATGTTAGAGATCATTTTTTATCAGAGTTTGACCTCTCTTGGTACATAATCTATTGGGTAAGCATGTTAAGTTGGCATTGAGTTTTGTTATCTCCTTTGAGGTCATTGAGAGACTTAGAAAGGTGGAATATCAGTTGGAGTTACTATCACATTTGACTTAAATCCAGGATATGTTTCATGTTTTAGAGTTCATGAGGTATCAACCAGATCTTTCCCATGCAATATAATGTGATGATGTTGATCTTGAGCCTGATACCACCATTCTTGAGCTACCAATTCATATTATGGATCACTTAGATAAGGTACTATGTGGTAAAATGATTCCATTTATTCAGATATTGTTGTAGTGAATAATGAATATCCATGAGATGTGGGATAGTGAATTATTGATGAGGAAGTAGTGTCCATATAAATTTGTGGATATAGAATCTTGAGAACTTTATGGGGATATAAATTGATTATGGTGGGGAGAATTGTGATTCCCTATGGGTAATAGGTTTGCCTTATTTGAGCCTTGGTATTTTCCTTTTAGGATTCATGAATATTTGGGACATAAGAGGTTGAAAAAAGGGTTTTTGGAGGAAATTGGGAAGGCACATGGTTAAGTATTATTGTTAGTTTCACAGTGATTTAATTGTGTGGTATTCCTCCCTTAGGTTTGAGTGTCATTTCAAATGGTTGATCATGGTTTTTAAAATGTTTGACATGCCTAGTGAACCATGCAGGGTGTTTAGTGGTCATCCAAGGGTGTTTCACAATTAAGGAGAATATATAGTTTAACTACGTATCCCCATAATAAAAACCAAACACCATGAAAAAAATGGATTTTAGGGTATCATGATTATTGTTCATTGTGTGTTTGACTATGCATCCCGCCCTAGGAAACCATCATAACCCCTACAAACTCTTAAAAAATGGAATTTTACCTTTTTACACTGGTTTCATTTAACTATAATCCCCCAATAATATCATTTCTACACATCCAAACCCCTCCCTAGGGATTTTGAGGATTCTGCCAATGAATTTTAGGTTAAATTTCCTCATTTTTGAGAGAGCACTTTGAGTTATATTGTTGTTTTGATCCACTTCCTCTATTCATTATAGATCTACTCGAGATCTCCTCCCCTCTCATCTTATTACAATCTAATTGGGATGTTATGATGTATAAAATGGGTTTGTCCGAGGATTTATATTGTTTCTTTTCAATCTAGGACGGTGAGGACTTGATATAAAATTCTATAATCCCTATTTTTGAAAGGGTTTTTTTCTACCTTCATTTTAAAGAATTTTTTTCTATAAAAAGGGTTAATTAAATTAATTTCTCATTTGTGATGTAAAACTCATTTTCATTAATCAATGAGTTGGATTTATTTATGGTTTCTAGGGATTTCATTGAAGGATTAATGATTTTAAAGGGGTTTTGACACCGAAATGGTATTTTTCACAGGAAATGATTGATTAAATTCTTGAATGCTGGTTTTGATTCAAAAATGGGTTTTGAAACATTGAATCAAATTTTATTGGTACTGAAAATGTTTTATGAATTATGAGAATGATTTTAAAATGGATATTGATGATCATGGTGAATTTAGAAGCTTGGGATTATCTGGAATGGGACATAGGTGACCCTAGTGTGTGTGGCACCACTAGGGGTTACATTGGGATATCGATGGACCATGGAAGGTCTAAATATTGGTTAGAACGAATAAATTCCAAGTATAAAAACATTTATATCTAGTATATATTTATATTGGCTGGGTCCCAATATAGAGTGCTTTTTTATTTTTATCTTTTTCATTGGATGGTGGATTTTATCATGGGTTATTTCTCACATGTTTTTGGATGAGGTTGTATCCCAGGGATTCATATGATATATTATTTCATCGATATTTTTTTACATTCATAAATTATACTATTTGGATATGATTTTCTAGTTTATAACTTATATTTTTCACATTTTTTATATGTGAATATGAAATTATTTTTGGACAAAACAAATTAAAATAATTTATAAATGTGTTTGATTTTTTGAAAATTTTATATAAAATAGTTTTTGTTTTAAAATCTATAACTATATCATAATTGATATTAGAACTTGTATAGAATATATGATTGTATCCTAATGGTTTTTGAGATAAAAAAAATCTTTTTTCCATTTGGGGGTAGTAATCATTATTTTTCAGGAATTAGGCAAATGAAGGGAAATTACGTAGCATTTTTTTTGAAGAGAGTGAGCATAAAGGCTCTTGAATAGAAGTAAATAATAATTAAAAAAGTTGAAAATATGGTATTTTAAATTTTTCCCATTGAAATATGGGAAGTAAATCACTAGGGAGAAAGTTATAATGGCAAAAAATTTCTTCATTCAATCCATTGTTTGTAATACCATCAATAAGGTAATTTTCATCGTGGAAGATATGTGTGATAATGTATCTCATAGAAGAGTTCACATAAAGAAAATTGGTACATCTGCATATCATATTCAATGAGAGGTGAATCAATAACATCCTAAAAACTTGATCTATGGTGGTAGAGTCACATTAAAACCAACTTTTCTTTCAGATCTATTTCCTTGCGATAAAGGTAGCACTAATAAATCTAGTAATCTCTGCTTCAAGTGCATTAGCATGGACTGAAGGGTTGTGGAGAGCTTCCACCAAGTTACCATTATGATCAGAAAAGATAACCCCATAAAATTTAGTTACCATATTTCTCTTTGAAGCACTATAATTGCTTCATTTCATACATCTAGGAAGGGTAGGAGTCCGGAAAATATTGAGAGTGCGACATGGTTTAGGAAAGTCCACTCTAATATTCTGTCTTCGAAGGATAATTAGATCCCTCAAAGTGTTGGTGCAGTGTATGAGATGCAGCATATTAGCATTATAAACTACATTTAAAATATCAAAAACAAAGGATTCATGAATTAAACAATTATTCTCACGCATGGCCTTATTACAGCTTCTCCAAATGATATTTATCTGTTTCACACAAGCAACCCGAAAGAGAAGGGTGATCTTGTTTAAGAAATTGATAGAAACAAAAACATTGATGAAGTCATGAAAAGTAGCAGAAAATAAGGGATGCAACTCAAATAGTTCAAAAATATCTTTCTATTGGGAGGATGGTACTTTCCAGCATAGGAAATGATAACCAACGTACTCCCTATGTTGATGGTAGGGAGCACATTTAGAGAAATAGGAAATGCCTTCACACTATTAGATGACATCAAATGGTTATTTATTTATGGAGATTCTTCATATGAGGGTAAATATAGATGGAATGAGATACTTCTTGTGATATTAAATCCATTTGTTACTTTCTTAGGGAATATGAATATGAAATATATTGAAATCAAGAATTATATTTGGTGATGGTTCCCAAAGGAGTATGTCATCCTGGTTGAGAGAATCATTATTTCATATAACTTTATCTATATCATCATGGAGTAGATATGGGTTTTCCATATAATCCATACATGAGATATTGTGGTCAATATCTTGATAATTGTAATTATTACATTCAATCATAAGAGTTCCAATCCAGTTATCCTTCTATAATCTCAAGGGAGAATTCCTATTAACAAGCCAATGTGAGTGCGTGTGAATCTTTTGAGCAACCTTCCTCAAACTGGTCCCGATGTAGTATTCCACGTAACTTGAGTTTTATGCAACAATATTTTAAAGAAATATAGATCTATTAATCCAAGGGATTCAAAGTGATAATTGATAATCCTCTACATGATTTTATTAAAAATATATTGATTAAATAATTCATGTTTTTTTATTCCAATACCACCAAAAGTATGAGGCAAGAAACACTTTTCCCAAGATACAATGATGATTTTTTTCCAAGATGTTTCCACACCAAAAGGTCCTAATTATATATTTTATGGTTTTAATTGCTAATGAAGTCCTAGAATACACTAGTAAGGGATAAACCAACTTTGATACAACTATATGTTTCACAAGACATAGTCCTCCTTACATTGAAAGGGACTTTCCTTTCCTAGAGGGGAGGGTTCTTCTAAACTGATTCAAGATATGAGAAAAGTAATAAGGCCAAGGTTTTCCCAAAAAAAAAGTGACACTGAGGTATGTAAAAATGAAATACCCCTCTCTAATTCCAAGAACATTAATTATCTAGATCCTCCTTGAAATTTGAATTCTCTTTCCAAAGCATATAATTGATTTTTTCCAACAAATTTATTTTCCTAAAACACTCTCATAGTGTGATAGGTAACTCTTGATATTATAGATGTTATTCTTATTTCCTTGAGTAAATATAATAATGACATTATAAAAAAGATATGTGAAGGACCAAAGGTACCTCTTTCCACCTTGATTGTAGTAAGTTCACTCATGTCCACAATGTGAAGAAAAATCCTGCTGAGTTAATCCTCTATATTGAAAAAGATTATATATAAAAGAGGATATCCTTGACTCACTCCTATAAAGAACTTGAAGTATCATTTAGGGGATCCATTTATGAGAATAGAGATATTAGAAGACCCAAGAAATCCATTTATCCACTGAATAAATATAGCACTGAAATAAAATTTATAAAATACATCACCAATAAAACCCCAGTCAATTGTATCAAAAACATTATTTATATCAAGTTTCAAAGAAAAAATTTCTCCCCTGGTGGAATTTTAAAGGACGTTTACACATTCTGAGGTAGTGAGAAAGCAATCCTAGATGTTTCTACATTTGAAAAAAAATTGGTTCCAGGATATGATAATTTCTGAGATACTAGTATGTTTATTAGAAAGAATTTTTGAATTCACTTTATAGATAGTGTCAACAAGTGCAACTAAACTAAATTGAATAATATCACTAGCATTGTTGATTTTCGTAATCAAGGTAATAAATTTTTCATTGAACCACTGAGAAAATGAATCACCATTAAAAAATGACTGACAAGGATGATCACTTCTTTAGGAATAAAATCCCAGTGAACATGGAAGATATGATTTGAGAAACTGTCAATTCTCGTAGAACGTTGTTTTTTAAGACAATGATAACATCCCCAATTTTAATATACAAGGGTATGTGGGTTGGAAAATACTTTTCATTTTCAGCAATCAACTTAGGAATGATTACATCCATGAGTATTATAGACTTTTATGAGCCATTTAAAACATCCCAATAGAATTATACAATGTAGTTGAAAATATATTTCCTTTTATTAAGAATGAGATCTCCATCTTTGACAAGAGAAATTAGCCTGCTGGACATTCTGACTTGTTGATGGGAATTTAAAAATGTAGTGTTTCTATGACCATCATTAAGGCACATGATTTTGAGTGTATCAATTCTAATGTTCTCTCTGAGCTTGATGAAATTTTATAACTTTGATGATTTCTCAACTTGTTAATCAATTTTTTGAGAAAAATTTCTTATAGTGTTGGATTTTTATAAGGTGTGAATAGTAAATTCAAGAGCATCGATCAACTCATAGAGGAGGATAAACCCTCTCTAGATATAGTCTTTTAATCTATTCTAGAGAATTTTAGTTGGAGCTGAATATAATTGGATTTATATTGGACTCATTTGATCCCCCGATGTCTTGGAAAATCTTAGAGCACTTTGAATGATATGTCCAATAATTATTAACCCTGAAGGAAATATGTTGTCTCCCTTTGCTGGAAACAAGACCCACCAGAATGAGAGGATGTTCAATGTTCAGTTCTTCTAGTGTAACACTCAAGATCAATCTCTAATTACTAAGAGTGACATCATTCAAAAAGGCCATATCAATTCATCATGCTCTCATTCCTCCATAGTGCCTTCTATAGTAGGTGAATTTAGACCCAATAAGACTGATTTTTGTAATGTTTGTTTACTCAAAACAGTCTCTAAAGTCTTTGATAGAGGTATTTCTATACATATGCCCAATTTTATCATTATAATAAATAATAGAGTTAAAGTATCCATTAATCACCTAAGAGTCCACAATTCTTCTAGAGAGATCTTGCAATTCCATCCGTAGGAACCTTCTTTAAATATTGTTTTTTGATGAATAAATAACTATGTAGAATGAATGGTTTCCATATTTTTTGAAACTACAAGTTGGGATCTTCTCATTCTCTAAAAAAATAGTATGTTATTCCATGTTACAATTAACTAAGCACTGCAGACTATTAAGATTTGAAGTCGACTGTGTGATGGATAGAATTGAGTAGCCACTCACAACATATTGGGATCCATAACTGGAGTAGTTTCTCATTGGCTCAAAGATTTCAATAATATATGGTTTATACCTACCTACAAGGATCTTGGGGGAACCCTATGTGTCAAGGTTTCATATTCCCTGACCGTTCAAAAAGAGAGTCTTTATTTTGGTTTTTCTTTGGGGGTGGATCCACCCTTTGTTTTTTTCTCTAGTTGCTTCACCATTTTTGATATTCTATAGGTGTTTGATTTTGTGGGATTTTGAGTACGTTGTGTCCCTTTTGAAGCCTTATCTATTCGTTTCAAAACAAGGATTGAGTTATCCCCTCCCAACTCAATTCAAGAAGTAGAAGTGTCGTTATTTTCTAGTGGTTGTTGGAAAGGACATTCACTATGTTCCTTCTATATAAAAAAATCTATTTTTAGTCTAATGACTATTTATCCAATGACATATTAGATCATAATTCTATATTTAGATAAGAACATATTAGATCGATCATGTATTCCTTGGTGTTCATAAAATAGGAAATGGTGAGAATATCCAAGGATAGTTCCATTTGATGGCAGTCCTTAGTGAAGTTACATTGCGTGTCCAATTTAGGTATAATATGAATTCCCTTAAGAGAATAATCAGAATTAGTTTGTGGTTGCTCTTATTCCTCATACAGTTCTCCACACGATGAACTTTCTCTAGAAATATTTTCCCATTTTAATAATTTAGTTGGATCCCTCACATCCTTGTGTTCATTATCCACTACATTGACCCTCTTGCCTCTTGAGACCTCCTTCCGGACCCTATTGATGTTAACAGGCTTTTCCATCTTATGAACCAAACAAAAATCCTACAAGGTATGGCCTACCAAATTTCAATGCTCACAATAATTAGGTAAATTTTAAAATTCAATCTTGAAATCCATATGGTGATCATTTTCAACCAGGGATACTCTTTCAGGTGTATGTACTTAAATATTAATATCAACCTGGAACGTTATATACATGACAATGTCTCCATTAAGAGTCCACAAATCTAATTTCAATTTGGTTCCAATTCCAGAAACCAAATAATTAATTCTTTTGGCGTGACAATAAACCTGGGGAATCCCATGGAACCTGGGCCAGACCTGAGGAAATGAATTCCTTTGGTGATAGGGATTGAACTTTAGATACCATTTGGACATCCTGAAAAAACCCGGCTTAAGGTTGAGGTTTCCAGAATACCAAGCCTCAAAAAACACCTATTTTCTATCCAGTATGACCTGGAAATAACATTTTCTCATATAAACCAACCTCCATATATAAAATCACCAATTGTGGGAGATCCTATTAATTATATGAGAATAAGAACAAAGTTTACACTTTTTTTGTATGATATGTGACCTAGGATCGAGAATTTACAAAGAACTAACTTTTCTTTCACATACTCTAGATCAACAACCATCATGATTTAACCATCCCCTATAATTTTAATAGAGGGTGGTTTTTTATCATTTGGTGAGGAATTATTAGATCTGGCAAGTGCCTATGTAAAAAAATGGAAATGAAAGTCAGAACAGAGGCATCATTCCTAGCTCCATTGACATAAAGAGTATATTTGAATGATCTTTCCCAATATGTTTTTAATGATTCCATAATGATAGAATATTTTTATACAGAAGAAGATTAACCATCACCACATTATTTAGAATTCCAATCCTATTTTCATCACATCCTTTATAGTTGGTTTGTTTGGAGGTAACAATTGGTCACAGGGAGACATGATGGTCTTTTCTTGTTTAAATTTAATTTTTTGGAGGTTTTTATTATATTGTATGGATCATGGATGTGTCATTTTTCTCTATGTTTCAATCTGGATGCATGTCTTATTTTTTAAAAAAATAATTGTTTTCTAATATCTTTTTACACCTCACCACCATTATGGGTTGGCTCAAGTGGCATTATTAGTTGATTCACATTGTCTTCTAAAAAATTATTTTCTAAAAATATAATTTGAAAAGGTAGAACCACATTTCAATATTAAAATTAACTATTTTTATAAAATAACCTTGAAATAGTTAGTAGAAAAGAAGTAATTCAACTAAAATTTTATTAATAAACATTAGAGTCCATGAATGAATAAGATAAATACATATTTCCAAATATTTTTCAAAGATTTTATATATGAAGTGAAATGGAATTAATATCCAACTAAAGTTATATTTGGAGTTAAAAAATAAATAATATTAGTAAAATATTTAATATACAAAAACATTATTGAAACATAATCCATTAATTTTTAATAATTAAGACATATTACCCCTACATGTTATTTTGGATGATGAGAAGATGTTGATGAGACCCACAAGTTAGTGGTGATTTTAGAATAATTCAATGCACCTATATATGAACCTTTTGAATAACTCCAATGGGGATTTCCAAAAGATCAGGTTAATGGGTAATGAGAAGTGAAAAGACAATGAAACATATTTTATATTCACACCCTCCCTATACCAAAACCTCCTTAGTAAACAATATAATGAGGTGGATGCTAAATAATATATTGTGTATGAGGATTTTTTTCTGTGTTAAGAAATCATTAATTTTGGGTTCACACTGATGCTAAGAGTATGTGGTGGTTTAATCATAGAAAAAAACATCCAATATATGATTATGGATAATGTTTGGTACTATATTTCCACAGAATAAAAAATAAAACATTACTTTATAGCCATTCCACGATTTACATTAATGCAATTTTATTTTTCTATGTTATTTCTTTTTTAATTTTTAATTACTCTTCATTTATCTTTTAGGACACTTGAATGATAATAAATTTTTTATAATAATAAATTTCATTTTAAGAACATTGAAGTAGAGATCATATATACACAATTTTTTTCTATAAAAAGAAAGGTTTCTTATTTCATTAATATTTCTTTGTATTTTATCCTATCATATTCTAATTAAAACAAAAAAAATCTTATATGGGTTTTATAGAGAAAGATGTGAAAACTATGTTTAATGGAGATAGTATTGTATTTTTACTTAATTTTCATTTTTAGTTTTTTTGTGATTTCAGTGTATTTTATTAACCAAAAATACACATTTAAAAAATGTTTTATATTATTAAATATTTTGGGATAAATTTTATTTTTTAAAAAAAAATAGTGTTTTATTTGATTAATGATTTGTATTTACATTATTTGATATTTATTTCCAATTATCTACAATTGTTTTTATCATTTAATGATGTAAATATCCTTGAGTGACTCACTAATATTATTTTCTCTATCCAAAATTTTTTTTCAATAAATTTTTAATTATATTTAAAATACCTTCATCTTTCTCAGAGAATATTGAAATATTTTTCATACTATTGAATTTAATTTTATTCATTTTAAATTTTTTTGCATTAATGTGTTTATATTAATATGATCAAGGAATGTGTTTTAGGATGACTGTATTGATTGATAAAATCTTTAACATTTTATCTTTATTCTAATCCTTTTTATTCATTTAAAACAATATAGAATAACCCAAATTACATGACCAATTTACATTGTATATCTATCTAAGAGTGTTTATTGTTATTTTTTCAAGTCTAGTGTATGGGAAGGTATGTCTAGGGACTCTTTAGAAGTGGCCAAATTTGTTATGGGTGGATGTGACTAATGCATCATTATTCATGGATAATCATTCATTCACATAAAAATGTAATTTTCAATTTATCTCCTATAATAAATAAATGAAAAAATAAATGGAAAAAATTAAATTTTATATAAAACATTGAATAAAGTTTATAAAATAGAAAAACTAAAATCTAAAATATTGAATATATTAATTTAATTTATTGGGATTGGTTTGATATTTTATGAAAAGAGAAAACAATTTGACTTAATATACATTATTTTCAAGGTAATGATTAAGATATTTTCATTGATATTAAATGTTTAATCTCTGATTATGATTCAAGATAAAACCCCTCATTGAGGCATTATTTTTAATATTAAGAAACAAAACCTAAACCATAAAATGACTATTGCTGATACCTATTATTTAATACAATATTTTCCACTTTGAGTTGAGAAAAAATTATATAAGCATGCTTATAGAAAGATTTCATGATTTGAGAGTAAGAAAAAACATTAAATATCATATGAGAAGGGTAGAAAATTAATTAATTGGAAGGTAGGTAAAAAAATTGATCAAGGATAAATATTAGAGGATATAATTATTGTGATTAGGGTTACTATTTTAGGGGATAGAAATTTATTTTACAAATTATAATAAATTCTTTTTTAGTATAATTATGAATTTTCTCAACTATTACATTATTATAAGTTATTATTTGGATATTAACTATTTTATCAGGAGATAAAAGTGATAGAATAGTGGAACTAATCAAGATATATTATCATATTATTCTACTCAATATTATTTCGAAATGTCTCTCATAGTTTTTTGTTAATTAGAATTAATAACAATTAACATTTTTTCACTTCATTTTATAAGAAAATAAAAAATCAAATTATTTATGTGATTTAAAGGTACATCAATTTACTTTGGAATTTAAATGAAACAAATCGATGACTTTATATACATTTTATATGTCTCTCGGATGAAAATATGATTTGATCTAACAAGGAAAGATAAAAATACAAGAATATCTCCAATAATGACATAATTTGGTTGAAACCATGGCCTAATCCCAAAATATGTGATCATTTCATCATGTATAATACACACTCCCCAATTTTACATGTCTATTGAAAATTCATTTGGACTTAAACAACTAAATAAGTAGTCTTCAGACATGATTCCTTTTGGAAAATTGAATTCAAAGGATAAACCACATACTACTTGTAATAATATATGAAGTCACAACCATGATGTTGTCACACCATAAGATATATGATATTGGTTCCTATAGGGTAAAATTTAAACTATATTTGATATTAAATGACTTACACATTCGAAATTTTTTTTATAGAGTGATCTAATTTTGACATCAACTATGTACCATAGAAAATAAAGGTTGAAATGATATGTAATAGTTGAGCTAGTGGATCAACCAATACATAATATTAAAACTAACTTTATAGCTACCATATATTTATTTATGAGTTAAATTTAATAGAGGAATAACTCTATTAATTTATTTGGAAGTGTTGATCAATCATACAAAAAAGTGAATAATATGCCAAGAATAACTAAGTCTTTAGAGATGATTACATCCCTACATAGAGAACATCCCTTCATGATAAAATATCAGTAAACACATCTTTAATTGAATGAGGTGAGGAATATATTTTCCTGAATAGGTTTTGGTAATATATTATAATAAAATTTTTGATGATGTGATTATGGGTAATATTTAGTTTGAGGAGGTTTAGTAAAAACATTGTAGAGGATGATTCATATTTTTAGAGGATTGTATAAGTTGATGAAACAAAGGAAATGCTAAAGGTGGTGATAAGTACATAGAAGAATATATAAAGAAAAATGACATATTTTATGATCCCATCAATCAAAAGAATATATCTTGTTGAGGTCTTGATATATCTATGATATATTACAAAATAAGGTGGGAGTTTCCATAATAAGGGTACTAATTCTAGATTCCTATTATGTTCTCTATTACAATGATGATGATTTGTTGTTTTATTTTTTCATTTTCATATTAATTATATTATAATTATGTTTTTTCTTCTAAAATAATCTCATACCACATTTATTGAGAACTAATTATCAGAATTAATCAAAGAGGTAAAGACCCCATGATTTTGTTCTCAAGGTTTAAATATGTTTTTTGATCGATTTATTTGATTTCTCTACATAATTTTTTAATTAAAAACACATTAAGGTTGAGTGGTAACCATATAAAATAGGATTTAAAAATAAAAAAAACCACTTAAATAAATACATTGATAGTAAATAGATTCAAAAATAAAATTTCAAAAAAAGGAAAAGAAAATAGATTCTTGATCTTCACTTCCATCACACCAGTACACAAAACAAGCAATATGAGGGGAAATCACCTAAAAGAGTAATTTTGATAAATTTTCCATAAAAAAATATAATCTTCATCTATGAAATGTCCTCGTTCCGAAAGCTCCCAGAGCCACCCCATACCCGGTTGGTCACATGACCTCAAGCACATTTCCCCTAGCGCCCGAGGCTGCTAACTAGTAGCGAGGGTATTGGGTGTGATTTTGGGGAAACTATGACCTCATTGAGAGAGTAACACAACGAAAGATAAACATATAACAAAAGAGGAAGCAGTAATAATATCAAACAACAAGAAACAAATGAAGACTGAAGAAATAAACAGCTAGAGCACATATATAAAAATGATACATGATACATATTTCTTGGAAAGAAACCAAACATGTCACAATGATGATGTTCCAGTACTAAACCAAAGTACAAGAAAAATAGTAGACAACTCCACAACATCGCAAGACAAATATTTGTCCAATGCTCTCCAACACCAAACGGTCATGTACCAGAATTAGAAGTACAAGACCCCGACCATAAACCTTACTTAACATTGAATTAAATGAATAATTCACATTGAGGATCTTTTCAGGTTTAGAGTTTTAGAGAATTAGGTGATAACTATTACATCTCAAAAGATTACATAGTAGAAACGTCTACTATGTTTCCATAAAATAAAAAAAAATCTTAAAAAGAAACATGTCTAGTTCCATGTATTAGATAGCATGACTTTCCCTTGATCCCATCCTTGACCCTATTCCACATTAAGTCCTGTGAAAAACAGTTCAAAAAAACATGGGGTGAGCATAAAAAGCTCAGCAAGGGATACAAAAAGAATGAAAACTGTTAGTTTTTCAAAGCAACAAGTAAACCATGTATATTTTATCAGAGTAATACCTTTCACCTTTAGGAAGTAGTGAAAACTCTTCACTGAATAAAATATCATTACTTACCCCTTTTGTAACCAAAAGGTTACCATAAAACCCATATAAAGAACACATAACATATAAAGGTAAATTGGGATATAAACATACTTAAATGGAATATCCATACAGTTGACTTCTACACATACTTAATGGAATAGCCATACAGCCGACTTCCATACCCAATGCATTGGAGGTTATAACGTAACCACCCATCCTGGTATTCACGGCACCACCCGTCATATGGTTTATCACGTAACCACCCATAAAATGTCCAAGTACCATCATTACACAGAAAATATGAAAAATATAAACATTTCAATAACAACATTTCTTTTGCAATCACAATAAGTAATTCCAAGATATTGAATTAATCAATCCATTTTAAAAAAACCATTTAAAAGTTATTTTTGAATCAAAGTGTCCCATACCACTTTGAAGCATTTAATGGAATTATAATTTTAAAACATTAACTTCCATATAAATAAATACTGAATACAATTTTGAAAACATGGACATTAAAGATAAATATTTAGAATAATAAATATTTAAAACATTTAAAATGATATTTTTGTTAAAGGGTTTTTAACAAAATGAGAGACTCTTAAATTCAAATAATTGCGGAATAACATTTAATCAGAACTTTATAATATCATGAGAATAATGGGATTCATGATATAATATGTCAAAGGACAGTATACACACCATATAAGAGTGAATTGGTGCATAACAACAATGAAGTCTCAATGGAAATGTAAATTGAGATGAAATCCATTATAAAGATGGTATCCTTAAATTAAGGATAAATCTATCACATAATTATGTGTGATAAATATAAATACACCCAATATAAGTGGATATTAATTGTGAAACAATCCGAGTTAATTCAAACATATTCATAGGATTACATGTTCAAGAAGTACAAGCTGAACCCAAAGAAATCGAAATTGGGTTAAGACGTTCCCTTGTAAAAATTCGACAGCCTAACGGCTTCACTTCAAAATTCATAAAATTAGTCGATGAGAGAGTGAATGGCATCTCATAACATGGACATAAACATTACATCAATAGGGATATAGAAGAACATATCCCAACATAATAAGATGTAAATTAAAAGAGATAACAAAAGAAGTCTTTTAAAATGAGGAGGGTGAAAGGTCCCCGTACCGAGTTGGGTAACTTTTGAAACGTACACCCCATGGAAGAAAGGTCATACCATGAAGATGTAAATACCCATAAATGAAATTATACTATATAAAGTGTATAATAATGTACAGTACATACAAAAATCAATGGATATAGTGGCAAACTTACCATAAATGTCACGTGAATAAAAGTGAGATGAAAAACAAGTTATGAAAACTCGGCAGCCTAACGACGCCACATAAAACTTCAAAAAAAGAAATTTATGAGATCAAATAGGGTCTCCCATAATATGAAAATAAAAATTAATGTATGAGGAATATAAAAGAACATCCCCAAAAATAATAAATATGGGCTTAAAAGAAGTTACATAAAAGAGAGTACATAAAAAGAAAGAGAGAGGTTGGATCCCTTACCTCGGGTCCGACTTGACTCGAACATTCTTTAACGTCCTGAATAATAAACTTGAGTTAATTTATACTTTCGTAAGAAACTTTTTCAGGTTAATTTTTCCTTTTATATCACTTATTTCCATGTTATAAACATTATATAATCATTTATGTTAATAATGTTTGTTTTGTCGATATATGGTTCTTAAGTCGAAAGTGGACTTCTTACAATTACATGTTGTTCGTGTGGTAAAAGGTTCATTATATACAGAATTATATTCATGATTTTTATATCATATATATCATATATATCCACAATATACAAGTATTTATAATATTACATAATCACTTAGAGGTAAGAAATGAAATGCACCATTCATGGAGACGGTAATCCGTACGTATGCATGAATGCTACATTCATTTCTATGTTATATTAATGGAATTAAAACCAAATGAGAGATATGTATATTTTAATTCCAGAATTATATTCATCATTTATATGAAAAATACATCATATATAATAACTTTAAATCCGTCCTTTATACATCCCACATATGGCATTAACGAATCAAATCACTTTGAGGGGGCGGTAGTCCGCACTTCCTAAAATGAAATTATCGTGTTTTACCCACAATGGAAACCATAAAGGTATGAAAAAAAAAAGAAAAATACAGAAGATTAAGTAAAACATAAACATATTATATATCATATATAAATATACTGACATCTTAATGGCCACCTTTGAAGGTGTTATATGACTGTTGAACAATCATCGTTTCGTGAGGCAGAAATTCGCCATCCACAGAAACAGTATGTTCTTTAACCATTAGATGTTGGTGTGTGTAATTGTAGATCTAATTCTTATGATAACAACATCATAGTATATTTTAGATACTGGAGTTGTTACAAAAGAAAAGAATAAAAAGAGTTTAGGGGGTTGGAGAAGCAAAATAAAACAAAAGAACACAAGAGAAGACACTACCATTAAATCGGGTAACTCTTTTTGATTTGAGTTCAAAGGCTTCCTTGAGAATAATTCTGCCCAAATGGAGGCTTCTAGGAGTAAGATAGGGATGTGGAGAGACAAAATGGGCAGGGTTTGGCCGATCCAAATGCTTGAGAGGTGTGGGTAAGGGGGTAGAGGTGGGGGCCTTTTATAAGAGGAGAGGAGGGGCACTCTTGGAAAGTAAGGAAATGTTACTTTATTTTAGAATGTGTTTCGGATTTTAAAGGTCCCAAATTTATGTGTTTCAAGGATAAGGTGATAAGGGTTCTAAATCCACTCATCCAATAGGCTTTGGACATGTGTAGGTCTTAGATTTTACATTATCTTTCCATTTAATTTAAATTGTTAAATAATGAGGTAATCACTGCATCATCATGGTGTCATAAATAATTTAATTTAGTTAATGTCTGAAAATTTAAAAAAAATACTATGATGTATGAAATCTTTTTATCTTTCCGATTAATATTTATAGTATAAAATAAGACTTGTATAACCCCATATAAAAATTGTTTTAGTAAAACAACACATGTAAGTGACATTTTAATTTTAACATTAAATAAAAAGGTATTAATGTCATTTTCCTACCAAAGTGGCTCCATGGGGTCCCCAAGTTGACCCATGGATTGTCTTGGTCGGCCATGACACATCCAATGAGGGTAGTAAATGTTTCAAGGGTCATTTAATATTATTAAAACATTATTTTTACCTTAAATTACACTAATTACCTCTAATCGCGATTAATAAACTTAAAAGTTACTATTCACCAAAAAATTATTTTAATCCCATTGAACCAAATTATACTTCTTGATGACAACCATGTATGTCGGATTTTTGAAATTCAAATCACAGAAGTGGTAAAGTTTCATTTAAACAAAAAAATCAGTTTGTTTAACTACCACTTAGTGGTTTCACTATTCATCAAAAATTGAAGTTTTTCAAAAATTTACAAAAAATTTACCCAAGGCTATATTTGATATTCCGAATTCAAAAATGATATCTATTTTAAAAAATTTAAAACATATAAGTTACATTAATTAATTTAATAATTAATTCCTGCTGTCCGAGCAAATAGCGTGTTTTTATGAAACAATAAGTATCAAAAGATTGACCCTAGTTTAAGTCCAATTTTCAAGACGAAATTAATTCCAATGACCACTATTGGATTAAATGGTAAAAATATATTCTAATTTCACTTTGAAACCAATTCAAAAGATAATCTAATCATATAAATAAATTAGATTAAAAAGAGGTTTTGAATTAAAATACAACATTTTCACTATTCATTAAAAAACGATCTTTATCGGAAAAATACCAAAAATTTACACAAAGTGGATTTTGATGTCCCGATTCTAAACAAGAGTTTTATTTGGTCCAATAGAATGTATAAGAGTGACCAAATCTATATTTAATGACGGTTCACCATCAAAAGTTGATAAGTGGACCTTTAGTGAATATTAGAGTATATATGCCTAAAATTGAATTCTTTTCGTATTTTAAGCCTTTATCCTTTATTGGATAAATGTAAAAACATTTAACAAACATATATAATCATATTTTAGTTATTTATATTCATTCCCGCCAATAGATTGGCTATGTGTTAACTAACATTTAAAATTATTTTATTTTATTATTAGAGTGCAACGTAAGATTTCAAAGGAACTTGTTGTTGTGTATTGGGTAAGCCATCAAGCATATCATTACCTTTAAATTAATATTAACATTTTATTAAAAAAAAGGATAAATATAAAAATTTCATATTCTTTATTTACCTGGGGTGTTACATCCTTCCCCCCTTTTGGGAATTGCGTTCTCAAAATTTTAAAATTGGGCTTGGAAACTTTTTTGAAAATCCCACATCGAAACAAGAGTCAGTAAAACAATCACTTTAAAATAAAGAAAGAGAAGTAAAAAGGTCACCCGAGTTAAACCCATACTAGGATTCCAAGTATGAAAATATGGACATGGAAGAAAAAACAACGGGTCATGTTCTAATGGAGAGTGATAGTAAACATGTCTAGGAGAAAGTTAACCATAAGAAAATCACAAACTTGTGATGGGTTAAACGGTATTTGATTCCCCAGTAGGAAAAGTTAATAGACAACATTTTTTGTTTTAAGTTACTCTTCATTGAGGAATTTATTTTTTGGGCTTAACTAAATCATAATGAAACATACTTACTTGTCATGTAGACTTTCAACTTTTACTAGATTCCTTAATCAAACTCATATTTTCTCCAAAAGACGAGTATTTAGGAGGACTTGTTCGCATTAAGAGTACTATAGTCAACTTCTTGAGAATCACCTAATCCAAAAAAGAGAACTATATACTTTCCATGTATTTAGACATTAACCAAAACCAAAACCAAAAAGGTTAGTACAAGATCAGATAATCCAGAAAAGGATAACCCTTTATAAAAAGAAAATCTATTCTTAATCTCCAAAATTTGTCCCAAAAAACCCAAAGTTCAACAAGGACCATTCGATAAACAATTTTTCTATAAATTTTTCAACTTAAACCAAAATAAGATTGAAACCCAAATATTTGAAGGATTTAGTCACATAGTCTTCCAAGTTAAATCGTAATATTTATCTCCAAACAACATCAGTTGCTCCTAACGTCTCATATTGAAAAGTAATTAACCTAATCAGATATCCTCCATGATAGGTTAATAAATTTCCATAGATAACCCAAAATAAACATACTCTTAATTCATAAAATCATCTAACTAAAAAGAGTCAGTCAAACTAACCAGGGACTTCACGTAGTCCAGTGGTAGGAGATAAATACCAGTCGCACTTTGGTTGTGGGTTCGATTCCCGCAGCTTTGTCTGACGCGACGAGTTGTCACACGGTCTGCGTGTTGCCTTTTTCCAAACTATATAATTCTAAAATCATTCCCCAAAAAGAGATAAAATCATCAAAAATAACCATAACATAATTTAAACTCAATTTTATCTCATGCCTTTCACTTTCCACCATAACATATAGTAACCCATAATTACCTCAAAAGTAAGGATCATATAAACCCAAATGGTTCTTTATAACTATGTCCACAAAAGAACAGATAATTATTCCTTGAATAAAATTTTTATATATCAAACATCAGGGTTACACATACTTTAAAAAGTCTTCTAATGTAACCCCATCATCAAAAGAGACTTAATACTATTAAGAATTTCACCATAACCCTTGAAGCCCTTATATGTTGACTTCTTACTCATTCAACATTCTTCATGATCCATTAACCATTACTTTCCAACTTATTCTGAAATACTCCTTTCCTACAAACAAAATCATGAATCATATCCTATGATTCCAGAATAGGAAATCAAAAGTTATGAAAAAATCCATACCTTTGATTGGTCATTGTCAGTTTCTTCATCCTCAATCAGAATAGAATTAGGTATTGGTAAATGAATATTTATACGATCTTGGTGATCCCATTCCAGAAACTTCTTCATAGGACATGTGTTTGCATAATGACCATGCACACCACATTTAAAACATTCAATTGATCCCTCAGAAAGAACTTCTTTCCCTTTCCTCGAGTCAACTGGATGCTTCCTTTTTCCATGGCAGGTTCTTGCTTTATGACCTTCATTTCCACATCTATAGCATATTTATGTCCCTTTGAAACATTTTCCTAGGTGTTTCTTTCCACATCTTTGACACATAGGTTTTTGAACACACTTACCTTTATGATTATTACCTGTAGTTCCGTAGGGATTTGTTTCTCTCATATATGATGCCTTATAGAAATAACCAAGGTTTAGGTGGTCAATCATGACTCCAGATAGTTTTTTGAGGATAAAAACAAGAGTTCTCATTGCAGCTCCCATATCATTCAATTGCTTGATCAGAAAACTGTCACAGTTTCCTTCACATCCACTGTTACTTTGGTGCCTGCTAGATCCAGCCATTTCCTAAAACCAAAAAGGTCAGTGTGAGTATATCAACAAAGCCATCATGTACTAATAAGGAAGATAAACACTAAGATATACTTACTAATTCACTTTATCTAAAACTAGGACTCTTTCTAAAATCCTAACCATTATGGTATGGTCACTTATGCTTAGAGAAAACCCTAACCTCTAAAGTTATCTAAACCGACCGTTGATACCAACTATAAGGCCCCAACCTTATACCTTACTTAATATTGAATTAAATGAATAATTCACATTGAGGATCGTTTAAGGTATAGAGTTTTAGAGAATTAGTTCATAACTATTACATCTCAAAAGATTACATAGTAGACACATCTACTAAGTTTCCATAAAATAAAAAAAAATATTAAAAAGAAACATGTCTATTTCCATGTATTAGATAGCATGACTTTCCCGTGATCCCATCCTTGGCCCTATTCCACATTAAGTCCTGTGAAAAACATTTCAAAAAAAACTTAGGGCGAGCATAAAAATCTCAGCAAGGGATACACAAAGAATGAAAACTGTTAGTTTTTCAAAGCAACAAGTAAACCATGTATACTTTATCAAAGTAATACCTTTCACCTTTAGGAAGTAGTAAAAACTCTTCACTGAATAAAATATCATTACTTACCCCTTTTATAACTAAAAGGTTACCATAAAACCCATATAAAGAACACATAATATATAAAGGTAACTTGGGACATAAACATACTTAAATTGAATAACCATACGGTAGACTTCCACACATACTTAATGGAATAGCAATACGGCCGACTTCCATACCCAATGCATTAAAGGTTATAACGTAACCACCCGTCCTGGTATTCACGGCACCACTCGTCATATGGTTTATCACGTAACCACCCATAAAATGTCCAAGTACCATTATTACACAGAAAATATCGAAAATATAAACATTTCAATAAAAACATTTCTTTTTCAATCACAATAAGTAATTCCAAGATATTTAATTAATCAATCCATTTTCAAAAACCATTTAAAAGAGATTTTTGAATCAAAGTGTCCCATACCACTTTGAAGCTTTTAATGGAATTATAATTTTAAAACATTAATGTCCATATAAATAAATACTAAAAAACATGTTTAAAACATGGAAATTAAAGATAAAGATTTAGAATAAGAAATCTTTAAAACATTTAAAACGATATTTTTGTTAAAGGATTTTTAACAAAATTAGAGACTCTTGAATACAAATAATTGCGGAATAACATTTAATCTAAACTTTATAATATCATGAGAATAAAGGGATTAATGATATAATATGTCAAAGGACAGTATACACACCATATAAGAGTGAATTAGTGAATAACAACAATGAAGTCTCAATGGAAATGTAAATTGAGATGAAATCCATTGTAAAGATGGTATCCTTAAATTAAGGATAAATATATCACATAATTATGTGTGAGAAATATAAATACACCCAATATAATTGGATATTAAGTGTGAAACAATCAGAGGTCATTCACACATATTTATAGGATGACATGTTCAAGAAGTACAAGTTGAACCCAAAGAAATCGAAATTGGGTTAAGACGTTCCCTTGTAAAAATTCGACAGCCTAACAACGTCACTTCAAAATTCAGAAAATTAGTCAATGAGAGAGTGAATAGAATCTCATCAAATGGACATAAACTTTACATCAATAAGGATATAGAATAAACTATTCCAACATAATAAGATGTAAATTAAAAGACATAACAAAATAAGTCTTTTAAAATGAGGAGGGTGAAAGGTCCCCGTACCGAGTTGGGTAACTTTCGAAACGTACACCCCATGGAAGAAGGGTCATACAATGAATATGTAAATACCCATAAATGAAATAATACTACACAAAGTGTATAATAATATGCAGTACATACACCAATCAAAGGAAATAGTGGCAAACACATCATAAATGTCACGGGGATAAAAGTGAGATGTAAAATCCCTTACAAAAACTCGGCAGCCTAACGGCGCCACATAAAACATCCAAAAATGGATTTAGGAGATCAAATAGGGTCTCCCATAATATGAACATAAAAAGTAAAGTATGAGGAATATAAAATAACATCCCTGAACATAAGAAATATGGGCTTAAAAGAAATAACATAAAAGAGAGTACATAAAAATAAAGAGAGAGGTTGGATCCCTTACCTCGAGTCCGACTTGACTCGATCGTTCTTTAACGTATGGAATAATAAACTTGAGTTAATTTATACTTGATTAAGAAACGTTTTCAAGTTAATTATTCCTTTTATATCACTTATTTCCATGTTATAAACATTATTAAATCATTTAAGTTAATAATGCTTGTTTTGTCGATATTTGGTTCTTAAGTCGAAAGTGGACTTCTTACAATTACATGTTGTTCGTGTGGTCAAAGGTTCATTATATTCATAATGATATTCATGATTTGGATATCATATATATCATATATATCCAGAATATACAAGTATTTATAATATTACATAATCACTTAGAGGTAAGAAATGAAATGCACCGTTCATGGAGACGATAAGCCGTACGTACGCATGAACGCTACTTTCATTTCTATGTCATATTAATGGAATTAAAACCAAATGACATGTATGTATTTTTTAATTCTCGAATTATATTCATCATTTATATGTAACATTAATCATATATAATAACTTTAAATCCATCCTTTATAATCCCACATATGGAATTAACGAATCAAATCACTTTGAGGGGGCAGTAGTCCACACTTCCTAAAATGAAATTATCGTGTTTTACCCACAATGGAAACCATAAAGGTATTCCACAATAGAAAAATACATAAGCTTAAGTAAAATGTAACAATATTATATATCATATATAAATATAGTGACATCTTAATGACCACCTTTGAAGGTGTTATATGAGTGTTGAACAATCATCGTTTCGTGAGGCAGAAATTCACCATCCAGAGAAACAATATGTTCTTTAACCATTAGATGTAGGTGTGTGTAAGTATAGATCGAATGATTCTTATAAAAAATTCCTAGTATATTCATTATTCTGGAGTTGTTACAAAATAAAATAATAAAAAGAGTTTAGGGGGTTGGAGAAGCAAAATAAAACAAAAGAACACAAGAGAAGACACTACTTTTAAATCGGGTAACTCTTTTTGATTTGAGCTCAAAGGATTCCTTGGGAAGACTTATGCCCAAAGTTAGGCTTCTAGGAGTAATAGAGGGATGTGGAGAGATAAAATGGTCAGGGTTTGGTCGAGCCAAAGGCTTGAGAGGTGTGGTTAAGGGGGTAGAGGTGGAGGCCTTTTATAAGAGGAGAGGAGGGGCACTCTTGGAAAGTAAGGAAATGTTACTTTATTTTAGAATGAGTTTCGGATTTTAAAGGTCCCACATTGATGTATTTATAGGATAAGGTGATAAGGGTTATAAATCCACTCATCCAATAGGTTTTTCACATGTGTAGGTCTTATATTTTACATTATCTTTCCATTTTATTTAAATGGTTAAATAATGAGGTAATCGCTACATCATCATGGTGTCATAAATAATTTAATTTAGTTAATGTCTAAAAATTATAAAAAACTACTATGATGTAGGAAATATTTTTATCTTTCAAATGAATATTTATAGTAAAAAATCTTACTTGTATAATCCCATATAAAAATTGTTTTAGTAAAACAACACATGTTTGTGACATTTTAATTTTAACATTAAATAAAAATGTATTAATGTCATTTTCCTACCAAAGTTGCTCCATGGGGTCCCCATGTTGACCCATGGATTTTCTTGGTCGGCCATGACACATCCAATGAGGGTAGGACATGTGTCTAGGTCATTTCATATTATTAAAACATTATTTTTACCGTAAATTATACTAATTACCTCTAATTGCGATTAATAAACTTAAAAGTTACTATTCACCAAAAAATTATTTTAATCCCATTGAACCAAATTTTACTTTTTAATGACAACCATGTATGTCAGATTTTTGAAATTCAAATCACAGAAGTGGTAAAGTTTCATTTAAACGAAAAAATCAGTTTCTTTAACTACCACTTAGTGGTTTCACTATTCATCAAAAATTGATGTTTTTTAGAAAATTACCAAAAATTTACCCTAGGCTATATTTGATATTCCGAATTCAAAAATGATGTCTATTTTACAATATTAAAAACTTATAAGTTACATTAATTAATTTAATAATTAATTCCTGCTTTCAGAGTAAATAGAGTGTTTTTATGAAACAATAAGTATCAAAAGATTGACACTAGTTTAAGTCCAATTTCACGATAAAATTAATTCAAACGACCACTATTGGATTAAATGGTAAAAATATATTCTAATTTCACTTTGAAACCAATTCAAAAGATAATCTAATAATATAAATAAATTAGATTAAAAAGAGGTTTTGAATTAAAATACAACATTTTTCACTATTCATTAAAAAAATGATCTTTATCGGAAAAATACGAAAAATTTACACACTATGAATTTTGATGTGCTGATTCTAAAGAATAGTTTTATTTGTTCCAATAAAATGTATAATAGTGACCAATACTATATTTAATTACAGTTCGCCATCAAAAGTTAATAAGTGGACCTTTAGTGAAAATTAGAGTATATATGCCTAAAATTGAATTCTTTTCGTATTTTAAGCCTTTATCATTTATTGGATAAATGTAAAAACATTTAACAAACATATATAATCATATTTTAGTTATTTCTATTCATTCCTGCCAATACAACGGCTACGTGTTAACTAACATTTAAAATAAGTTTTTTTATTATTAGAGTGGAACGTAAGATTTCAAAGGAACTCATTGTTGCGTATTGGGTAAGCCATCAAACATAGCATTCCCTTTAAATTAATATTATCATTTTATAAAAAAATCATAAATATAAAAATGTCATATTCTTTATTTACCTGGGGTGTTATAAGAAGGGTTCCTGCCTTTATCTATACTTGTAAAAATATAAAATGTTTGGGCCTAAAAGCATGGCCCAAATAGGGTGTGAGACTAAATCCCAGCAGGAAACCACCACGTGATATGTTCCTAATAGTTAGTGAATATATATTTTAGGAAATAAGAAAAAGAAGCAGTAAACAAGGATGTACTCAACAGTAAACATTCCTACAATTCAGAGAATTCAATTCCAAAGAGCAAGTAAAAAGATAATTACAAACAGCTAAACCTCTGGGATGTACTGATAGCCTATCCCTTCTGGTCCTACCTAGAAACCACAAAAAACCCTCCAGGAAGTACACATAGTCTAACACATATGGTTTAGCTTTTGTAAAGGCTCTATGAGGAAGCACTCAATGTTAATTCCTATTATAGGCAAGTATGAATAAAGACTCTATGAAGAAGAACTCACTGTCAATTCCCCCTGTGGCCTCGTAATGTAACTAAAGACCCTCTGAGGGTGAACACAATGTCAATCCCCCCTATGGTCTCATAGAGTGATTAAAATGACGAACACTCTGGAGAAGCCCTTATGTCTATTCTCCCTATGGTCCACTAAACTAGGTTGTCATGACCCTATGTATGTCAAACAAGCATAAAAAACATATAAGTCGAAGTAATCCTTAAGAACTACTTGGATAACAATCTACAACATAATAGCATGGAAGATAAGAAAAATCAACCCATCCTAAAATAGTAGGGATGGAAATCAAACAACAACATAAGAAGAAAACTATACCCAACAGTCATAAACAAAATCTTCTTGGGTAAACACATCCAAAGCATATCAATCAACCCTACTCTCATTCAATTATCCTCTATTCAAGCATACATGAAAAGCAGGAAACAACTGGGCTAAATCAGTATACACACAATACCCTGTTCAAGGGTATTGGGCAGTTTTGCACTTATAACTCAAAGAATTTCTATAGAAAGGAACAAAAAACCTACCTTGGTGTTGGGATTTCTCTTTAAGTGAACCTCAAGCCTTGAATCACCCAAGAACACTGTAGATCTACAAAAATGTCTAAAATGTTCACCGGAGGTTAACTTAAGAAGGCGGAGGAATCAAGAAACAAAGCTCTAGGAGAAGGAAGATATTACTGAGGTGATCCCAACACAATCACCGATAGTCAATTTCGAGAACGAACGCTTGATTAGGGGCTTGGAGGAAGATCGTGGTCGTACGGGTTCTCTCAGATGAACTAGGTTGAGAATTATACAGTTCTATCCATCAAACGTGACCCCAGTACGTTTAATGAAAAAAATATAACACATGGCATGTAATTTTCTTCACCGGCCCTTGCATTAGGCGGTCTCCCGGTCACCACACACAGCCGTATGCATGGAAGCTATATGACAAGCACCCGACTACCCGCAGTAACTGAGTTCATGACATGTACTCATTAAGTAAACGGGATGTACTAAATAAATTTCTAGAAAAGCCTATTTTCCTCAAAAACACTAGAAAAAGGAAAACAAACCAGAAATGAAGCTCCAAATTCTTAAAAAATTCCCCATTAAAGAAATTCATCCCCAAATTTCCCTAGCAAAGCGCCACAGAAGATGAATCCTCAAACAAATCTGGCCACATTGATTTTACATTGGACTCCCTCTCATAGGACTTGTCCTATATCCACCCATGCTACCATATCACTCGTATCATAGGGACATAATAGCCATGAAGAACCTTCGAACTGTGATAAAAAATCCAAATAGGATGCTCCTTGAACGAGGCGTCCACCTCTAACTCAACCTCCTAGGGGTGAAAAGCATGAGATGGGTATGAGAAGTAACATCGGAGCTGGGAAACATTGAAAACTTCATGTATAGCCCGATACCACTGAGGTAACTGCACCTGATAGGCAACTAGATCAACTCTCTCCAACAACGCAAACGGCCCGACATACCAGGAAAAATGCTTACCATTTATCCTAATCCTCTTATGCCCCAACCTTAGTGTGACATGTTTGAAATCCTGATCCCTGACTTTGAAATCCAGAGTTTGTGTCCTCTAATTAGCGCAAGACTTCTGTCAAGACTGTGTAGTTGCCATCCTATTCTGAATCAACTCTATCTGCTCTATGTTATCCTGAACAAGACGAGGTCCCAACATTGCAGCCTCTCCTGCCTCCAGACAACCTAAGGTTGATCGGCATGGACTACTGTACAAAGCCTCATAAGGTTTTTTATGGATAGTTTCTTGAAAACTAGTACTGTTGGAAAACTCCACAAGGGGTATGTGCTTATCCCAAGAACCTCCATATTCCAGGACGCATGCACGAAGCATGTTCCCAAGCACATGAATCATACACTCGGATTGGCCATCTATATATGGGTGGTAAGATGTACTCCAATGTACACGTGTAACCAAAGCCTCCTGTAGCCCCTACCAGACCTGAGAAGTAAATTGGGCATCCATTTCAGAAACAATGGACTGTGGAACTCCGCATAAATGTACAATCTCACAGATGTAAAACCATCCCAAATCATCAACACTAAAGGTCTCCATGATCATAAAGAAGTGAGAAACGTTCATGAGTTTGTCAATGAAAACCCATAATGCATCATTCCCTCATGGTGACCTCGGTAAACCTTTCATGAAATCCATCGCGACATCATTACACTTGCACTCGAGAATGGGTAACTACTGAAAAAACCACGTAGTTATCTGATGCTCCTCCTTGACCTGCTGATAAGAAGAACAACTATTGACAAAACTAACAACATATATCTTCATACCTAGCCACCAATACTGACAGTGAAGATCACAATACATCTTGGTGAAACCAGGATGAACTACCCAAACTGAGGAATGAATGCCATGCATCATCTCCTCACAAAAGTCTACTGACACCCATATGTGACCATGAAAACACAAGATCTCATCCTCACCTATGGTTCATCAGGGAATAGGGACCTCCCCTAACACACTTTATCATATGACTAGGCCTTCATAACTTGATATCTACCTCATTCGTACTCGATCGAGAAGAGTAGAGGTACAACTACAGAAGAAAGGAAAGTCTTCCCCTGTCTGTTGTGAACCTACAAATGCATCATAGAGAACAAAGCCATAAGCTGCCACCTACTGTTGGCCTCCTGAACTACCTGTATTTGAGTCCTCCTTATCAACCCATTAACCACATCTTTGCCTTTCCTAGTCCTGTAGGCAAGGTCAATGTCAATGGACAGGAGGTACTAAATCCACCTTTGCTATCTCAAATTCAGATTATGTAGAGTAAAGATATACTTGGGACTCTTTTGGTCAGTGATAACCATGAAATCCTCTCCCAGAAGATAATGTCTAAAATAGAGTAAAGCATGAAAAACTGTAGCCAGCTAAAGATCGTGCATCAGGTAGTTCCCCTCATGTGGCCTCAACAGCTATGACCCATACAGAATGACTCCTTCCCCCTTCATAAGGACTTCTCCAACCCCAATACCTGATGCATAACAGTACACAGTATAGCTATTTCCCAACTCTAGAAATATTAGTATGTGTGTTGTAGTCAACCATACTTTCAGCTCTTGAAAGGCTGACTCACATGAATCTGTCTACAAGTACTTCACACCCTTCTTAGTCAGGCTCATCAGTGGCGTTGATAATCATGAAAAGTCCTGTATGAATAATATGTCATATCCAATCACCCCTAGAAAAATTCATACCTCAAATACGTTCTTCGGCTTCTCCCAGGAAACAACTGATATCACTTTCTCTGGGTCTATGGATACTTCTATCATTGAGATTACATGACATAAGAAGGGAATCTAGTCCATACAAAAGTGGAATTTTGAGAGAATTGCATATAATCGATGCTCTCACAGTGTACTTAAAATAATCTCAAGATGGGTAGCATGGTCATGTCGAGTGTGAGAGTACTCCAAGATATCATCCACGAAAACCACCACGAAGGAATCCAAGTATGGATAGAACACTCAGTTCATCAGTGCCAAGAAAACTGCAGGTGCATTCATGAGACCGAAAGCCATAGCTATATACTCGTATAGAACATACTTGCTTCAAAAAGCTGTAAGAGGTATATTAGATGGTATAACATGCAACTGATGATAACCGGACCTCAAGTTAATCTTCAAGAACACATGGTCTCCTCGATGATGAACAAAGAGATCATAAATCCTTGGCAAGGGATATCTGTTATTAACCATCAACTAGTTCAACTTCCGATAATCAACACAAATCCACAGGGTACCGTCTTCCTTCATCACAAATAGGACAGGTGAAACCCAACCAAAAGTACTAGGTCAGATGAAACCCTTTTCCTAGAACTCCCCCGACTGCTTCTTGTGCTCCTATAACTCTGGTGTAGCCATCCTATAAATAGGAATGTACAGCGGAACTACTTCTGCAACAAGCTCAATAAAAAAGTCTACCTCTCACTCTGAAGGCATACCTGAAAAGTCTTCTAGAAATACATCCCCGAAAAGATCCACTGCTGGAGGAATGTCCATCTATGAAGTCCCCTGGTCATGAAGATAAAGACTAGAAATCTGTGTAGTAACTCCTCCTAACCCAGGATGATCGGGTCCTGCTCTGCTCGCCTGGACATCCCATTCACCCTTATGAAGAAACGATCTACCTTCTGGTGATGTTAACTCACCCTACAGCGAAAACAGTCGACAAATTCCTAGAAGGAAACTAACCGGTCCATTCAAAGAATGATATCATAACATGTCATCTCTAGGATATAAAGGTCCCATAAGCAGTGACTCCCACAAACTTCTAGAGGGATCTCCTTGCACTGTTACACACTAGCCATTCTAGTCCCCAACATAGTGTCTAGCATCATGATATCAGTAGAAGAAAAGATATATATCCCAAGACTCTCCATAAATAGAAAAAAATAAAAAGCTATGGGAATCCACTATATCGAGAAAGAGCAGAAGCTAAAACTGAGGCAACTAAGATCGTACCATGAACTGTAGAAGGTCCGGGATCCTTCTCCTGCTGGGTCTGCTCCACTGCAAAAGTCTGGCCTATACCACGACCCGATGACCCTTCCTAACCACACTGAGCTGATCCCCCCTGTTGTTGCTGGAATACTGGAGACTGGATACCTTGGTCACACCCTCCGACTTGGCCAGAACAGCCAGAAGGACTCCAGTTCCCAGACTGATAAGAAACTCATAGTGCTACTCCAGAACGAGGAGTCATAAAAGAACCCCTGTCACCAGCTTCTAGTGAGAATAACTGACAGAAACACTGAAGTTGACCCATCTTACCGCAATATCGATATTCTATTGGGTCTTTTTGGAAATGTGGCCTCATATTCTTGACTCATCCACACATGTAGCATACCACATGGACACCTAAAGGTGCATCCCACCTACTCGGATCTTCACATATAGTCTCCTTGTGGAACTTCCTACTCTCAGCTGGAGGAGCACTAACTATGGATGCTGAACCGCCCTGGTCCATAGCTCCCGAACCCTTCAGATTACACTCTGTGATCAGTGCCTAGTTGATGATAGAAGTGATGGAAGTCAACCTAAAGATGTTCACCTGAGCTCTAATCTCTTACCTGAGACCATCCTAAAACTTCCATGCTTGGAACAACCCATCACCCCAAAGAAAGGGTGTAAAGAACTGCAGATCGGTGAAGTAGGAAGAGTACTCCATAACAGAAAGAGCACATAGCTCCAAACTCATGAACTCTCAGGATCGATCGGCCCTCAATGTATCTGGATAGAATTAGTCATAGAAGGCATGCTATAACTCATCCCAAGACATAACTTGCTGGTGTCCCTCCTGTGAGATCACTTCCCACCATCTATTGGAGGAATCTCATAGCATGAACATAGTGAGCCTGACCCCTCTCTCTAGAGGTATCTCTAGGTGCTCAATGATTGTCAGCTTGGCGTATAGCCATGACTCTACAGCCTGAGGTCCTCCTTCCCCTGTGAAGTCGGGAGGATACTTCTTCTGGAAAACCATGTTAGCTCTACCATCGACGGGACAAGAGGTGGTGCTACTTGAAAGGTATGGATCATCCTCATAAATCCATCTCTGAACTATGCATCAGCACCTGCGTTAGGTATAATGGCTGGTGCCAAGACTAGCATGACCAGAGGATCTGCTGGAAGTCCCTGATCATCCATGTCCAGTGTCTGGTTATCACCTCGAAACTAGCGTACTGTTCTACTAGAACAAGACTATATGATGTGTACATTAATCCTCTTCCACTACCTGAGTTTCCTCACATGTCTAGACCACATGATTCTCTTAGAACAAGACTACATGGCGTGTTAGTACCAGACACTATGTGTACAAGATGAGCATCACCGAACCGTGTTGTTTGTGACACGACCAGATACATGGCTCACACTACACGACATGTTCTATATGGACACAACGTTCACTAAAGGATTTCCAATGACCCGTGTTTTTAGTAACATGTCCTGTTACATGGTTCTACAACACAGCATGTACATCCGGTATAGGGAGTGTACTACCCAGGATCCCAAACCCCGTGTCCCTGCCCACATAGTCTACGACCCGGTTAGAGACTACACGGCGTGTACATACGTTAAACGACATGTACTTAAGAAAAAATAGTTTCTTCCCAAATAGAAGAACACATGGTGTGAATTCAATATTACACAGCGTGTATTCTAGGTTTTTCCAGACAACCAGCCTTAGAATCAACTCTGAAACCTTGAAAAACACTGAAACGAACATTAAGGGGCCAAATTTCGATCCGTGAGGGCCCATACTCCCCACAAATCAAATCAAGACATCTTATACACGTTATAAACAATCATAATAGATCAATGATCCCCCAAATTCCAATCCATGTGGGCCCATAACCCATACATTGGAGAATCGAACCCTCTATCTGATTCCACTTGGTAACGTCCCGGTTCTGGAAGCCGCCCAGAGGCGCCCCATACGCGGTTGGTCACATGGCATCAAGTGCATTTCCCTTAACTCCAGATTTTGCCGACTAGTAGTGAGGTTCTTGGGTGTGATAATGGGAAAACTATGACTTCATTGGTAGAGTAAGATAGCAGAATATAAATAGATATCAATAGAGGAAGCAATAATAATATCAAACAACACGAAACAACATAATACAGAAGAAATAAACAGCTGGAGAACATATATAAAAATGATGCATGATACATATATCTAGGAAAGCATCCAAACATGTCACAATGCTAAAAATAAAGTACTTAAACAATGTACAAGAAAAATAGTAAACAACTCCATAGCATCAGCAGCCAAATCTTGGTCCCATTATCTCCATATCCAAGCAGTCAAGTACCAGAAGTAGAAGGGAACTTGACCTTCTCTATACCTACAAGAATATAATCTGTTTGGGCCCAAAAGCATCAACCAAAAATGGTGTGAGACTATATCCCTGTAGGAAACCTCCATGAGATCTTTTCTTAGTTGTCAATGAATATATACTGTAGGAAATAATCAAAAGAAGCAGTAAACAAGTATGTACTCAATAGTAAAAATTCCTACAATTCAACGCATTCAATTCCAAAGAGAAATTAAACAGATAATTACAAACAGGTAGCCCTCTGGGATGTACTCACATCTTATCCCCTCTGGTCCTACCTAGAACCACAAACAACCCTATGGGAAGTACACACAGTATAACCCCTCTGGTTTTTCTTTTGTAAAGGATCTCCGAGGAAGTACTCAACATCAATCAACTTATAGAAAATTATAAATAAAGACTCTCCGAGGAAGCACTCACCATACATTCCCCCTATGGCCTCGTAATGTAACTATAGACCCTATGAGTTAGCACACAACATCAATCCCCCCTATGGTCTCACAGCATGATTAAAATAATAGACACTCTAGAGAAACCCTTACGTCTATTCTCCCTATGGTCAACTACACCCTGTTCTCACAGCCCTATGTAAGTCAAAAGAGCATGGAAAGGAATATCAGCCAATGTAAACCATGTGAACTACTTGGCTAATAGTCTACATCATAATAGCATGGTAGATAAGAAAAATCACTCCATCCTACAATACTACACATGGAAAACAAACAACATCCTAACATGTAAACTATACCAAACAGTCATAAATCAAATATGCATGGGTAAACACTTCCAAAGCAAAACAATTAACCCTATTCTCTTTCAATTAACCTCCATTCAAGCATACACGTTTAGGAGGAAACAACAAGGCTAAATAAACAAACATAAAATACCCCATTCAAGGGTATTGTGCACTTTTTCACATATAACTCAAATAATTTCAATATATAGTCACAAACCACCTACCTAGGTGTTTGGAGATCTCTATACGTGAACCTCAAGCCTTGAATCACCCAAGAACACCATAGATCTACAAAACCTCTAAAATATTCAATGGAGGATAACTTGAGAAAGGGAAGGAATCAGAAAATGAATATCTAGCAGAAGTAAGTGCTTATCGTGTCGATCCAAAAGCAATTTATAGTGGTATATTAGGATAACAGACACTCTATCAGGGGCTTGGAGGAAGATCATGGCCGTACGGGTTCTCTTGGACAAAATAGGTTGAGAAGTAGACAGTTTTCTCTATCAGACGGAACCCCGGTACGTATAATGAAAATAGGAAAATACACAGCTTTTTCTTTATAAGTACATGGTTTGTACATTAGAAGTACATGGCGTGTACTTTCCTTCACTGGACCCTAAATTATGTGGTCTCTAGGTCACTACACACGACCGTGTGCATGCATGCTAAACGGCCATCACCCAGCTACTTGCAGTAACCGAGTACACGGAGTGTACTTAAAAAATCCACAGGAAAACATATTTCTCTCAAAAACACTATAAAAAGGAAAACATACCTAAAAAGAAGATCCAGGTTCTTACAATCTTCATCTTCCCAAACAATTTCAAAATTGTTATCTCAATTCAGAAAAAGTATCCCATGGTATAAAACCGTTAATTTTCCTAAACCTATGCACATATTCATAGACATAATCTAAAAAACACTAAATAATGCCTGAGAAATCATATATACTAATAGGAAACCATGAATGTAACATAATTAAGGGGTCTCAAAGTGAGAAATATAAAGTACATTAGATGCTCCTTCTAGAACACCGATAATCGCACCCATAGAACATTCCAAAACCTCCATTGAAACATTCGAACTAGATCAATTGTGGGATAATTGGAGGAATAAAATTATATAGAATTGTTTAGAGAAGAATCAAACTCTATATTAGGACATAATATTTTCTAGAACCATTAGATCCTTCCTTCTGAACATCACTAATACTGCTCTTGTAATGACATGCACCATTTTGAATTATGACTTTTGGTGGGAACTTGAAATTTTTGGCTAGTATATGGATTTTTAAAGAAATGGTCATTAAATTGATATGATTCCCATTTCAAAATATTCATTAGCTATTTTGAACTTGAATGAAGGCTCATAAGTTGACACAAAAGATCATGGTTTTAGTAGGAGAGGAATAAAATATCGAGGTTTTCTATTGTAGGTACTAACTTTCTTATGGGGAGTGTAGGAGCCTTGATTCCTTTATGTACTCATCGACCAATCAGTGAGCTCACATATGGTGTCCAGTGGTCCACCATCTCACCGATAGACCATAAATGATGAGCTAGTGGGGTGTGATAGGTAGTAATTTACTTAGTTTATTATTTTTAGCCATCAAGGGAACCTCGAGATTAGGGTTCTTGGCTCAATGTTTTGAGATACATTCTTCCATGGAAATCACTATTAGTCTCTTCAAGAGTTATGTTTAATACAGTGTGGATAAAGATATAAACAGATGGAAAATTCATGTGCGATCCTTCAGTTTTCATTAATCTAGTCCTTCTTCCTCATGCGGTGGTGGATAGCTACACCATTCATCATGGATGGGTCCTATTGGTAAGTTATATCCCTTAAGAACCTTTGATGAATCAATTCTGTTCTTATCCCATTATCCTCTTTTATCTTAATAATAAATTAATCATTTTCTAGATCCCAAATAAATAATTTTAAGAAAATTCAATAATATTTTTTTGTAATTGATCAAGAATGATTGGATTTTGGATCTATATGTATAGAGGATGTTCCAAGATGATGAACCCATGGTGTCGATGGGTTTTTCATTTAAGTTATGTTCCTTGGTAATCTATTATTTTTTTGGTCAAAATGATTTAAATATTCCATTGTATCCTCGAATTTATATGCGGTTTATTATCATCTTCAAATCAGAAGTCCACTGTGAGTGGCCAAACTCCATTGGAGGATGTTGTAGTTAACGTATATCACTTGGTTGTTTTTTATCAAGGATCCAATTTAATTTAATTTAATTTAATTTTTCTTATTTCTACACAATAGGGATTTTATCAGAATTTAGTTGAAAAAATGTTAGGGACCTTCCCTGGATGGTTAGCCATGGTCCCAACTAGGAAGTGATACTTAGTAAGTTGTTCAAAACGTATTCAATTATCCTTAAAATATTAGTTTCCTAGTAATAATTTAATTAATTATAATTAATTAATTTTGAATGCATGGGTTTGATTTAGAACCTCATGGTGATCTATAGAAGCCAAATGTACTTGGATGACTAATACAAAGAAGTTTTGATTCACTTGGTTTGAAATTGTATGCATTTTATGTAGGTGGATCTATATACTCTACCCTATGGTATTATACATGATTTCTTTAAATGTGATAGGATGTTCACCACATTTAGTAGATGTCCCTTAATTTCATAATGTTTTATGATTAAATAGAAATTATTAATTAATTAATGATCCGTAATTATTAATTATTTCAAGGAACTATGCTTAATGTAATTGGACAAATTGGAAAAGGCCATAAAGTATCATTATGTACTAGATGACGCTGAATTATAATGAATGAAGCTTGATCACTGATGTGTAATTTATATTACATAGACCCTTTTGGTGTATATTTGTTCTATATGAGACTTGAAGCCTATGTGACATGTATGATGAGTTATGCCTTGAATGTTCTTAGGTAGAAAAATTCAACATGTTTGACTTTGAAAACTTGTTTATCTACTTAGAATCAGGATGATATTCCATGATATGTTTATTTAAATACACTCATTAATTATATGTTGTACTCTTGTTTATATAGCTGGACTGACAATTATTGATAGTAACTGCATGTGGGTGAATGTGTAGCCCATGAGACCCTTATATGATGCATAATCCCATCAATGTGACTTTGTATCTTGTTACAACTTGTTTCATGATGATCACATGTTATGTTTATATTAATTATTTTATAAAAATGAAATGCATTTTGTTAAATTTATATGTTCTATCATGTTATATATATTACCTTGACTTTATGAAGAATTTCTTGGGTACTCAGGATAGTTGGGTAATCATGAAATAGTTATCCCTTAGAGGGGGGTGTTCATGGATTCTTATAATGAAGATAATGGAACTGACCATAGGGTATGAGCATGAAGGCATTTGTGCTAGACCTATGATAGAAGATTTGGGAGTTTGATGAACTTGTGGCTTCATAGTGACAAATTCACTCCATTACTTGTGTATAAATAGTGACATGTTGGCTTAATGACACCTAGATACCAGGTGACATGTTGTCTCGACTCATTGTAGAATTCGGGTGACATATTATCTTGATTCCTTGTGTACTAGTGCCTTGTGGACCTACCACTGGGCTAGTTCTTGATCATTTTAATGGAATATTTCATTATTCTTCTATAATGGACTTGAATTAGGTTTTTTAAAGGGTGCTTCGTGGGTTGGTATGTGAATGACCATATAGAATATGTTTTTTATTTTTTTGTATGTGTATTTGTAATTGTATATTATGCTCATGAAATAATGTATTATCTATTTAGTTTCAACTAATATTATCACATTTCTATATACCGAATTACTGGTTAGGTACTATACTATGTTGGTGGTGTCCTACTGAGTTGTACTCACACTGATATCGTGATGTTATGTAACTTGAGTACCCTATAATCCCTAACTCTTTGAATGTACATGTTGGGATGAGGCTCGTGTTTGATCATCTTGCGGCATATCTTTCCTCAAGTATGAAGTTCAAGATAAGGTGATGGTTGGATTTAGGTGTAGATCCACTTTAACTATTTTTCATTATCAGTATATACGACCCACCTAATGGGTGATCAGTATACTGTATTATAGTTTGAGTTTTTGTTTTCATATTTATTCATACATATGTTATGTTATTAGTTTCCATTTACTATAATTGTATACTTTTTTACATGTTTTGTTATTTTTTTTATTGTTATGTACATTGAATGCAGGTAATTTCTCCCAATGAATTTACATAGAAACTTGATGCAAGTCAGTAGAAGATTTCCTATGGGGAGGTTCTCTTGAAGTCATTTGACAATATTCCTCGAACCTAGTGGTTAGGGTTAGGGCCTTACAACATTGTATAAAATACTTTCTTGTTTTCATAATTTATGGATTTGGTAGAAAGGTGACTTAAGAATGTGTCAGAGAAAGTGATGATACTCGGTATGGTGAATCATGAACATCATTTAATAGGGAGTTCTAAGTCTCCAAACACGAGATTGATGTTTTGGGGTTTCGTTGTAATGGATGTTTTATTTCACCTAATATAACAAACATGATTTTTTGGGCTTCTGATTTCATTGGGATTTAGCCCTTGTAATGTTTGGTAACAGGCATTTCATACATTATATAAAATATCTGGGTTTAACATGACATATATGATTCTTTTGTGTGATTATATTGATGATATAAGACTCAAATTATTAATTTCATCAACAAATACTATGTTTTACTATACGAGTGATTAATGAAATATTTATGGATGAAATCCTATTCATGTCTATTATGATCGTAGGCCATGTGATACTATGGTGTGATGCACGTGTGTGATGTGATGATGGAAATAAAAATTTGGATAATGGCGGTGAAAATGATGTGGACCCTCTATACACAGGTGGTATTACATAAATGGTTAGATCATTATCAGAAATTAGTTTCCTTAGTAAGGAACCTTGTACGAGTATCCTATGGATAGGTCTAACAAAATAAGGATCCATTTTAAGTCTATATGGAGTTATCTATATAGAAACCCAAGCAATCATTCAATCATATGAGGCATATTAGTCCCCAATTTGGTTGGTCTATGAGATAAGTAGTCGTGGCATGTCCACTAAGATATTATTAGATTACACTTTGTGGGTATTAACCTTCGTGAAACCTTGTACAGGTTTTTGTAAGACCTTGTGTCCTTAGTAATGAGACCCTAGTTACTAGTTATCCAGTGTGTCTTCTTGGATGAAGGAACCAAGTGAGATATTACTTCTGAATGGGTATTCAAGTGTTAATTCTATATAGTCATTTTTCATTGATGAAAATACACTATGCATATGAGTACCACCATGAAAGGATTAAATTAATTAATTTCAAGTTTCCTTATATTTCATAAGTATTGAGAACCAAGATTTGTAGTTCTCAGGAAAGAAGGTTAGATTTTGGAGTGTTTGAATGCTTGTATATTTAAGGACTTTACTAGTGGTTTTTTGGCCTGTTAGTTTAGAAATGAGGCTCTTCTTGGATACAGTGTGAAGATCCAAGTTGGTTGGATCTAGGTGGGTTATAGTGTTGGTGGATTCCCAATGTTTTTTTTCTAGAACTCATTTTATAAGAGGTGGGTGGTGAGTCTTGGTAGAAAGTAGATACTCATTTCTAAATCAAGCACTGAAATTTCTTGGGTTTGGTGGAATTGGGACCTCATAGAGAATGGACAACTGAAAAGGTGAGTGATTCTAGGTCTATAGGTTCATGAATCATTGGTAAATCACTATATTGAGGTAAAGAGTATTTTTTTCATTCCTTGATGGAGATTATTTTTTGTGTGATCATTCATTTTGTGGTTACATATAGAGTTGGTTGAATTGGTGGACCAAACAGTAAACTAATCCTAGAAAATGTTTTGAGTTATGTCAATGAACTCTAAATCTGTGGGGATAATAGGTCACTAAAAAATTAAGTTTAGGACCACCCTTAATATTAGTAACTAGTGTGTTTGGTTTAAAGCTCATAGGGTTTCGTAGCTAGATGTGGATTTGTGCAGAGATGTATACATGGTGTAAGAATACATTGGAAATGGATTAGGGTATCCCTGTATGGTTAACCAGAGTTTGGAATTTGATTGAAATGATGTGGTTTAGGGTAATGTATTACATTAGGGGATGAGATCCATCTATATCAGAAGTCATAACCCATAGAAAAAGTACTGGATAGTTCCCCACAAGTTGATAATGGATCATTGGTTATAGTGATCTATATTATGGATAATTCTAGTGTGTGTAGTGTATGGTGTTTTTATTTACAATTTGGTATAAATGAATATTAATGTTTATTAATTGCATTAATTGATCGAATATTCAAGGTATGGGTAGAATGATGAGAGTGCTAAAAGGAAACAATAAAGATACACATATGAGGGAAAGAATTGAACTGGTTATGAGTGAATGAAATCACTTTTCGGAAGGTCCATGGTCTTGTGTAAGACTAACTATTGGAAACTAATTGTGAATCTGGAAGACCAATGTATAGTAGGCCCAATAATATATTGTTCCATAATGAATTATTTATGTTTGATTCAGAAGTAGAACTAGATAGAGACTACATGTGGGTTTTGGACTCATGGAAAATTAGAGTGAACCAAGGGGGAGTCATAACATTTCAGTGTTCACACATGATTGAGATCCTTATGGTTAGAGAAAGAAGTTGATGAAACCAATAGTAAAATTCCTTATAATTCCGTTTATACTTTGTTAATGATGTCAAACAAATTTAATGATTCTTTTTTGGCTTAAAGAATGATGATAAATATCTTCATGATTGTTAGTTGTTTAGAAGGGGTTCCTTTAGAGGATGAAAGCTGGAAAATCATTGAAATGTGTTTTTGAAAGAACGTGAATGGGGTAGTTGGAACCACATCACGATCACTGTATTAAGTAAAACTGAGGTGGTTAAGAAATATCCAAGAATTCCTAAAATGTAATACATGATCAGGATATATTAAGTTTGGAAAGTATCATTGGACCATCTCTAAATAAGGAATGATGTGTTGGTATCAACTTTTAACTCATGTGTTCAATTTGATCAAGCATGATAGAAGTGAACTACACCAATTCCATCAGTAGTTTCCAAAACTGAGTTACTTATGGTGATTCCTATAGAGGGGATTGTATTGATGCTTTATGATGAATCAGATGATGAAATAACATTGTGATGATTTCAATAAATGCACTAATCACAGTCTTGATGCTATAGGGCATGGAAATTTTGTCTCGAATTATGATGTTATTATTAGAGTCATTTTTGAGGATCATGATGTGTTTTTTGAATTGATCATATCCTTAGGGTAGAGAGTTGGAATTCATGGATAATATATATATATATATATATTTAATTCTTTATGAATGAAAATTAAGGTATATTAGGGGGGCTTGGTTCACTTTCTACCACCACTTATCAAGGATTATAAATGATATGATAGGGAGATTATAATGACCAACATTGTTATGAGTTATGAATTTTGTAGGGAACATGTTCATTTTTTAAATTGGTTGGGTAATTTGAAGATCTGGTTATAGAATCGAGATGCTGTGTGTTTGAAAATATTAACAAGGTGTTTTTGGGAGTTAAAAGAAGGGTCATAGGTCAACCTAAATATTAGAATTTTAGTGAAGTGGACCTAGAGCAGTTGGGGTTTCTTCTATAGACACTAACTATACAGTATCCCACCAACGCATTGGTGGGGCTGGTAGTAGGCATGATTCCTTTAAGGACTCCCATGCTAACTAGGGAGCCTATACATGGTTTTCAATGGACAACCGTCTAGTAGATGGACAGTAACAGATGATCCCTAGGGGCATAATGTGAAACAATTTACATATCCCCTTTTAGTCATTTTCGCTTCCGAGGCCCCCTCAGAATTAAGGTGCTTGTAAATAGGTTTTGAGAGACATTTGGCTATGAACCTCCATTATCCTTCATCAAAGAGCTCTCACTGATCCTGGGTGGATCTAGATTCAAACCCTTGGAGAATGTAGGTGAGATACTTGATTGTTAATCAATCAAGGCATCCTTCTTACTGTTCTGGTGGTAGATCATTGTGTTGTTTTTCATAAATGAATCATCTTGGTAAGTTGTATCCCTTTGGAAATATTGATTCCTCAATTCCCTTAAGATTACCTTATTTTTCATATAATGGAGTTGATACAGGCAGTAGGAAGTGGTTTTGTTATTTTCGGACCTGTACATGGTGATATTAATCGACTAAATTTACAATTGGGAGAAGGTTCAAAGAATCATCCACTAAATCAAGGGATGAGTACCATTTCTGAATTAGAGGAAAAGTTCATGGAAAATTATGCTTTAGTAAACATGATAGAGGAGTGAGGGGTTTTTCATTGAATGATACTAAGTATTTCCATCATGTGGGAATAATATGAGATAAAACTCTTCAATTTGAAAGTGATGGAATACAACTAGTAAATCTATGTTGGTTTCATCATTTTATTTTAACTTTTCATATCATATTGAATTTAATGTTTTTGTTATATGTTTTCATTTCATATCATCATACGAATCCAATTTTTTAATTCATTTTTATTTAATTATTCTAAATTTAATAAAATATAAAAATAATGTAAATAAATATGATATTGAGTAACTAGTTAGGCCGATGCAGGATCTAACATAGGTCTATACTAATATTTCATAGTAAAATAAAATTAAATAATTTTTTCATGAATATAATTATAGTCCCCGCATTCTAGGGGTACAAAATCTAGTACATTATAACATCTAGACCTCGTTCAATCAACTCTAACTGGATCAAACCACTCAATGACCATAATCAAACATCCCCATATGCTAAAGGATACTAACTAGGAGTGAGGGACTATGAAATGGTAGTGCCCTATGAAGATAAATAATAATTACAATACAATAATTTTAGAATAATTTTTAAATTATGATAAGTAACAAGTTATAACATTCATACGATAATCCATGTAAATATCAATAATGCCACGTAAATTATACAAAGGTAACAAGATAACCTGTGGGATGATAAAAAAGTTCATGTATAAAAAGAAACAAGAAAACATATAATCTATTAATGAGGAATAACTTGGACCTTTCAAAAAATAATAACAACCATCCCATTCACTATTTTCACCTCTATCTACACAAGAATTATAATGTATAGTATTTATCTTTATATAATCTAAGAGAAATAAAGTCATCATCTGTCCTAGTGGGCTTGTGTAGGGTGTCAGTATAAATCTAGTAAGAAACCACAAATGGAATCCCTCAATAAAAATCTTTACATATACTTGTCTATAAAAAAAATAAATTGAAACCAAATCTCACAACACAACATGCTCTAGTAGTGATCAACTACCCTTGAGTGAGACTTAATATTCCTTGTCCAGTGTTGTAAATGATTGATACATCCATATTATATCATATTTTAAGTGCCCTCAACATTCCAATTTTTTCTATGTTATATAGAATCACCATTAAAATGAACTAAAATTCCCCATAAACACATCCAAAACAGTATAAAAAGTTCCATGACCATACATCCTCTTTAAAAGCCACCATCATAATATCAGGATTAAAACTATGGAAAGGTTACACCATAAATTTAAATTTTTTTTTCTTGGGCCCCAAAAATTATCCATTTTTGGAAAGTTTCCTGCTTCTAATTGGTGGTCTCTAACACCACCAATCATGGATAACTGTGATGTATCCTTCTTATTATTGATAAAACATTATAACAACATCCCATTCCACTAAAATATGGGGCATATCTCCAAAAACCCAATAGTAAAGACCATTTCATGGGCCTTGTTGTAAGCACCCCCATTTCCCGTGATATTGAGTTTTGCTAGAATTTTGAATTTTTTTAGGTAAATAAGAGGGTTAAAATGATCATTTTACTCTAGAAGATGATATCATATTATTTTTATGATCAATACTTTGGCCTCAAAGTATGGTACATACCCTAGGTCATAAGTTTGGTTTAATTCTACTCCATTCGAGTTTTGGTGAAATATTTAATATTAAATTAAATGAATATTTAATTATTAGTACGAGTTCAGGCATTGATATCTTTAAAAAGGAGAATTATATTGATATTTTGACTCTGTTGTGGAGTTCCAAATTGGTGTTTTTTTCTAGGAAACATATATACTCACTTCATGGTCTCAGACATGGGATGGGTATTAAAAGGATAATTTATTAATTAACAAAATTAATTAAAAGACTCCCTACCATCTGTATTCCCACACATGTTAGGTATGAGGGAGGGACTCTACCTACACATGATGACCGAACAAAGAGGGAAGGGGGAAATAAATTCCATGCGACACCATATATGGAATAGACCGAGACTAGATTATGGTGAAATAGTTTCTAATAGTAGATTTGGGCCTGAATCTTTGGGGTTTACACCCCAAGGATGGTTGATTTTATAGAATTATTCCTTATTCATCATAAATTAGTTATTTTAATGTTATAAATACATATTAAGATTTATAATTACCCCATGGGGGTCAATATATTCTTAATCATTGAAAAAATGTGGTTTCAGGAGGTTGACATGGGTTTCTGGTTCGGAAACCTCGACTACTGGACATTTGGTTTTATGAACACATGCCATGTGTTTTTCACATTCTAGGAAGTTGAACTTTTTGTAAGTACAGAACATGTATAGTAAGAATAATATATATAGTAGTAATTTTCAATGTACATATCCATATAGAAGATAAATTTATAAGACCCCCCATGTGAGGTTTACATGGTCATGTAGTAGTACATAGGTAGACCCCATGCAAGCCCTAGTAATGTAGTAGTACATTAGTTGACTCCATGTTATCTCTGGACATTTAGATATACATGGAATATTGATGGTTTAAGAGTAAAATCCATGTAGTTTATAGTACACATAGTTCAATTGTTCTAATAATGGTATTTTTGGTGTTTTCCACCTCGGTGTACAAATTAGACTCATGAGTAGTCCATTTTCATTAGATTGCGATGGTGGAACCCTTGTGGTTTTTAGGGATTCTAAGAGGTGGGTTTAGGGAGTTTATGTTTTTATAGTGATGTTTTCCTATACAAATTGAGTTTAATTATTCCCTAAGGACGAGGTTTGGGATGAGACTTGGGTGAGGGTCATGATAATTACTGGAGAATATAGTATGAATTTGTTGGAGACCTCATCTAGTGTTATGTATGAGGTTTTCTATATTTTGCAGGAAAGAGTTGGGACAAGTGGTGATAAATAGGTTGGGTGTTCAGACCCACCTGGGGTTTCATGGAAAGGTAATGAAGATGATATTATTTCTCTCATGAGGTTTACTATTATTGAGGAATGTGATATTTTGAGTTTTAATATATTGGGTTTCAGGATGTGTGTTCCCCGAGTGACAAGAATCAGTTTGAGAGTTGGTTGTAATCATAGATCGGTAGTGGGATGTGTTTGCTTATGCTCTAACATAGAGGATTTCGATAGGAAATCATCAACTTTAGTGCTAGTTTGGAGTATCCAAGGACTGATGATTCGATTTAATTATAGATTTATAGATTCAGGTGTGTCTCTATCGTTAGGGTGACCTTGACTAGGTTATGGTGTTTGGATAGTGATGGTTCCAGGTGTTACCTTGGTTCCGAAAGTGATGTGAAAACTTGTGTGGATCAGATGTTAAGGATGGGTATTTGAATACAACTATCCCATACTTTTTTTCTCTATTGGTTAAGGGCGATACATTTTTTACTTTGTTGGGATATTATGAAACGGTTGAGTTTCCATGGTTGGAGCATGGTTACTGAGATGAGCTATTTGGGATGAGCATGTGGACATGTGGTCCAAATGATATAGTTCAGATTTTTTCTTTTTGATGCTTCATATCCAAGGTTGGGTAGTTTGGACATTATTTCCCAACCTTGTATGATATGAGGTTGGGTATGAAGTTCCACATATGTACCTATGGTTGTTATTGTATGAGTGTTGGACTGAGGTTTTAGGCATGTCATTTGATATTTTTCAGTATGGTGGACCTCTTATTCCACATATTTGTTTGAGTTAAAAGAATGAGGTTTAGACGTGTTTTTTATAATATAATGTTTATGTTCCAGACTGATTCGCTATGAAAAGTGTTTTATATATAGAATATGTTTCAGATAGATGTTCTATACTCCACGAATATTATGTATGATTGGTTGGGTATGGTTAGACATGTCATTCTAAATCTTGGTTGGATACTTGTACAAATAATCCTTATTTTTATCCAATGAATAATGGTTTTGTGATGATGGATTGACTATCCAGTCTCTAGTTTTGGGTAGGCCAGACTAATGATCTAGGTGCCCTGATGCACCATAGTTTTTACAAGATTTACCGATTCCCCAGACTACAAGGGTATGGACAGGGAATTCCATGTCATGGTTTGGATGGTCGTAAACTAAATTTTGAATCCCATTTAAATACTTATACTGATGATTCTTGTACATCGACCTGTGACCTATTTGAATTACGGTTGAGATGGTTGGACATAGATTTATGAATCCTTATTGGATTCTTAGATTGATTCACTATGTATGTTGTCTTGTGAACCTTATGGAATATATTTCAGATGACTGACATCGGACAAATCTTGTATGGTTTATTGAGTTCATGGACAAAGGACTAATAATTGTTTTATTAGTGTACTTATTTATGATATTTTTTAGGTAGGATTAGGATATTACTCGAGCATAAACTTATAGAAGAAAGTTATAGGTTCACCATTAGGGGTGGCCTGTTGATATTTATTTCTCACCCCTATATGTGCACCTTAGTGTGTTTGAATACCTTATGTAATATTTTAGATTGAGTATAGATGCATGATGGATATGGACAAGGCCCATGATTTCAAGGTTGAGCAGGATGCTCGTGTGGAGTGTGATGATTGGGATGGAGTATCTAGAGAGGGGATTGGAGACTAGGTACGTGACATGGTCTAGAGTGGTAGTAGGGTTTGATGTATTTATTTTTCAGATATTTAGTTTTTACATGTGATTAGCCCAGTGGGTGATTTATGTTGTATGCACGACATGTATGTTCATTAATTTAATGTATATCATTTTATAACTACATGTATTAGTTTCAATTTATTTATTATTCCATATTCAATTATTTTTATGATTTTTATGATTTTTGGTTATTTACTTCTAGTTGTGCACTAAAATTAGAGGGCATTTTCCTCTCACAAATACATATTAGTCCCCCGCTACAAGTCAGTAGTCTCTGATGTTTGAGGGGACGTTCTTGAGGTATTATGGTTATCTGAATTGGGGAAGTATTTTAGTGGAATCTGAGACAGGATGATACAGTTCTCCTTTCTTCTCACGAACCTAATGACCATAGAACCCATGTTGAGCTGCATCACTAACATATAATGACCTGAACATTGGGAAACTTCGTTGAACCTTATTGTAATTCTTAACACCATATACAAGACAATAATGAAGCATGACACCCCATCTCTAGTGATTAACGTCTCTCGAAGTCAGATGGGTTATACCCATCATATTCCCAAGGATCCACATCAACCATCACATCTTATGAATCACCTATTTAATACATAGGGAATCATTCCCTTCAAACCCTCAAACCACATTGCTATGAAATATAAGATCTATTAGTATAAAACCATTATTTCCCACTTGTGACTACCCCTAGGTATGTCATATAAATAATAGAAATTTCAGGGTGTTATATTACAGGTTAGTCAAATGACCATATAAAATCCTATTTATCACATATTTTATTGACACACACATAATATAGAAAATAACTAAAAACTAACTACCTATAGTTTTCAACACTCTACTATTCAAAAAAATCTTGTCTATCAAGATAAAATCAAAAGAAATTATATAATATAAAAAAATCCTTAATTTAGGGTACACTTGACATAAAAAAATACTTAGTGAGATAAACATTCAATATATGGTCTAGGGAAGATATTCTTAAGTGTGACTAACCCATGAATCTTATGGCATGAAGAATCCATCAAAATCAAGGAAGAATTCTATTGGAGTTAAAGGGAATAATTATAGGGAAATATAGGGTGTACCAATTAAATTTTGGTTAAAATAGATTAATTTCTCTATTATATACTTATTAAATAAATTAATTAACCTTTTTTAGAATAAATGGGGAAAACATTATACTATTAAATTTTCACAATTAGTAGGACATTTATGTATAGAAACAAGAGAAAATTACATATGACCACCATAAGTGTGAATATGTGTGGTCTTTTTCAAAATTCTTATCCCTAAAGTATTAAAAAAATTACCCTTAGTATTAATAGGGAAAATTAGGACTTAGAAAAATTTCTCTTCCTAGGTTGACCCTTATGTATCACCCAACTACCTTTACATATAATCCTTATTAAACATACATATCACCAAGTGACTCCCTAAATTAATCGACTTTTTAGAAGGTAATGACCGTTAAGTATCATCTTACCTATACATATGTATTTCATTTTCAAAATATTTACTCTTACAATCTCTAAGGAGAATTAAAGATACTGTTATTTATCATGGGTGATTTAAACGCATTTTCATGACAAGTTAAATTGATTGTAATTTAATAAATAATTTTTAGTCTAAGGTAAACATTGGATCATCTCTCAAGGAGTGTTGGTGGTTTTATAGTGTGAATTTTTAATAAGAAAACCAAAAGAGGGTGTGGTTTGAAAAGTATTTTAAAAAAATGATATGATTTAAAGAGTTTAATAGTTGATAAATAAAAGTTTTTTTTAGAATTATGAGATAAGGATATCACTTCATGTTCACTATATAAACATGATATTTAATTGTTTTGAAACTTTCACATGGTTTTATTTATTTCTTTGGTTGAAGGTTGTCAAGATCTTGATTCCCCTCTTGCCTCTAAAAACATTTCACAAAGTACCAACCATTTAAACAACAATCATGTTGTGAGGGATTAAACATAAAGAATATATTAATGGAAATAAAAGCATAATAATATCTTTAGTATGTGTGAGATAAAGAGGATCCTTATGTATCCCAATCGAAACAACAAAAGTTTCCCACTAGAAATTTTAACCCAATCAGTATTGAAATGAAAGGTGGTTCTCTTAATTAAACCCAAGAAATGAATTCATATGAGAAACATGTTTAGGTAAACCATTTTTGAAATAATCCACATGAAAATTATATAAAACCAATAGAGTATCAAGTGTCGGACCTCCCTCCCAATTATGTTTAGCTCCCTCGAAATGATTTTCCCCTATTTAGCTCGCTATTGAGAGTATGAGAAGGCTCAGGTGGAACTCTATATTCATTGCTGATACCACTATGATGATAGGGGCCTCCAAAACTTCTGGGATGAGTATAGGACTCGTTTGGGTCTCCAAAATACTAGATCTTTGCCTCCGGGTCGAACTTACAAATGGGAAGCCCAAGGTTTCATTTTATAGGAAAATGGGAAGGTGGTTTTGAGCACCCAAATTTCTTATATTCATCTGTCACATGGGTTTCCACCCCCAGAGAGACATATATAGATTTTGATAAAATAATAAAGTTATATAACCACCTTTTGGATGTATCCACCGAATGTTTGGCACAATTTGGAAAACTAGATCTCGAGATATGGACAGATCATAGCACACCACTGTTGACTTCGTGCAGATTCGGTGTCCTAGACAGCTCAGGTATGTTGGGCCAACAGATGGAAAACATAGTATTGGTGTCGTTCAAATTAAATTTAGACTAATGAATTCTAGAACCAACCATAAAATTTCATCCCATTTGGATGAAAAGTTCAGAAGTTGTGTGCAGATGAGTCCATTGATGTGCATGGATCTTACGCAGTTTAACCCATTTTTTTAGGATAACCATATGGGTCCTCCAAACCACCTCCTCCTACAATGGAATCATCTAAACAAGTAACATTTCCCTTTATAACAGTGATAAAAACAAAATAAATGATTCAAAAATGGAATAAATTTTCTTATTATTTTTGTAACTTTCAACATAAAACAATTTTAGCACATTAGTGTAAGGGTAAAAATGAAAGAGTGAATCACGGTGCAATAACACCCCCACACCTACACATTTGCACCCCTGGGAAAATTCATAATTCCAAAAATATACATGTAGATATTTCCAAATTCATAATGATTAAATATTCAATGAAAATATAATTTTTTATAGAAACGTGATCAATGAAAAAATCACAGTGAGGAGTTATTCTCAATGATCATTGAAAAATACGTCTCAAAAATTGTATCCAAATAAAATCACAAGATATGCATGATAAAAATCCATGAAAATAATTAAAATTTTAATAATGTCACTAATTCTCCATGTGTGTGTGTGAAAACCATTTCATGCTATTCATTCCAAATTTTATTAAGTAAATATAGGTTATTTTAATAATTATCTACTTACAAGATCCTTTCCACCAAACATTCCCCACATAATTTTCAATAAAATTTAAAGACCCACTCACTTAAGAATTCCAAAACGTCCAAAAAGAAGCTCCCCACCTAGATATCCCCATATGTTGTACATTTCTTCACTCCCCTCATTTGTTAATTTTTTAATAGTTGTACAGGGAACAAATATCACCCACTGCTCCCAACCCATGTTTAATCTCATCACAACACTAATTGTAAAAGTTATAAAAAGATGAACGGTCGAGGAAGTGTGGGTTTTTGACCTACCCAATATACAATCTTTTTTTTTAATTTTATTTATTTTTTCGAGGGTGTATAACAGTCAGATAACATGTATACAAACTTAGGTAAATCTGGTATAGTAATGAAATTGATCGGATAAGGAACGAATGAATAGAAAAATGATTTTAGAAAGTAGATAAAAATACACCTAACTTATATTTACCTTCCATTAAGTAATAAATTTTCACACATCTTGTTTGGGTGATATAAAATGTGTGGATAGATGAAGTGGAAAATTGTTCCTTTAAACTATTAACAAAAGGGAACCATTCTTCTCAAAGGCTTCAAAATGACACACCCATTTATATTATCAAAAAATAATGAAATTTCAAAAGAAACTCACTCCATAGTACTGAATTCTTTTTGAAATGCACATTTCATTAATTGTTTTTGAATGTAAAAAAAACATGAAATACAGACATTACACATGCATTTTCAATAACTTTAATGATTAAATGGGAATAATTTTTAAGATAAAATTGGTAGAAGAAAAATAATATTCCGGATCAAAGGTGAGTGGGAGAGAAATGGGGGAAAGTAAAAATACTATTTAGCAAGCTAAAAAGAGGAAAATAAGAAAGATGATGAAAATTCCTAACTAATACAAGAATATACCCATCCCCCCATACCTAGAGTGTGCATTTTCCTCACTGTAAAAATAGAATGCAAGAATAAAGGATAAAACATGATGCGTGTAATTCTTAGACTACTTCTTGAACTTGGAGTTCCTCCATCTGGGACTCTGGAAGTGTTTCATTGAAGTGCGTTAGTCACTGCCCATTAACTGTGATGGTTTTCTTGGTTTCTTCATTTTGAACCCAGAAAACACCAAATGGAGAGATGTTAGAAACATTGTATGTCCCAAACTAATGGGAACAAAGTTTACTTGAATGCAACTTCAACCTTTTATTTTATAGGAGGACCTTCTAACCAACGTACAATAGACAATGAAGGATTAGACGGTCGTGGGAAGCTTCGGTTCACTTATTATAAATCATGGAGTTCTCATATGTATCCCATATCCTTTCCTCTATCTCTTGAACTTGCAGCTTCCATTGAGAAACTACACCAGAAAGATTAGAGTTGCATTGTTTGATGGCCCAGTAGGCTCGGTGCTCAATCTTAACAGGCATGTGATAACTCTTTCCAAACACAAGATGATATGGTGACAATCCAAGAGGAATTTTGAAAGAAGTACAATATTCCCATAATGAATCATCAAGTTGATGACTCCAGTATTTTCTATTGGGTTGAACTATTTTTTCATGAATCTTTTTACCTTTCTATTTGACTCTTCGGATTGACAATTGTTCTATGGGTGGTATTCAGTAGACACTCTATGACCGACCCATATCGAAACATAAGTTATTTCTTTTTTGGTTGCAGAAATGATAACTCTGGTCACTGATGATGAACCTAGGTAAGCCAATCTTACTAAAAATTCAGGTTCTCAAAAACTCTACAACTACCTTAGAATCATCAGTCCTTGTATCTCATTCCTATAACCATTTTTTATGTATAATATACTACCAAAAAAATGTAAAAATTACCAAATGAATTGGGAAATAGTCCCATAAATTCAATTCCCCAAGCATAAAATATGTCATGGAAGAGATATGGTTTTTGTGGAATAACATTTATTTTAGAAAAATTCAAAATTATTTGGATGCGTGGAAATTATTTACAGAAGTCATGGGAATCCCAAAACAAATGTGGGCCAAAATAGACCAGAATTGAGGACCTTGTGAGCAGTCCATTGGGGACCAAAGTGGCCCCGACAAGCAAGAGTGTGGATGAACCTATGGACGGACTAAGTCTCGCTATCAGGAACACAACGCCTAAAGACTTGATCACTACATGTGCACCAAAAATAGATGTCATCCCAAATTTACCAATATGACTCATGTTTTAGATGGTCAGCCGGGTTTTTTTTTGAAATCAATAGGAATACAAGATGCTTCCAAATAATTTACAACTTCAGCATACCAAGGAAAAGCATCTTGCACTCGGTACAGTTTCTCACCAGGAAACAATTCATTTATAGGAATATAGGGAGATGAGTCAATGTCTGAAGATGGGTGGATCCTACTAATATGGTCATCCACCACATTATCTGCTCCATTTTTGTCTCTTATTTATAGATTTAATTCTTAAAGGAGGAGTATCCATTGAATGATGTGATGTTTGGCTTCCGGTTGCCTAAGGAGATACCAGAGGGCTTCATGGTCGGAGAATACAATAACTTTAGACCCTAAAAGATTTGACCGAAATTTATCCAAGTAAAACACAATGACAAGGAATTATTTGCAGTTGTGGTGTGGTTTTCTTAGGAAGGGTCCAAAGTACCTGAGACATAGCGAATGACATATGTATCTCGACCAACCCTTTGTGACAAGACTGCCACAAATGCATAGTTAGTGGCCTCACACATGAGCTCAAATTGTAAATACCACCAAGGTGGTTGGACTACCGAGGGTGACTTGAGACTCCATTTTAACTTATTAAATGCTTCCTCACATTATTTATCAAAAACAAATTCTTTTTCTTTTTTGGAGTAACTGGGAGAGTGGGAGTGAAATCTTACTAAAGATATAAATGAAATGATGGTAAAATCTGACATGAACTATGAAAGGCAGAACAACCCATACATTTTTGGGGAACAGTAAAGAAGTAATGACATACAAATTTGATTTATATACTTGGATACCATACCAATAAATTACATTCCCCAAAACTATACCTTATCACACCATGAAATGGAATTTCTCATAATTTAATACATGATTCTTTTCAATACAGCAACGTAGAAATAAACCAATACAACTCAAATATTCATCAAAACATGAGTCATAAACATTGAAATCATTCATGAAAACATCCATGAAATTCTCCAGGTAGTTCAAGAATATACTAAACATACATTAATAGAAAGTACCCCAAGCATTGAACAAACCAAATGGAATCCTCCTATATGTAATTGTGCCAAAGGGGTAAGTGAAGGTTGTCTTTTCCTGATCCTCCAGGGAAATATGGATATGAAATTATCCAGAATACCGATCAAGGAAATAATAGTGGGACTTACCGACTAGCCTCTCTAGTATTTGGTCGACGAATGGAAAATGGAAATGGTTCTTCCTAGTGTGGTGGTTTAGTCGGTGATAGTCTATGTAGACACATCAACTACTCTGCACACAATTTTGAACCAATTCATAATTTTCATTTCTAATTACTATAAGGATAGTTTTTTAGGAACTACATGAATAGGAATGAACCATTGGATATCAGAGATGGGGTAAATGATTCTAGAAGCCAATAATTTTGTTACATACTTTTTCACTACTTTTAGGAGGTTTGGTTTCAGTCGATATTGTTCCCGCCACAATGGTTTACCCTAAACATTTAATAAAATATGATGTGTACAAATTAATGGTATAATACCAAGAATTTATGGAAGTGTCCATCCCAAAACTTTTTTATACTACCTCAAAACTTCAACCAGTCTCACTTCAAGCTTAAGAGGGAGTGAACTAGAAATAATGACATACATCTTGTTTCTATTCTCAAGATATGAATATTTTAAATATTGAGGAAACAATTTTAATTCCAATTCAGGGGCATTTTGGATTGATGGGAGTGTGTGTGTGAATGTAAAAGGTCACTGATCTCATATTACTACCCTATAGTCTCATCCTCAGATGAGTAATGAGGTTTTACAATATTAGAAGTATCATCGGTGGTGATTGGATCCTCAAGGTTCATGAAACGAGCAATCAATGAACATGTGTTAAAATTTTCTATACCACTACAACAATCAATGAAATAATCATTTTATAGAATTTGTATCAATGAATACTACTCAGAAATGGGATCAGGGGAATGAAATGAAGTTTTTTCAAGGGAAGGGAGTACGTCTAGAGAATTAACATATAGAGAGAAATGTTCTTCTGAGGGGTGATCCATGACATCAAGGATATTGATGTGGAAAATGTCACCACCATAATCCATAGATAATATACCATTGTGGCCATTAATTATGGTTTTGGTGGTTATCAAGAAGGGTCTCCCCAATATAATCAGGGCATGTCTATTCATCCTATCATCCTTCATTTTAAACACATAAAATTTAGGAGGAAAATTAGATTTTGAACCCTCACAAGGACATCCTCTAACACACCAGAGGGGTGTGCAATACTCCAATTTGCCAGTTGAAAATTAATTCCAGAGGGCTTCAGTTCCATAACCTTCAATTTAGAGTAAATGGAGTGAGGCACCACATTTATATAAGAACCTAAATCAAGCATAAAATTACAAAAAGAATACTCCCCTATGTTGTACAGAATTGAGCTTATTCCAGGATCATTGCACTTGGTGGGAAGTGAGGGCTCTATCAATGCTGAAACATTCCTCCCCAAGCTTAAAATCACATCACCTCGAAGTTTCTTTCTGTGGTTACACATCTCCTTTATAAACTAGGTATATCTTTGAATTTTTTTCACAACACCAATCAATGAAATTTTTACATGCACTTTTTTGAAAGTCTCCAAATTTTTCTTATCGAGTTTAGATTATTTTTGTTTTATAGGTCATGTGGCCCATTGTGGAAATGGAAGAGGGATTTTTGGGCTAGGTGACTCATCATTAGACACCCTCATTCATTTTGAGGGATTATCTCATGATATGGTTCTACCTCATTTGGAGCATTTATAGTAGTTGGGATAGTTGTTTCCTTAGGAGGGGATGACTCTAGTAGAGGGTTCATTTGGATTTTTAGTTTTGTACCACTTCGATGGGTGATGGAACTGACATTTCCTTTATCTATAGGGTTAACTACTAGTTGAGAAGGTATTTTACCCAACCCATGGCTATATATTCCCCCACTATGTTGGAAAGTTGTCCTAATTGGGTTCTTAGGTCTTGAATGGCAGTTTTGGTGGTTTGTTGGAATTGGATATTTTTGAAGCCATTTGTTTCATCATGTCTTCAAATCTAGTCTCGTATTTTAGAGGTTTTTATTGGAAAGACATTTGTTGTGGTTGAGGATTTATGGGTGGTGGTGGTTGACTACTCTGGCTCGATTGGTTGCATGGTTGTTGTGGTTGGTTTGAATAGCCCAGTTTCCTATAGGATTGGTTGTCTTTCCACCCAGGATTGGATGGATTTTATGGTCCTGGCCTAAAGGGTTGGTTATTGGGGCGACCTAGAATGATTTCCTCACAACTCTTTCAAGTTTATCTTGGTTGGGGGCATTGATCACAGTAGTTGGTTTCTGAAGAACATATACCACAATGGATGGGAGGAGGAGATTGAGATTTCCCTTGTGGAAGAGCAAGTTTCCGAATAAGTACACTAACCTCTTCAAACTTCATATCCACCATCCTCTCGAATTCGGTACACGACACCTCATAGACACCTAGAATGGGTACATTGGAACTTGAACTGAATTTTTCAGTGTTCTGTGCCATGTTCTCAATTAAGGACCTTGCAGTTATTGGGGATTTATCTACTAGCGCACCACCTACAACAACATAAATCATATTACGGTCAAAGGGAATTAAACCTTTATAAAAATACTGAATTAAAAGTTGATCACTTATTTTGTGGTGTGGAAAGCTTGAACATATCCTTTTAAAGTTTTCCCAATATTCATGTAATTTTCCGCTTGATATTGACTTATACCATATTTTTTTTCTATATAGTTACAGTGTGAGAGGATGAAAAATATTTTTCAATAAAAAAGGTATTTCATGTCCTCCCAACCTCTAATTGCTGAATTAACATAGTAAATCCCATCTTTTGCAGTTTCCTCCAATGAAAATGGGAATTATCTGAGCTTTACTTGTTCTTTATCCACATTTGCAGGTTTTAATTTAGAACACACGGTATCAAATTCTATAAGATGATTGTGTGTATCTTCTCTAGGAAGTCCATGGAATCTTGGTAATAAACGAATTAAACTATATTTATGTTAAAAATTGTTTGCCTCACGTTCCATTTGAATGTAAATGCATTGGATATCAACATCTAGTGAGGTTGATTATTTTAGTGTTCTATTGTTTTCATCCATTCTAAACAGGTTAATTTAAGTTCTAATTTGGTTCCAAAAGAATATGGTTTTAGAAAAGTCTCGAGTTGTGGTGTGTCCTTTTTTCAAAGGGTGGTCTTGTTCATCTCGGGATCGTAGACATAAGATACTACCAGGTTCGGGTTCAAAATGTTGCATTTATCCTAGATTAGAATGCATCATGCATAGATCCTATAGAATAAATGAATCAGAACAAACACTTATATGAAAAGGTTTAAGATAAAACAAATAAATATTCACAAAAATTACCAAAATACTATAAAAAACAAGCAATAAAACCAACGAACTCACTGACAATGGCACCAAAATTTGAATCCATTTTAATGACATGTCAAATTGATGGTGATTTAAAGAAGATTTTGTAGTCTAGGGAAGACCCTAGGTTATCTCTCTTGGAGTGTTGGTTGTTTTATATTGTGATTCTTTAATAAGAAGAACAATAGAGGGGTGGTTTGAAAATAGTTTTAAGAAAAATGATAAGATTTAAAGAGTTTAATAGTTGATAAATAAAAGTGGTGTTTTATAATTATGAGATAAGGAGATAACTTCAATTTCACTACACATATTGGATAGTTCATTGTTCTGAAAATTTCACATGGTTTTGTTTAATTTTTCCTAGAGGGTTGTAAAGATCTTTATTTCCCTATTGCCTCTCAAAACATTGCACAAAGTACCAACCCTTGAAACAAAAATCTGTTTGTCAAGGTTTGGACTTAAAGAATATATTAATTGATAAAAAATCATAATAATTTCTTTTTTAAGCGTGAGAGAAAGAGGATCCTTGTGTTTCCCAATAAGAACAACCCAAGTATCCCACTTGAAATTTTAACCCAATTGGTGTTGAAATGAAAAGTAGTTCACCTAATTAAACACATGAAATGAATTCACAGGAGAAACATGTTTAGAAAAAACATAAGTCAAATAATCCACAAAATAATTTTAAAAAACTAGTATAGTATCATATGCCGAAACTCCCTCCCAAGTATGTGTAGCTCCCTCGAAAATATCGTCTACCGTTTAGCTCACCATCAAGATGAGGGGGAAGGCTCAGGCATAACTCCTTCTTCATTGGTGACCCCCCTATGATGATAGGGTCCTCCAAAACTTCTTGGATGAGGAGAGGAATCATTTGGGTCTCCAAAACACCAAATATTCTCCTCCTGGTATAACTTAAAAATGGGTAACCTAAGGTTCCATTTTATAGGAAAATGGGAAGGAGGTTTTGAGCACACATATTTCTTAATACAACTTGTCGCATTGGTTTTGACCTCCAAATATCCTTATAAATATTTTTAGAAAATAAAAAAGTTGTGTCCCCACTTCTTGGATGTATCCACCAAACGTTTGGCACAATTTGGACAATTAGAGCCTGAGATATGGAGATATCACAACACACTACTTTTGACTTCTTACAGATTCGGTGTGCTGGATAGATCAGGTCGGTTGGGCCACCAGATGGCCGAATGTGTCTTGGGTTCCTTCATATGAATTTTTTTCCAATGAATTTTGGACCTTTCACAAAATTACCGCACATTTGGATGCGTGGTTCAGGAGAAGTACACAGATGAGTCCACTCATGTCCATGGATCTTGCGTAGATTGGCCCGTTTTTCTGGGATATCATCATCGGTCCTCCAAATCACCTCCTCCTACAATGAAATCATCCAAACAAGTAATATTTACCTTTTTATCAGTGATAAACACAAAATAAATGATACAAACATGGAATACAATTTTTTTAATTTTCTTTATAATTTTCAAATAAAACAAGTTTAGCATAGTGGTGTAAGGGTGAAAATGAAATACAGAATCTTTGTTCAATCACACCTCCACACCTAAACATTTTCACTCATAGGAAAATTCATAATTCCAAAAATTATGCATGTTGATATTTCCGACTTCATAAATTTTTAACATTCAATGAAAATTTTATTCCTAATAGAAATGCGATCAAAGAAAAAATCACACCGAGGATTTATTCTCAATGATCATTAAAAAGGCATCTAAAAAATTATATCCAAATGAAATTTAAGAGATGCATGATACAAATCAAAGAAAATAATTAAAAATTAAATCATGTCACTGATTCTCCAGGTGTGGGTGTGATAACTATTTCATGCTATTATTTCAACTTATATAGAGTAAATATATTTTATTTTAATAATTGTCTACTTTCAATATCTATTCCACCGAACGTTCCCCAAATCTTTTGCAGTCAAATTTCATGACCCACTCACATTAGAATTCCTAGAAGTCAAACCATAAGCTCCCGACCTAGATTTCCACATATGTTGTACATTTCGTCACTCCCCTAAATTATTATATTGTCAGAAGTTTTACTGGGAACAGATCTCAAAATCTTCTCCCAACCCATGTTTGATCTCCTCATGAAAATAATTGTAATAGTTATAACAAGATCAATGGTCTAGGAAGGGTGGTTTTTTGACCTACCCAATATAAAACCCTTTTTTTTATATTTTCGTGAGGGCATACAACAGTCAGATAAGAGGTACAAACACATTTTTCAATATAGTACAGTAATGGAATAGATCAGATAAATAATGAACGAATGAAAAATGATTTTGGAAACTGGAGAAAAATAAACCTAAATTATATTTATCTTCCATTAATTTAGAAATTTTCACACATCAAGGTTGGTTGAAAAAATGGTTGAAGAGATTAAGTGATACGATTTTCCATTAAACTATTCACAAAAGGGGACCATTATTCTCAAAGGTTTCAAAATGATATAACCAATTATATCATCTAAAAAGAACAAATTTTCAAAATAAAATCACACTATAGTATTTAATTCTTGATGAAATTACCATTTCATTATAATTTTTATTGAATGTTAAAACAACATGAAATACTGACATTCCACATTCAATTTTAATAACATCCATGATTAAATGGGCATCAAATTTCCATGATAAAATGGGAATAAAAAAATAATATTCTAGAACAATGGTGAGTGGGAGATAATGGGGGAAAGTAAAAATAATATTAAGAAATGTAAAAAGAGAAAAAGAAGAAAGATGATGAAAATTATTAACTAACCCAGGAATATACCCAACCCCCCACACCTAGAGTGTGCATTGTCCTCACTATAAAAATAGAATTCAGAAAGGAAGGATAAAACTTGGTGGGAGTCATTCATAGACATATTATTGAACTTTTAGTTTCTCCATTGGGGACTTAGGAAGGGTTTTGTGGAAGTGCTTTAGTCGATGGCCATTAAATGTGAAGTTTTTATTGGTTTCTTCATTTTAACCCAGAAAACCCATCATGGAGAGATTCTAGTAATTCTATCTGATCCAAACTAGTGGGAGAAAAGCTTACCTGGATAAAAATCCATCCTTTCATTATAGAGGAGGACCTTATGCCCAATGTGGAACTGGCGATGAAGGATTAGACAGTCGTGGGAAGACTTGGTTCTCTCCTGATAAATAGAGGAGTTCTCATATGCATCTCTTCTCATTTCCTCCATCTCCTGAATTTGTAGATTCCTTTGAGAAAATGCTCCAGAAATATTGGTGATTCATTGTTTGATTGGAACATTAGTCTTGGTTATCAATCTCAATAGGTAGGTGACGAAACTTTCCAAACACAAACAGATAAGATGACATTCCAATGGGACTTTTGGAAGTAGTACAATATGCCCTTAATGAATCATCAAGTCAAATAATCCAATATTTTCTATTGGGTTGAACCATTTTATCAAGAATCTCTTTTACCACTCTATTTGATACCTTGGACTGACCATTGGTCTGTGGGTGATATGCAGTAGACACTATATGACCAACCCCATACCGACTCAAAAGTGATTGCATTGTTCGGTTGCATAAATGAGAACACTGGTGACTACTGATGAACCTAGGTACGCCAATCCTGAAGATAACATGGGTTCTTAAAGTCAACGACCCAAACTTCAAAGAATGTACAGTATACCAAATGATTTGGGGAATGGTCTCATAAAGTCAACGACCCAAACTTCAAAAATGCCATGGAAAAGAAAGGGTTCTTGTGGAATCTCATTTACATTATAGACATTACCCATTATTTAATAATAAGGATAAGGTTTACAGAACTAATGGGAATCCTGAAACAATGTAGGAAAAAAGAGACCAAAACCAAGGACTTTACGAGTATCCCATCGGGGACAAAACTATCCCCCATAAGCAAGAGTGTGGAAAAACATAAGGACGGACTGAAATTTTCTATCAGGAATAGAACACCCAAGAACCCGATCACTACATGTGTGCCAAAGGTTGGGGTCATCCCAAATGCACCAACATGACTCATGTTTTAGACTGTCATCCCAGTTTTTGTGGAAATCAGAATGAAAGCAAGATGCTACCAAATAATTTACAATTTCATCATACCAATGAATATCATCTTACACTCGGTACAATTTCTCATTAAGAAACATATCATTTATAATAATATAGGGAGATGAGCCAATGTATGATGATGGGTGGATCCTAATGATATGGTCAGCCACCAAATTATCTACTGCTTTTTTATCTCAAATTTCTAGATTAAATTCTGAATGGAGAATCATCCAGTGAATGAGGCGTTGTTTTACTTCTGATTTCTTAAGTAGACAACAGAAGGTATCATGGTCGTAGAATACAATGACTTTGGACCCTAAAAGATATGATATAAATTTATCCATGGATAATACTATGGGAATTAATTATATTTCAATTGTGGTGTTGTTTTCTTGGGCATGGTCTAATGTACGTGAGACATAGGCAATGGTATTTGGAGATCTATTGACCCTTTGTGACAAGAGTGCCCCAACTACATTGTTAGAGGCATCACAATGAGCTCAAATGGTAAATGCCACAGACGTGGTTGGATTAGCGAGGGTGATGTGAGACTCCATTTCAACTTATTGAAAGCTTCCTCACATTTTTATCAGTAAAAAATTCTTTTTCTTTTTAGAGTAACTGGGAGAGTGGGAGTACAATCTTACTAAAGATACAAATGAATTGACTGTAAAATCTAGCATGACCCTGGAAAGACTGCAGATCTTATAGATTTTTGGGGAATGGAAAGGAATAAATGACATCCACTTTTGATTTATCTACTTGGATACCATCCCCATAAATGACATACCCCTAAACCATACCTGGTCGCACCCTGAAATGGCATTTCACATAATTTAATAAAAGATTCATTTCAATACAGTAGAGTAGGACTAATCCAAGACTACTCAAAAATTCATCAAAATAGGATCCATAAATAGTGAAATCATCCATGAAAATGTCCATGAAATTCTCCAGGTAATTCGAAAAAATAATGACCATACATCTCTGGAAATTACTCGGAGCATTGCACAGACCAAACGAAATCCTCCTATTTGAAAATCTGCCAAAGGGGAAAGTGAAGGTTGTATTTTCTTGATCCTTGGGGGAAATATGGATATGAATGTATCCAAAATACCTATCAATGAAACTATAGAGTGACTTACCCTCCTGCCGCTCCAGAATTTGGTTAATGAATGTAAAAGGGAAATGATCCTTCCTAGTTTTTTGGTTTAGTCGACATAGATTTTGAAAACACGCCAACTATTCTGCACATGAGTTAAAACCAATTCATTGTTTTCATTTTTGATTATTCTAAGGATAGTTTTATTTGGAAATACTTGTATGGGAATGACCCTTTGGCTGTAAGAGATGGGGTAAATGATTCCAGAATCCAATAATTGTTTTACCTTCTTTTTTCACACCTTCTAGGAGGTTTGGGTTCAGTTGACGTTGTGCTTTCCTCACTGGTTTATCCTCAACATTTTATAAAATATGATGTGTAAAAATTAATGGGTAATATAAAGAATTTAGATAGTGTCCATCCCAAAGCATGAAAATACTCCCTCAAAAGCTCATGCAGTTGCAATTTATGCTCAGGAGGGAGTGGACTTGCAATGATGACATAATGTATTTTTCCATTCTCAAGATATGAAAATTTTAAATATTGAGGCAGTTGTTTTAATTAAAATTCAGGGGGATTTTGGATTAATGGGAGTTTGTGTGAAACTGAGAGTCAACTAATCTCATCTAACTACTCAATGGTATCATCCTCTGACGAGGAATGATCTTTTACAAGCTCTGTTGTATCGTCGATGGTCATTGGATCCTCAATGTTCAAGAAATTCGTAATCAATGAACATGCATGAAACTTCTCTAGACCACTAAAAAAATCAATGCATGAATCATTTCATAGAATTTATATCAATGAAGAAAACATAGAAAGGGTATCGGGGGAATGAAATGATGTTTTTTCTAGGTAAGAAGGTACATATATAGAATTAACAGATAGAGAGGAATATTCTTCAAGGGGTGCTTCAAGGAATCAAGGATATTAAAGTCAACATTATCACCACCAAACTCAATAGATAATGTTCCACTATAGACATTAATTACTGTTTTAGAGATTCTCTAGAAGGTTACCCCCAATATTCAAGGGGCATGTCCATTTTTCAAATCATCCTCCCTTTTAAGAATATAAAATTGAGGAGGAAAAATTAAATTTTGGAACCGCACAAGAACATCCTATAACAAAACAGAGGGGTGTGTAGTACTCTGGTTACACACTTGAACAATAATTCTAGTGGGATTTAGTTCTCAGACCTACAATATAGAGAAAATAGAGTGAGACATCACATTTTTAGAAGAACCTCAATTAGACATAACATCAGAAATAGAATACTCCCCTATGGTGCATAGAATTGAGAATGTTTTGGGATCGTTGCACTTGGTGGGAAGTGATGAATCTATCAATGCTAAAACATTTCTCCATAAGCTCATATTTTAATCACCTCTAAGACGCCTTTAGTTTGTACACATCTCCTTTAGAAACCTAGAATATCTTGGAAATTATTTCATAGCACCAATCAAGTGAATGTTTACCTGCACTTTTCTGAATGTCTGCAAAACGTTTCTTATAGAGTTCTGTTTCGTTTTGTTTTCTAGGTTGGTAAGCCATTTTTGGAAATGGAAGAGGGATTTTTGGGCTATGTGACCCATCAATAGAAATAGTCATTCCTTTTGAGGGGATTCTATTAGGACATGTTTCTACATCATTTAAAGCATATCCAGTAGTTGGGATTGTGGTTTCCTTGGGAGGGGATGAATCTAGTGGAGGGGTCATTTGGATTTTTATTTTTTTTTCACTCTGAAGGGTGATAGAATTGACATTTTCTTTATCCCAAGGGTTAACTACTGGTTGAGAAGGTAGGTTATCCAACCCATGGCTATAGATTTCCCCCACAGAGTTGGGAATTTAACCTAATTGGGTTTTTTTGTCTTGTATGAAAGCTTGGGATGTTTGTTGGAATTGAATATTGTGAGAAGAAATTTGTTTCATCATTACTTCTTAGATAGGATTGGGTTTTGGTGGCGTTATTTAGAAAGACCTTTGTTGTGGTTGAGGTTTTCCGGGTGGTGGTGGTTGAATACTTTGCCCCGGTGGGTTCTATGGTTGTTGGGGTTCGATTGAAAACCCACCATGCCTATAAGATTGGTTGTCTCTCCACCCAATATTGGATAGATGGAGGCTCTTGCCTAAAGGGTTGGTTATAGGGGTGACTTGGAATGACTTCCTCACAAATATCATAAGTTTCTCTTAGTTGGGGGCATTGATCCGAGTAGTGGGTGTTAGAAGAACATATACCACATCAGATGGGAGGAGGATATTGGGATTTCTCTTGGGAAAGATCATGTTGTCGAAGAAGGGTTCTTAACTCTTCGAACTTCATGTCCACTTCCCTCTCAAATTTGGTACTTTTCACATCATGAAAACCTCGAATGGGTACATTGGACCTTGAACCGAATTATTGAGTGTTCTATGCCATGTTCTCAATTAAGAGACTTGCAGCAATTGGGGTTTTATCAACTTTCACACCACCTACAACAACATCAATCATATTTTGGTTAATAGGAATTAAACCATCATAAAACTTCTGAATTAAAAGTTGATTAATTATTTGGTGGTGTGGACATCTGAAGCATATCTTTTTAAAGAATTCCAATTATTCAGGTAATTTTTCGCCATGTGATTGTCCTATTCCACATATTTCTTTACTTATAGTTTTATTTAGAGATTCTGAGATATAGTTTTCCATAAAATGGAGTTTCATGTTAGCCCAACATTATATTGGTGAATTAACATTGTAAATCTAGTCTTTTAGTGTCTTCCAATGAAAATGGAAATGATCTAAGATTTAGTTTTTCTTCACCCAAATTCACAGGTTTTAATATAGAACACACGGTATGAAATTCATTAAGATTATTGTGTGGATCTTCTCTAGAAATTCCATGGAATGTTGTTAAAAAATGAATTAATCCAGATTTATCTTCTAAATTGGGTGCCTCGCCTTGCATTTGAATGTATGTGGGTCATATATCAACATATGGTGAGGTTAATTATTTTAGTGTTCTATTTTTTTCATCCATTTTAAAAACTATAATTTTTGGATCGAATTTTCTTCTAGAAGATGATGGGGTTAGAAAAATCTCGAGTTATGGTGTGTCCTCCATCAAAGGGATTTCCTATGCATCTCGGGGATGTAGATGTAAGATCCTATCAGGTTCGGGTTCAGAAGGTGGTAAGTATCCTGGATTAGAACTCACCACACACCGAACCTATAGAAGTAACAAATCAAAACACAAACATATATGAAAATGTATAAGATAAAACTAATAAATATTGACAAAAAAACCAAAAATCTAATCAAAAGAATGCACTAAAACCAAATCAATTCCTTAAAATGGTGCCAAAATTTGAATGCGTTTTCATGACATGTCAAATTAAGAGTGATTTAAAGAAGATTTTTTAGTCTAGGAAAAACCCTAAGTCGTCTCTTAAAGAGTGTTGGTGGATTTTATAGTGTGAATTTTTAATAAGAAGAACAAAAGATGTGGTGGTTTGGAAACAATTTTAAGAAAATGATTTGATTTAAAGAGTTTAATAGTTGATAAATAAAAGTTGTGTTTTAGAATTATGAGATAATGAGATCACTTCAAGTTCACTACACATATTAGATATTTCATTGTTCTGAAAATTTCACATGGTTTTGTTTAATTCTTTGGTTGAGGGTTGTCTCGATCTTTATCCCCATCTTGCCTCTCAAAACGTTGTACAATGTACCAACCCTTGACACGAATTTTTTTTGTCAAGGTTTGGACTTCAAGAAAATAATAATGGCTACCACATAATACTAATATCATTGGTTTGGGTGAAAATGAAATAGTGAATTTCAGTGCGATCAGGATCCCAACACCTTGCTTATTTTTTGACAGATGGGGACCCTTATATATTAATGGGTTACCTTTACACAACACACTCTTCCCCAACACTTAGCCACATCTTCCTACTTTTCAGAAAATGACTATTATGTAAGAGGGTAAACATACATTAGAGTAAACCATCCATTCCAAAAGAATATTTTTTCATGATAATTTTACTTTAACAAATAACAATCTACCAAATTTCCATAAAATCACAAAAACTCTAAAAAAATAAAATATAAAAATATATTTTCTAAAAACATTTAAACTTCCAATTAATATAAAAAACTAAACCCTTCAAATAATTGTAATACCATAATAATCACACCTCAAACCTTCTACCAACAATATAACTTCATCATTGTGCCTGAGCTATCTCATGAGATGCGATCCCCAACCTAGGATAACACCCTTGACACATTGGCATGACCAAATTAACATGTTTGATCATATATCATACTAGAATTACCATGTGTAAACACCCCAACCATTATAAGATCCCCACATTATGATAGATTTTCCCTGAGCTATCTGAACATACACATTGATCAACACCTACCAAAATGTGAGCACCCCACATACCAATTTTGAAAACATTACAGGATGACATTGAACACATTTGTATCTTCCCAAAAAAATCTCTTAACTAACCAAAGAAACAAATTATTTTTGTGGTAACTCTCCACTATTGGAATCTATTACCCGATATCATATCTACTAAATTACCGAATATGATAATGTTTTCATACCCCTCATCCATTCCGAATCATGTATGCACTTTATATCTATACATAGCCACTAGTCATCAATCATAATCATTTTTCACAATAGCAATTATAACATTTATCACACATCATTCAAAATTTTCACAACCATCCATTATCACTCATATTTCACACAACTATCTCACAATTATCATATAGCATATTCAATTCCATTAATCTAAATAAGTTATTTGTTGATCCATTTATCGTATATGAGTATAATAAACTAATTTCAATATTTAAAAACCATAATCATTATGCTCATGGTGTATTTATGACTCCCAAAATATCTTCAAACAATTATAAATATATTGAGACAATCATATGTCACAACCCCAAAGTCTAACTGCCTGATAAATATATTCCTTTTAACATTTCACTCACTTCTAGCCATTGTCCCCATGGTTAGATACCTCATACACTACCACATCCTATATGTTTTTTTATGTCCCAGTTATTTCTCTCAAAACTACTCTTTGTCCTACTTCATATTCTCAAGTCTACCTCAATAAAAAATCCCCAGATAACTATGTGATAACATTAGAAAACTACAATATATGTCCTATTTGGCCACATGACCAATACTTCATTAGTTAGAAATTATAATTGTCATAAAAATACCAATTCAGCCACTTTGGAAAATCCTCACCATAGACCTTCATTACTATTGTATCATTGAGCCTATTCTTTGATTCCCCTGTTAGGTCCCTCCATTTTCCCACTTTCGGATACCCTAAGTTTCACTACTGATCCCTCTTAACAATACTATTTAGCTCAATATACTCAAATATTCTAGGTTATGATTTAATATTATTTCCCAATTCACTACCACTAGAAATTAGTTCATCCTAAAGATATTTATCTATACCATCATAGTATGAGTTAGCCCATCCTTATATCACCACACTTTATGAATATCATCTCCAGCTAATGTCAGCAAAAACTGTAAAAACTATTTATAACTTGTAGCATAGACTATGTAAAATGTATCTCCCAATACCAAAATTTTGAACTATTTCCCCCATTTTCTCCAAATGTATCTACAAATAAATTCTCGAATAGAACTACCATGAAATATTTCTATGTTATCCCATCATGCCTATCTACTTGTACCTATATATACCACCAATTTTGTTTACCATCTTTTGAATATATACATGTATAAATTACCCCTCTTTCTTGGTGTAATATCGATTAGATCAAAAATCATCTTCACTGTCTCAATATAGTACTCTACAATATAGGGTCTATCTCATCCTTGAATCAAAAGAGGAATTAATGATTAGAACTCCATTGTGATATTTTCTATTTATAGCTAATATTCACGAGCTATACAATCAATGATCCTGAGAAATATAGCTAGGATCACCTAGAAATACTCATCTGGCCAATTACCTAAATCATATAGACACTATGGATGACTTACCTTCCTTGAAGCCTCTACTATGACTCATGCTCAATTTCCCCTTCAGGTTCCTAATATAGTGCATGCCTAGGTGGTGCACTGTATTTTGCATCAAATATTTTCAAAAGAGGATATATGGGTGGAATACTGTCAAGAACAATGTACCATGCTAACTACTAATATAAAAATACTAATATTTTAAATAGTGAAGGCCATAAAAAGTAGCGAGACCCCTGATCCCTTAAACATTCATATTTCATCCAAGTTTTGTACCATTCAGCATCATGACCCTTCCAACCCAAGTTTGGGTTAGGTATTAGACACACAAGATCCACATATCCAACAACACTAAGCTCTAAATCCTATATAAAGATGATTATAAATCTCAAAAAAATCTATATAAGAAAACACATGTTGGTTTTTTCTAAAAATTTAAAAAGACAAACCCCTTACCATTCCAAAACCACAATGATAATAAGAAGTTTCACACACATATCATGTGAGATCTACGTGCCTCGTAAAATTCATATGAACCACCCATTACCTCCTGGATTCAAGACTTTATAAAATAAGTTGGGGATATAATATTTCAATATTTTAAAATAATGTAAATAAAATGAAAAAAATGAAAACCATAACTATAATCCCATTTCCTGTGGAAAATTGGACTTAATTGCAAACTTGTGCGGTCCAGAAACAGAACAAGAAATTTATCCAAAATATCATTTCTAAAAATTTTAGAATATATTAATTAAATATCACAGACCATATCCAAAATACCAATCAAATATTCCTTTGAAACTACTTTGTTATAACCTTATTCTAATACAAATTTGTAATGTCCTAACCTAGTTAACTTTATAGTAATTGTATCACAGTTCCATAAGCTCTTAGTCATGAATCCTATTATGAAAAAGGATTAAAAATATAATACATGGTATATTGGGTGATATCATAGTTGATATACCATATAGGGATTAATAATAATAGAAACACAACAATATCAGAATAATTTTTGAACAATTAGTAAGAGATAAATATGTTCAAATGATATTCCAAGAAAACATATACAATGACCTACTAGTTACCCAAAGTTAATAGGATAACCTGAGGGTTGATCCCAAATGTACTTGCACCAAAATAACCATGGAAATAGCTAATATAACAATAAGGAACAACCTAAACCATCCACAAAACCATAATATCAATATTGTACATCCTCATCCCATGTATCCTTAATAAAATTATGAAGTGGAGTGGTTATCTTTTCCTATGATAAATAACATAAATTGTTCACATATTCTGGAGGTCCCTTTAATAGTGTGCGAATAAACTCCATAGGATAACACCAATGCTATCACTAACTAATATCCGTACATATTCAAGTGTATAAAAGACTAACAAAAAAACCAAAACCTAACACACAACCTTCTTCACCCATGATCAACCAGACCTAAGTGAGACTTTTCTTTCCTCATCAAGTTCTAGATTGGAGTGAGGCATCCATTTTATTTTATACCATATGGTTCCATTGAATTACCACCAATTTCATATTGTATGGTATCAAAATATGATATCTACTACAATGTCCTAATGAAACATCCATGACCATGTTAGAAGTTTCATGTTAATCTAACCCATTTACCGATAATCATCTCAATAGATTTAGGAAAACCAAGTCTCACTAATACATATCCTTTAACAAAATATTCTCATCAATGAGAACAAATTTTGCATTTACATAATGTATCTTACTTCCAATCGGCTGTCTTACACACCAGAAAACTGATCCAACTGTGGTGTATCCTTTATTTTGATGAACCTAATCGTCATCAACTTCTTAGCTATGAAGGATAAATCAATGAAACCAATTGTAAAAAATACTTTATGGGAGTTTTTTTGTGTGTACATGACCCCAACAGACTAAGACACCTTGATGAGTGACATTACAGACTTCCTGTGACTATAACTCATTGAACCTCTTTCACTACTCAAGATAATTGTTAACATCATATAAATGACAATGAAAAACCATTCCACCCCGATCCTGGCGATCATCTTTACTCACAGTCATAGGGTTTATAGCAATAGTGTTCTCAATGAACCACATGATCCATCAATTCTCATAAATTACCTATTTATAACATATGGAATTAGGATCATTGAATTCTCAAACCACATGACATATAGATACAATCCATACCAGAAGAAATCTATCTCATTTCACATGCGACTACCCAAATGCATTTCCTATAAATAATAGAATAAGAATTTATGTTTTCATTTAGTCATAAAACCCTACCCTATCCCATTTATCTCATATTTAATAGACACTCATATAACATTTGATATATATAGTAAAAAATTACCTAGAGTTAGAAAGACACTATTTATTGAGAAACTTTATCCAATATATCATTGATTGGAAGAAACCAGTTCATCTAAAAAAATCCAATATTTAGAATAAAATTGAAAGAAATCTGGGAGAGAGACTGTGCTCTAGGTACCTAGTCTTACTCATGTCTACTCTCTAAAATAGATGAATTTGGAACTGTTATAAATCAATTAAGAAATATCTTGGATACAAAGATAATATTGGATAGAAATATTGGATATATCTACTTAATTTTGGAAAAATATTTCAATATTAGACTTATTAAATCAATTGATTAAACATTTCTAGAAAAAAATGTTAAAAAATCATCATGTTGAATATTCACAGACACTGAGTCCCTTTCATTTGGAGCTTAGAGATCTTTATGTATATATCTATTAAAGAACTTTACATATAAACTTTAAAAATTTTATAACCTTTCTATTTCAATAAATTTTCCTCATGTATAATAGGAAAAAAATATTTCTAAGTAAAATTTAACTACTTAGGGTGAACCTTATGTATTATGCTCCTACCTTTACTTATCTTCTCAGATACCCTTAAATATCATAGGTAAACTCGATGACATGGTCATTTTTCCAAAATAGATGGATCTTTATATCTCAATAAACATAATTTTTTGTATTTCATTTATTGTTGATTTACTCTTAAATACTCCAATGAGAATCTATGTTACTTTTATGTATCATACAGGTTCCCAAAAAATAACCAATATTCTTACAGAGGAGAACCATTATATATCAAGTTGATACCTATATGCATTTCAAGTCTCTCTAAAACAAATCCATATTTCTATCACCATTCAAAAAAATAATCTTATATATGAGGAAACCCATATATAAGAGTAAAACCTTGTATCCTAAAGGAACTTACACAAGGTAATTTTACTCTTACATATATAACTTTTCCAAACATCCAAAAAATTATCAAAACTCCAAAAAAACAAAAAAACTCCCAAAACATTTACTAAGAACATACATAATTCTAATTTATAAAAAGAAAATAGTGTAAATTTTATATTATAAGAAATACCTGGAAACCACACCTACAGTCTTATGAAAACTATACAAATTCATTCATGAGCCTAGGATAATTGCCAAGAGTGAAACCTCAGCCTAAACTAATACCCTCTACTCCTTGATAAGGGCTAAATTCAAATAGTCAATCTATGATCCAACCAAACTTATGACTTCCAAACACATGAGCAATTATAATATTGTCATTTAATGTCATTTTATTATGTTAATTTCATCCATTACACCACAAGGGAGGAACTACTACGGTTTTTGAAGTATGTGGTAGAGTTTTTTGTAACTTTTTCTAGGTGGAGAGTCATAATGGAAAATGTTTTTTAGGATAGTATCCATACAGATGGATAATATTATTGAATATAATAATAATATATTAAAAAGAATTATATTGTATAAATGGAATAGGGTTTTAAATGTAATCACATGGAACACTAAATAAATATGATGTGTTAGAATGGATGAATAAGAAACTAGATTGGAGGGATATGATCATTTTACCAGAGTAAGGAATTATAAAGTAATTTTTTGAAGAAGATATTAATATAGTGTATTATATGATTAATAATAGTCCATATATACCTTTAGAAAATATATTATGTAATAATTTTTTTTGTTAGTGGATTTATGTTTCACACTGAAATGTTTTTGGAAGTATGACCAATGTGTTTTTTTACTCCAGTGAAAGGAATAAGATAAAATAAGAGTAAAAAATGATTATTTAAGGGTGAAGGGTGGTTAAGTCTTCATATTTTTAATTTGGAAAAATGATCAATGGATTATCATTATAATCAAGAACATACTAGAATATTTAGGTTTTTCAAAAATTATAAAGGTACTTGAAATCTCAAATAGAACTAAAGTGATTGAAAATTTAGATATACGAGGAAAACCATATATAATATTAATTTGGAGTAAATATTATGTATAAATTATATTTATATAAAGATAATTATATACCCATGTTTTATTGATGATATATATGAATTTAAAATGAACTATTGAATGGTTTGTAATAAATTTAAATAATTTAATTTTATTTGTGGAGGGGAGCCTCAAAATTTGGAAGATGAAAATTAGCTAAGTGAATAAAAATAATGGGTGTTATAAATATTGTATGTTATGAATTTTTTTATAATAAAAACCACCTCATTAACCTAATTACGTATAACTGATGGTAAAATTTAATAATCGATTATTCTTCATCTTTAATAGAACTACTGTGATACAGAATAAAGTACCTATAATATCATTTCCACAATGGTATGGAAAGTAAATGTTAAGTGTAATTACTTGAATTATTAATAAACCTGATATTAAAATGTCAAAAAGGATTTAAATTATAGAAATTTCAGGAATATATGTGACGAAGACAATAAAAAGTTGGTAGAGAGTATGAAATTATGGTTAAATAATGGATTTACAAAAAAAATTATCTCCTGAATTTATTGATCAATTGAATTGATTGGTTGTATGATTACACAAAAGTATTCAAATTAATTGTAGTCAGTTCCATTAATTTTAATTTTTCAAATATATATATTTTCATTTAAGAAATAAATTATACAAAGTGAATTAGTTTTACCCTTAAATTGATAAAGACACATCTGAACTACTAATCCTAGTATAATCCTCCAAATGAATTTTAATATCTCTCGTTAATTAATCTCATTTAATTTATTTACTAAATAATGAGGCATTGTTAATGTCATAATGTGATTGTTATTCAGAATTTGTTTTATGAATTAATTTATTATAAAATTATGTGCCTATCATACTACTCGGGATATCTTACTCCATAAGTGATAAGAAAATCACAATAAAAAAATATTCTATGTTAAATATACTACTCATACATAGAACTGCGGGAAAGAGAAAATGAATTCTAAATAATTGAAAATTGTAATTAAATGGAAAATAATAATTAAAAACAAACCAACATTACCAAATTTCATTATTAACATTAAAAATTAAAATTTATAAAATGAAGATACAATTTAGAGAACTATAGAAATCAAAGGAAAATTAATGTCAAAGATAGAGGATTTGGTGATACCTTCTACAGGAAAGAATATATTATATTTATAAAAATAAAAAGGATATGATATGGTAAATATGAACATATTTCTGTGAATCTATATTATTTAAACAAATATATATTCACTATAACACCTATAAAAAGATGGCGTTTTCACAGATCTTCTAGACCACATGTACTAACCACTTCATGGTTGTAAAACAACTCTCTATTTACTCTGATATCATCAAATTTAAAGGTGATTTGTACACTATAGATTGATATATAGAACCGAATTATACACTATCACAAAGAAATAATGGATTTCATTGTACTCTAATGTATACAGATTCCAAGATCCACCCATAATCTTGGGAGTTTTACTTTATTCCACTTATAATAAAGGGATATATGGCCATGTATATGGAATAATGGTCATTATATTTGAAATATAAAATCTATTTTCCCAAAAAAAACTATTTTAGGATATAATAGATCTTTAAGTTTTCATTTTCCATTGAAATATATCCCAAAAATGTTGTTTTTGCTGCACCATGGCATAATTACTTAAAATTAATTACAATTTTTTCCAATGTGTTTAAAACATGCTCTATTGTTTAGTTACCCCTATAATCCTAAAAAACATAACATTTTAATTAGAATTTTGTTCTATCAATACCACTTCTGTGATAATATAATTATAAAAGTGAGATATCAAATTCTCCAATAATTAATCATTTTATTTTTCTCAATAAAAACGTCTAAATAATAATTTAAGTGCAAATGTCACTTTAAATTGAGGAGATCAAAACCAAGTACTATAATTTATATCAATATCCACTTTATAAATCAAACCACTCTAATCAAGATTAAAATTATAAATTTTTCTTTGATTTTTAAGATGGGTGGTTCATTCTGAAAAAATCACCATTAAGGTTAAAAAGGAGTTGATTTATCAAAGTACAATTTATGAAATTAAAAATATTCAGAATGATTGTACTCCACCTAAACTCAATATATATTCAACTACCATTTAATTTACAATTTTTATTATATATTTACATTTTAAAATCCAACATAGTGATGAAACATCAATTTTTCTCTAATTTGTCTCACTTTTCATTGAATAAGTATTATACATTGAGAAAATAACACATCATCTGAAATAGAATTGTTTCATATTATTTTAATACTAATTGTAATTATTTAAATAATATCACATGTAAAGTGTGAATTATCAAGAATAATTTCAATATAATTCCATTATTTCTTTTTCAAATGATAGAGGAACTATATATGATAAAACAATTTTTCATGAACCTTTATTTCTGATAGACAAGAAAATATTTTTCAATTTTTTTATTTTAAGGCATAATATCATATAATATTCATGAATCATCCCATAAACCCTCTTTAAGATTTATTTTAATTATTAAACAATACGAAATAATTAGGGTTAGAAGGGTAAATCATATTGTATTGGGTATTCCTATAATGAAATTCTTGCACATTATGGGCTTGAAAAAAGATTAAATGTATGGAATGTATCAAGTTAAGATGGTAAAAAAAGGAAATAAAATATGGCCTAAATAATTTGATTGTGATTAAAAATATTTATTTTTGAAAAAGGATTAATTTGAATCATCTAATCGGGATGCATATCCTAGTAAAGTCTTACAAAATAAGGCATTAAAAAGAAGTTATCCAAGGATTTTTGAATACATCAAAGAAATGACAGATTTTATTATAGAAAATCACACATGATATTAAAAATTTATAATAATTCATTCAATGATATCATCATGGAATTAAATTAAAAAAACTATAACATTTTTTCATTCATTCATAATTTTTATTTAAGAATTAATTTTTAATAATTGACACTTATAATACTATTTTTATAATATATCGATATTTTTCAAAAAATAAAATAAAATAACTCATAATAACGTATTCTGGATAAATTAATTTTAATAAAATTATCAATTATTTCCGACGAATCCTCCTCGATACTTAATATAATTTAGTTTCCTTACTACTCATGATCCATGTGAGAGATTTTAGTTTAATATTTTCAATTAAAGACTAAAAAATGAATGAGTAGAATGTTGATAATTCTTACTTGAATGATTAGCTACATATTTTATTAATATGATTGAATTTTTGGGGTTCATATACAAGATTTAATGTTATTTATCCAAAACATTATTAGTAATTTAATGACTTCTAATAATGGAACATAAAATGATTAATATATAAAAATATCAACATTCATGAAAAATATCATATCAAAAGGAATACTTTAATTAATTCAATGGGTGCCTAGAAATATAATATACTTATATCATGAAACAAAATAAATAAATGGATAATGAATAATTGAAAAATAAAATTCTAGAAAAAAATCGCAAATATAATTTGGATCATATATAGTGTAAATAACCACCCTCTCTTCCTCAATATACTTCTTTAGTCAAAGTAAAAAGTTATATTCATTACTCATGCTGTCCATAAATTATATATATTCGAGGTCCTTTCTTTCTTTAATGTTTCATCCTCAAACTAAGACCACTATACAATTTCCTCACTGACCTAATGTACGCCTCCCTGCATTGTAGAGGTTTATAAGTAGTAGTGCGGGTCTAGTGTGTCACCATATAGATACTATACCTACATATCACAGTAAGCCAAAATTAAAAATAATAATAAAAATAAAATTTATAAATATAAACATAATATTGGACATTATGATAAGTGACAATAAAAAATAGACAACCCATGATATATCAAAATGAGTGTTTTATAGGTCATGGATGTTATAAAAATAATAATAAATCATCCGTACAAATTCCACATAACATGGTCCAAGATTTATAATAATATACAAAATAGAAGAACTTGTCCTAAGTCCTAGCCATGTCACATCCCCCATATTCCACATTTGATCACAAATCAATCATCAATCATAAGGTTCTTTCTCTGGTCGTGTTCAACAACGATGTTGTTTTCTTGGGTACCCAAGTTTGATTGAGAACGTTTAATCTATAAACTTCCAAGACACCACCAATGATGATAATAAACATATCCTATTTCATATAATTTGATGATAATGTGTGTAATAACATAAGTGAAAAAATAATTAACTACCATCAATCCTCAAATTCTTAGGTGACACCCAAGATCGACTATACCAACATCATCCAATGTCATATTTACATACACATAATGTTTTTTTCAGGGAGAAATCTAGTTCATTGGGAGTATATTAGGTGTCCATAGTCATTAGTCATAAAATAAAGATCCTAATAATCTTCCTAGGATTCTACATTCATCAGTTCTAAATGGAGGATATTAGAAATTATTTGAGGAATCTATTGAAAATTGGAATAAAGATGATTCATATGAACTATAATTTTTATCTATAGTATCGAGGCATAAAACATTGATTCAAGAACGTTTCCAAGCCATTAGTAGTAATCAATAATAATATCCAAATCTTAGAAAGAATCCCATGAATCTATAGTCATCAGACATAAAAATCTGATCCTAGGAAGCATCTTAGGCATCCATAATAATTAGATAGATCACCATAATAATTTATGGAAACCTAAAGGGTCACTTATTAAATTTCCATTATTGGTCAAAGTAGATCTCACCACACATAATTAATCATTATAGGATTTATAACATTTACACCCCTCATAATATTATATTCTTAATGTAACCATATTTATTAATTAACCCAAAAAGGAATTTTTTAACTATAACAAACCATTTAAACCATTTATTTTGGTTTTGGGTCAATGCGACAAACATTGGCTTGAACACACAACATAAAAACTGTGAAACTATTGAAGAATAAAGGGATAGATTAAGGAAAACCTACCATATTCTTGTATAATTATACTCAATAATTATCATCCTAGGATTCAAGATCAAATAATTTGAATCAAATAAGATGGTGAAAACACTATTATAGGGCCTAAATAGAAATAACTAATATAAAACCATGAAATCATTATTATATCCAATAAGAAAATTTATATAGTGATATATCTTTCTATGGATGATCATCATATCTAATGACACATGAATCTATTTATAAATGAGAGAGATGTCACTTTAAGATGAAGAGACAAGGAAGATCCCTTTCAGGGATGATTTCCATTCTACACTGTTTATGAAAAATTCTGAATTTCATTTATATAACTGAATTTAAAATTTTGAAAAAGAATAATTGTTTATTTTTTGTTTTAAAATGTTTGGGTGATTAATGAATGGGTCACAATGTAGTGATCATTTACATAGGGGTGATCCATATAAGGTACATCATATAAGAGTCATCTTTTTAGTAGTGACCCATATAAGGGTCAACATGTATGGGTTTCCAACATAGGGGTGCATCATATAGGGGATACCAACATACATATCATATATGTGTAGGCAAACCATGTGAGGGTGTCCACGTAGGAGTTCCTGTAACATCCCATGTAAGTAATGAATAATAGATATTTTTATCTATGTCTATTAATGATTAATATAGTGTTATAGAGGCTTAAAATGAAAATAAATACAATCTTATGCATGGAATACACTAATATTTTTAAAAGATTGTTTTAGTTCCTTTTGATGGCAAACCATTTTTGAATCTATATTTTGACAATTTTATAAACTATGTTTGTCAAAATAAACTTATCCTTTATGATTGGGACATCAAAATTTACCTTGTGTGAATTTTTGGTATTTTTCTGACAATGTTCATTTTTTAATGAATAGTGAAAAATACTGCATTTTACATCAAAACTGCTTTTTTAATCTAATTTATTTATATGATTAGATTATGTTTTGAATTGGTTTTGAAGTGAAATTAGAATATATTTTTACCATTTTATCCAATGGTGGTCATTGGAATCAATTTCACTTTGAAATTAGACTCAAACTGGTGTCAATCTTTTGATACTTATTGTTTTGTAAAAACACGCTATTTGCTCTGGCAGCGGGAATTAATTATTAAATTAATTAATGTGACTTATATGATTTGAATTTTGTAAAATATACTTCATTTTTGAATTCGGAATATCAAATATAGCTTAGGGTGAATTTTTGGTAATTTTCTGAAAAACTTCAATTTTTGATGAATAGTGAAACCACTAAGTGGTAATCAAGCAAACTGATTTTTCAGTTAAATGAAAGTTTACCACTAATGTGTATTGAATTTTGAAAATCCGACATACATGGTTTTCATTAAGAAGTAAAATGTTGTTCGATGAGATTAAAATATTTTTTTGGTGAATAGTAACTTATTAAGTTTTTAATCACGATTAGTGGTAATTAGTATAGTTTAAGGTATAAATAATGCTTTAATAATATGAAATGACCTAGACACATGTCCCAACCTTATTGGTTGTGTCATGGCCTACCAAGACAAGCCATGGGTCATCTTGGGGACCCCATGGAGACATTTTGGTTGGGAAATGACATAAATAACTTTTTATTTAATGTAAAAGTAAAAATGACACAAACATAATATGTTTTACGAAAACAATTTTTACATGGGGTTATAAAGATCAGATATTTTATTATAAATAGTCATTGGAAATATAAAAAGATTTCCTACATCATAGTATTTTTATTATTATTTTTAGACATTAAATAAATTAAATTATTTATGACTTAATCATGATGTAGCGATGACATCGTTATTTGACGATTTAAATAAAATGGAAAGACAATGTAAAATCTATGAACTACACATGGCCAAAACCAATTGGATGAGTGGATGTCGAACCCTTATCACCTTATCCACGAATTCTATCAATGTGGGACCTTTTAAAACCGAAAAACAGTTTAAAATAAAGTAATATTTCTTTACTTTCCAAAAGTGCCCCTCCTCTCCTCTTATAAAAGGCCCCAACCTCTACCTCATTTCACACACTACTCAAGCCTTTGGCTCGGCCAACCCCTGCCCATTTACTCTCTCCACATCCCTCTCCTCATCCTAGAGAATTCTCTTTGGGAAGAATCCTATCAAAGGAAGCTTTTAGACTCAAATCAAAAGGAGATACACTTTTAAAGGTAATTCATTCCCTCATGTTCATTTGTTTTATTTTGCTTCTCCAACCCCATAAACTCTTTTTATTTACTTATTTTGTAACAAAACCAGTATATTAAATATACAAGGATGTTGTTATAATATTTATTTGAGCTACACTCTCACACAACTACATCAAATGGTTAAAGAACATACGGTTTCCGTGGATGGCGAAATTCTGCCTCCCGAAACAATGATTGTTCAATACTCATTTAACACCTTCAAAGGTGGCCATTATGATGTAACTATTTTTAGATATGATATATAATATGTTTATGTTTTCCATAAGCTTCTGTTTTTTTCATTTTGGGCATACCTTTATGGTTTCCATTATGGGTAAACACGATATCTTCATTTTAGGAAGTGCGGACTACCGCCCCCTGAAAGTGATTTGATTCGTTAATACCATATGTGGGATGTGTAAAGGATAAAGTTAATGATATTATATATGATATTATACTGGAATTATAATATACCTTTATATAATTATGATTCCATTCTATAAAATACGAAATAGAAATGAAAGTAGCGTTCATGCGTACGTACGGCTTACCGTCTCCATGAACGGTGCATTTCATTTCTTACCTCTAAATGATTATGTATTATTATAAATGCAAGTATGTACTGGATATATATGACATATATGATATCTACATAATGAATACCATTCTGGATATAATGAACCTTTGACCAAATTAACAACATGTAAGTGTAAGAAGTCTATTTTTGACTTAAGAACCAAATATCGACAAAATGAACATTATTAACTTAACTGATTACATGATGTTCATAACATGGTATAAAAGGAATAATGAACTTGAAAAAGATTCATAAGCAAGTAGAGATTAACTCAAGTTTATTATTCAGGAGATTAAAGAATGGTCGGGTCAAGTCGGATACGAGGTATGGGACTTCGTCTCAATCTCCATTCATTGAGGCATATTTTATTTTATACACAACTTTCTTTTATACGGTGTATAAACCCCTTTGACTTTTACGTTTATTCAAAATGAATCTTTTTTATACGAAGCATTTACTAAACGACAAAAAGGTAATGTTTTTGTCGTACGTATGCGGCGACAACGACTTCTCCGCCGTCGTAACAGTTATTTGAGTTTCGGCTTCCTCTACAAGCCACACCATCTTTTTAAAAGAAAAATAAATACCATGTTTTACTTTTCTTTTATTTTGGTATTGAAAATGGTTTTCATAATGTTTTTATATCAATGTGTTTTATTGATATCTCATGATTGAAATGCAGAAATTTTATGTTTCCTTTATGCATGTTTTATGTGATATGATTATGTTATGGTTCTTGGGCATTATTATGAAGACGGGTGGTTCCGTGATAAACTAACGGTGGGTGAGCCCGTTATAGCTCTCCAATGCATTGGGTAACGCGAAGGAGTGAAACGTTAAGGTTTCTCCGAAGATATTTTAGGGAATATACTGTGATGGGTATCCCAAACGTAACCAAGAGGGTTACTCCCTACGTAAGAATGTTATGAATGCCTCAAGTTACCTTTATGTCTTATGATTTCTATGATTTATTCATGATTTTATGAGGTATGTTAAAGTGCCTATGTTTTATTGGTAAAGTATGATTTCATTCATAAGTATATATGAACTCATGTTTCCTTTCCATGTTTTTTTATAACCCATACTGAGTTTTTATGCTCATCCCAAGTTTTTGAAATGTTTTTCACAGGTCAAGGGAAAGGTACATGATAAGATGATAGAGTCAAGGATGTGTCAAGAAATAATCCATGTTTTATTTTAAATGTGTTTCCATTGATGGGAATGAAGAATACTATCTTTATGTAACCACTTTGTTTATATGTGGAATGTAATGCAAGTTTTATGATCTAATTCTCTAAAACTCTAAACCTGAAAAGATCCTCAACGTGTAATCTTGTAATAACTCAAGATTAAGTATGGTTTAAGGCTGGGGCCTTATAGTTGGTATCAAAGGGAGGTTTAGATAACTTTAGGAGTTAGAATTCTATTAAATGATTATCCAAAAATATTTTTTTTTCGAAATGATATAGCATTTAAAGATTACCATGTTGCTTCATCTAAGACATGTTTGTTCAGAATGGTTTTCCACAGAGGAAACAGGGAAGCAGTGCTAGGAAGGCATACAGAAGGAAATAACCTTCCGAATCAGCATCCTGAGATGGTCGGAATTGGAACTGAATAGTTTGTTGCAGTAATGGAACAGTTGACTCAAGCGATAAATGGCGGTGGTATCCATGCACGAGATCAGCCAGATCAACCGCAGAGGAACATGTCAGTGGTGGAACATTTCATGAGGAAACATCCACCATCATTCAGAGGATCATCTGACCCTGTTCTAGCTGAAGGGTGGATTAAAGCACTGGAGAAGATTTTTGATGTCATGGGGTGTTCAGACAATCAAAAGGTTAGTCTTTCTATTTACCGTTTGGAGGGTGAAGCAGATCAGTGGTGGTCTATGGTTAAAAATATCAGGGACGCCGATGAGATTGATGCTCTTGACTGGCATGAATTCAAAGGTATGTTTCTTGAGAAGTATTTTCCTAAGGCTGTTCGACTTAGGATGGAAAAGAAATTCTTGGAATTGAGGCAAGAGGAAGACTTAGTGGCTGCCTATGAAGAAAGGTTCACTCGATTGGCAAGGTATGCTCCAAATTTTATCCGGGACCTTGATAGTAAAATCAATCGTTTTTACTCAGGATTAAAGCCAAAATATCGAAGGGCATTAGCTTCTCGTGAGTTTAAAAGTTATGAAAAGCTTGTTTGATGTGATGAGAAGGTGGAAATGGAGTTTGCCGATGACCAAGTGTTCTATAACAACCAGCAGAAGAAGAGACAGAGGTGGCAGGAGAAAGGTAAGAATTCTTCAAAAAATTCTGATGGTAAGAGAACTAAGTTTCCAATTTGTGATAAATGTGGCAAAAGGCATGCTGGGGAATGTCTTCTGAATTCTGGGAAGTGCTACCGATGTGGTAAGATGGGACATAAGGCTCGTGATTGCACTGAAAAGGATCAAGGTGAAGGTAAGAACAAATTTGATTTGCAGTTAGTGAAATGTTATAAGTGCAATGAGATGGGTCACTATGCAAATGAGTGTCCGACAAGGAGCTTGAGTGATGGGAAGCAGTTAGACTACAAGAAGAATGGGGTGGTGAAATCCTTTGCAACTACTTCAGAAGATGTCGGGCCATCAAATTAAGTGGTATCAGGTACTTTGTTTGTTTTTTCAGATTACGCCAGTGTGTTGTTTGATTCGGGGTCTACACATTCTTTCATCTCTGAAACCTTTTCTAGTAAAATGGGAATACCATCTCAAGAAATGACTCCTGAACTTTTGGTAAAAACACCTGGGGGAAGTGTCGAGGGAAAAAGAATTTAAAAGAATCTTCCTATCCTTATCTGTGGAAAGAACCTACTTGCAAACCTTATTGTTCTACCTCTAGTAGAGTTTGATGTTATCCTGGGTATGGATTGGCTCTCTATTTACCATGCTAAGATTGACTGTAGAGCTAAAGAAGTTTCTTTTCAGAAAGACTTTCAGTTTGTTTACAAGAATGAACCCTTACTTTTGATAACATATCACGAGGCCAAGAAACTTGTAAAAGATGGAAATGAATGTTACCTTGCACACGTCGTTGAAAATAAAGGAACTATTCAGATTAAAGATGTTCCAGTGGTAAATGAGTATCCTGATGTTTTTCCTGATGAGTTTCCTGGAATAATACCAGATCGGGAAGTTGAGTTTACTGTTGACTTAGTTCCTGATGCTAAGCCAATTTCAAAACCCCCTTATCGAATGGCACAAATTGAACTTTTAGAGTTGAAGGAGCAATTGCAAGATTTATTAGAGAAAGGTTTCATTAGACCTAGCACATCACCATGGGGTGCTCCTGTTTTATTTGTTAAAAAGAAAGATGGTTCTATGAGACTTTTCATTGATTATAGAGCCTTGAATAATATCACTGTTAAGAACAAATATCCTTTGCCTCATATCGATGATTTGTTTGATCAGCTCCAGGGAGCTCAGTTTTTTTCAAAGATTGACTTGAGATCGGGGTACCATCAGCTGAAGGTAAAGGAGGCAGATATTCCGAAGACCGCGTTCCGTACGAGATATGGCCATTATGAATTTGTAGTAATGCCTTTTGGGATAACCAATGCACCTGCTGTATTCATGGACATAATGAATAGAATTTTCCATGAGTTCTTGGATAAGTTTGTGGTGGTTTTCATTGATGATATTTTGGTGTTTTCTAAAAGTAAAGAGGAGCATGAAAAACATTTAAGGGTTATCTTGCAAACCTTAAAAGAAAAGAAACTGTATGGGAAATTCAGCAAGTGTGAGTTTTGGTTGAAACAAATTTCTTTCCTTGGTCACATTGTTTCTAAAGATGGAATAACTGTTGATCCTGCAAAAACAAAAGTTGTGGAAGAATGGACAAGACGCACAAATGTAACCAAGATTTGTAGCTTCCTTGGTTTGGCGGGCTATTATCGAAGGTTTGTTAGAAATTTTTCACGGTTATCTAGTCCAATGACTAAGCTAACTCGGAAGGGTGTTAAGTTTATCTGGACAAAAGAATGTGATGATTGTTTTCAGGAATTGAAAAGAAGAGTGGTGAATGCTCCAGTTTTGGCACTACCTTCCAGGAATGGTGAGTTTGTTATATACAGTGATGCTTCATTGAAAGGACTTGGTTGCATCCTAATGCAGAATGAACAGGTAATTGCTTATGCTTCACGACAGTTGAAAACTCATGAGGTAAATTACCCTACACATGATTTGGAATTAGCTGCTGTTGTTTTTGATTTAAAAATTTGGAGGCATCATTTGTATGGAGTAAAGTGTGAAATATATACCGATCACAATAGTTTAAAGTATATATTCACTCAGAAAGTGTTAAACATGAGACAAAGGAGATGGCTGGAATTAATCAAAGATTATGATTGTACAATTCATTACCATCCGGGAAAAGAAAATAAAGTTGCTGATGCTTTGAGTCGAAAAAGTAATTCTTCATTAACAATGTTGCGTTTGGAACGTGATCCTTTGGTTAAGGATTTGATGAACTTTGGCATAGAAGTTGTTGGTGCAGGAAGTCCTTCTGTTTTGTTTCAGGTATCAGTGAGATCATCTCTATCAGATAGAATCAAGCAAGCACAGAAGCAAGATAGTGAGTTGCAGAAAAAGGTAGAGCTGGTTCAGAAAGGTAAGTTGCCTGAATTCAACATTGATAATGATTGCGTTTTGAGATTTGGGAAGAGATTGTGTGTGCCTTGCGATTCACAGTTGAAGAGAGAGTTGTTATGTGAAGCTCATAGTTCTCCATTTTCAGTTCATCCGGGCAGTACTAAGATGTATAGAGATCTGCGGGAGTATTACTGGTGGGATGGAATGAAAAGAGATATTGCTGATTTTACTGTGAAGTGTTTGACTTGTCAGCAGGTTAAAGCAGAGCGGCAGTTACCGAAAGGGATGCTTCAGCCTTTACCAGTGCCAGAGTGGAAATGGGAGAATATATCCATGGACTTTGTTGTTGGATTACCGAAGACATCTCGAGGTAATAATGCAATCTGGGTTATTGTTGATCGCTTGACCAAATCTGCTCATTTCCTAGCTATACGAGATACTTTCTCTCTTGATCAACTTTCCCGTTTGTATCTTAAAGAGATAGTCAGGTTACATGGAGTTCCTCTCTCCATTGTATCGGATCGTGATCCCAGGTTTACTTCTAACTTTTGGAAAGGCCTTCAGAAGTCGTTGGGTACTGAATTAAATTTTAGTACAGCTTTTCATCCTCAATCAGATGGGCAGTCAGAACAAACAATCCAGACATTGGAGGATATGCTACGAGCTCGTTCTATGGATTATCAGGGAAGTTGGGAACAACATATTTCTTTGGTTGAGTTTTCATATAATAACAGTTTTCATTCCAGTATACAGATGGCACCATTTCAGGCATTATATGGGAAGCGGTGTCGAACTCCAGCTTTCTGGGATGAAGTGGGTGAAAGGAAGTTGATGGGACCAGATTTGGTAGAAGAGATGGCAGAAAAAGTTCAGCTGATTCAGAAACACATGAGAACAGCTCAGAGCAGGCAGAAGAGTTATGCGGATAACCGAAGGAAGGATCTATCTTTCGAGGTAGGTGATCATGTTTTTCTCAAGGTTTCTCCTTGGAAAAGTGTGATGAGATTTGGTAAGAAAGGAAAGTTGAGTCCAAGGTTCATTGGACCATACGAAATTCTGGAGAGAGTTGGATCAGTTGCATACCGAGTGGCTTTACCTCCGAGTTTATCTCAGGTACACAATGTTTTTCACGTTTCTATGTTGAGAAAGTATATGCCAGATCCATCTCATGTTTTGAGTCCAGAGGTAGTTCAGCTGGAAGAGAACCTATCTTATGAGGAACAAACGGTCCAGATTCTTGACCACATAGAGCAAGTGTTACGGAATAAGGTGATTCATTAGGTAAAGGTTTTGTGGAAAAACCTAATGATTGAAGAGGCAACATGGGAATCTGAAAATGCAATGAGGGATAAGTACCCCCATTTATTCGATAAGTAAATAAATTGCGGGGGCGCAATTTTCTAAAGGGGGGAAGGATGTAACATCCCAAGTAAGTAATGAATAATAGATATTTTTATCTATGTCTATTAATGATTAATATAGTGTTATAGAGGCTTAAAATGAAAATAAATACAATCTTATGCATGGAATACACTAATATTCTTAAAAGATTGTTTTAGTGCCTTTTGATGGAAAACCATTTTTGAATCTATATTTTGACAATTTTATAAACTATGTTTGTCAAAATAAACTTATCCTTTATGATTGGGACATCAAAATTTACCTTGTGTGAATTTTTTGTATTTTTCTGACAATGTTCATTTTTTAATGAATAGTGAAAAATACTGCATTTTACATCAAAACTGCTTTTTAATCTAATTTATTTATATGATTAGATTATGTTTTGAATTGGTTTTGAAGTGAAATTAGAATATATTTTTACCATTTTATCCAATGGTGGTCATTGGAATCAATTTCACTTTGAAATTAGACTTAAACTGGTGTCAATCTTTTGATACTTATTGTTTTCTAAAAACACGGTATTTGCTCTGGCAGCGGGAATTAATTATTAAATTAATTAATGTTACTTATATGATTTTAATTTTGCAAAATATACTTCATTTTTGAATTCGGAATATCAAATATATCTTAGGGTGAATTTTTGGTAATTTTCTGAAAAACTTTAATTTTTGATGAATAGTGAAACCACTAAGTGGTAATCAAGAAAACTGATTTTTCAGTTAAATGAAAGTTTACCACTAATGTGTATTGAATTTTGAAAATCTGACATACATGGTTGTCATTAAGAAGTAAAATGTGGTTCGATGAGATTAAAATATTTTTTGGTGAATAGTAACTTATTAAGTTTTTAATCACGATTAGTGGTAATTAGTGTAGTTTAAGGTATAAATAATGCTTTAATAATATTAAATGACCTAGACACATGTCCCAACATTATTGGTTGTGTCATGGCCGACCAAGACAAGCCATGGGTCAACTTGGGGACCCCATGGAGACATTTTGGTTGGGAAATGACATAAATAACTTTTTATTTAATGTAAAAGTAAAAATGAAACAAACAGAATATGTTTTACGAAAACAATTTTTACATGGGGTTATAAAGATCAGATATTTGATTATAAATAGTCATTGGAAAGCTAAAACGATTTCCTACATCATAGTATTTTTTTTATGATTTTTAGACATTAAATAAATTAAATTATTTATGACATAATCATGATGCAGTGATGACATCGTTATTTGACGATTTAAATAAAATGGAAAGACAATGTAACATCTATGAACTACACATGGCCAAAACCAATTGGATGAGTGGATGTCGAACCCGTATCACCTTAACCACGAATTCTATCAATGTGGGACCTTTTAAAACCGAAAAACATTTTCAAATAAAGTAATATTTCTTTACTTTCCAAAAGTGCCCCTCCTCTCCTCTTATAAAAGGCCCCCACCTCTACCTCATTTCACACACTACTCAAGCCTTTGGCTCGGCAAACCCCTGCCCATTTACTCTCTACACATCCCTCTCCTAATTCTAGAGGATTCCCTTTGGGCAGAATCCTATCAAAGGAAGCTTTTAGACTCAAATCAAAAGGAGATACACTTTTAAAGGTAATTCATTCCCTCATGTTCATTTGTTTTATTTTGCTTCTCCAACCCAGTAAACTCTTTTTATTTACTTATTTTGTAACAAAACCAGTATCTTAAATATACAAGGATGTTTTTAAAATATTTATTTGAGCTACACTCTCACACAACTACATCAAATGGTTAAAGAACATACGGTTTCCGTGGATGGCGAAATTCTGCCTCCCGAAACGATGATTGTTCAATACTCATTTAACACCTTCAAAGGTGGACATTATGATGTCACTATTTTTATATATGATATATAATATTTTTATGTTTTCCTTAAGCTTCTGTTTTTTTAATTTTGGGCATACCTTTATGGTTTCCATTATGGGTAAACACGATATCTTCATTTTAGGAAGTGCGGACTACCGCCCCCTGAAAGTGATTTGATTCGTTAATACCATATGTGGGATGTGTAAAGGATAAAGTTAATGATATTATATATGATATTATACTGGAATTATAATATACCTTTATATCATTATGATTCCATTCTATAAAATATGAAATAGAAATGAAAGTAGCGTTCATGCGTACGTACGACTTACCGTCTCCATGAACGGTGCATTTCATTTCTTACCTCTAAATGATTATGTATTATTATAAATGCAAGTATGTACTGGATATCTATGACATATATGATATCTACATCATGAATACCATTCTGGATATAATGAACCTTTGACCAAATTAACAACATGTAAGTGTAAGAAGTCTATTTTTGACTTAAGAACCAAATACCGACAAAATGAACATTATTAACTTAACTGATTACATGATGTTCATAACATGGTATAAAAGGAATAATGAACTTGAAAAATATTCATAAGAAAGTAGAGATTAACTCAAGTTTATTATTCAGGAGATTAAAGAACGGTCGGGTCATGTCGGATACGAGGTATGGGACTTCGTCTCAATCTCATTTCATTGAGGCATATTTTATTTTATACACAACTTTCTTTTATACGGTGTATAAACCCCTTTGACTTTTACGTTTATTCAAAAGGAATCTTTTTTATATGAAGCGTTTAATAAACGACAAAAAGGGAATGTTTTTGTCGTACGTATGTGGCGACAACGACTTCTCCGCCGTCGTAACCGTTATTTGAGTTTCGGCTTCCTCTACAAGCCATACCATCTTTTTAAAAGAAAAATAAATACCATGTTTTAATTTTCTTTTATTTTGGTATTGAAAATTGTTTTCATAATGTTTTTATATCAATGTGTTTTATTGATATCTCATGATTGAAATGCGGAAATTTTATGTTTCCTTTATGCATGTTTTATGTGATATGGTTATGTTATGGTTCTTGGGAATTATTATGAAGACGGGTGGTTCCGTGATAAACTAAGGGCGGGTGAGCCCGTTATAGCTCTCCAATGCATTGGGTAACGCGAAGGAGTGAAACGTTAAGGTTTCTCCGAAGAGATTTTAGGGAATATACTGTGATGGGTATTCCAAACGTAACCAAGAGGGTTACTCCCTACGTAAGAATGTTATGAATGCATCAAGTTACCTTTATGTCTTATGATTTCTATGATTTATTCATGATTTTATGAGGTATGTTAAAGTGGCTATGTTTTATGGGTAAAGTATGATTTCATTCGTATGTATATATGAACTCATGTTTCCTTTCCATGTTTTTTTATAACCCATACTGAGTTTTTATGCTCATCCCAAGTTTTTGAAATGTTTTTCACAGGTCAAGGGAAAGGTACATGATAAGATGATAGAGTCAAGGATGTGTCAAGAAATAATCCATGTTTTATTTTAAATGTGTTTCCATTGATGGGAATGAAGAATACTATCTTTATGTAACCACTTTGTTTATATGTGGAATGTAATGCAAGTATTATGATCTAATTCTCTAAGACTCTAAACCTGAAAAGATCCTCAACGTGTAATCTTGTAATAACTCAAGATTAAGTATGGTTTAAGGCTGGGGCCTTATAGTTCCACATTGGGGTCAACCATTTATAGGTCACCAACATAGGATTTATACATGTAAAAGTCTTCCAAAAATGCTTATCTAATTCTGAAATCTTATAAATGCATGGAAATATCTATCCGTGTAAGGGTCATCCAAAACCCTACACCCAATATGTATAGAGAATCCTATAACTCACCTGTATACTTGTATAGACACCTATATTTTTAATAAAAAAATTGAATCCTCGATACCCTTTATGACCTTATAAAAACACCAAAACTCAATTAGTACTTCTAAAAACATGTACAACACTTCTACTAGTACCCATTATGTACAAGTGAGCTTAAATTCACCCCAAAATAATTCCTAGATCACTAAATCCCACACAGAGTCCAAAAAACACATAAATTTTTTATTTAAACCAAAATTTTAGATTGAATGTATGAGAAAAAAGGGGATTTAAAGAATAAAACACAGAAAAACACTAGATTAAACTTTGTTAACACATAAAAAATGGGAAGCGTGTTAAAAATTCCTTAACATAAAGATACTAATGTTGAAGCTACACTCCTAAAAATCATTGGGTATCACTCGTGATACCTCCAGTCATTATCCTCACATATCAAACTCTTGATCTATTGAATACTATTGGATTAGAAAATGATTCCTCCATAAACACCGAAAAAACCTTATTTCCATGGTGATTGTTCTTAATATTTTACTAAAATTTAGGCCAATAATTTTCAAAAAAATTTATTGACCATGAACTCAATATCATTAATGGTTATCACATGAAATGTGTTAGAAAAAACCACCATAATTAAGATACATGGAATATGTAATATAATGACCCATAATTTTATTAAATTATATTTATTTACTAAATAAATGTTTTTTAAATATTATATTATAGAAAACACCTAAAAAACTAAGATAAAAAATATTTTCTATTGAACAATGATCATTACATTTTTTAGCTGGGAAACAAATTAAAATGAAAAAATTACAACTGGACAAAAATTATAAAATAGAACAAATAAAATAGGAAAATATGGATCACTCCAATCCATTATAATCATTACCCACCCAACAAACACTTAATAAATTAAACAAAATATTATAAATCAATCAAAATCGTATGAGAATTAAAATATAACTATAAGATAAATTGTAGTAATTTTTGTGTGAAAGAATAAAATTATATTTATAGGGTATAAAAGGAAACATGACCATTAGGATTTAATCATTATATTAACATTGGTAAATATTTAAGTTGGAAACTATACCCTTGGTCAATTGTTTTACTGTTACAATCTGTTTTTATAAATAGTAATGATCAAGGGTAATTGATACATAAAGGAGAATTGAAGGCCTTAACCAGTAGAGTCATTCCATTGGAAGACCATTTGTCATAACATAAGGGGGAGGTATCAACACTAGGGTTTTCCATTGACCAATCCTAATCTGAGACTCAATAAGTAAATCTTGAATAAAATTTACTATAAGAGAATTTAAAATTACATGAGATTACCACATGATCGATGTTAGCTGAGACACCCCACATAACTACCACTATCTCACACGATACCCTTTAGGAATGTATGGGTGTAATGCGGGGTTTCATGTGTTGAACATATATTAAATTCCTTTCTATAAGAAAAATTTTTACTTCAACAATTCCAATTTAATAAATTTTTTTTACAAAAAATATATGTTTAATTGAGACAAGAGGAATAAATTGAATTTTTGACATAAATGAAACAAATTTTTTTATTTCTATAACATATATAAACTTTTATAATAAATTTAAGTGTTCTAAATAAATATTTTTAATCAAATAGTATTTTAAAACATTCTATCCAGAATATAAATGATAAAATAATTTTATAATGGCTAAATAATTTTTTTTAAATTCAACAAAATTGACTATCCCATAAAAATTATATTTTTATATAAATAAGGATTTTTATATTTAGAATTTTATATTATCATATTTAGATAATTATTCTGAAAAAAACATTAAATTTTAAGTTATCATGTCTGAATTCCGGTTGGGTGAATTTATGATAATTTTACAAAATACATTATTTTTCCCTGAATATTAAAAATATAGTTTTTTATTTTTGGTATATTTTATGACATCATACTTATGCCATAATAATTTACAAATTTATTAAACACAATAAAAAACATTAATTTTTTATTTTATGAATATTAAATGTTTTAATATATTTTAATCAATTTCGAAAACTATCTATGACTTTCCAAAGTCTAAAAAAGATAATTTATTTTTAAAAACATTACTTTGTATAATATTTATTATTCCATGTAAAAAGAATTATTAAATATGGTGTTTAGTTTTTGAGTATTAAAATAACATAAAATGTGATCCAAATATCAAATGCCTTGAGAAAAGTCTATGGGTAAGCCAATGGTTTTTCATTTTCCAAAACATAGATTTCCAAGACCTATATTATCAAATTATTAAATAGTTACACCTCCTTTTCTTTATAAACACCACCATTTATCAATTTACATTCACTCCCAATCCATAATCCATGTAGTTATTGTAATTTTTTCATCCTAAGGAGTCCCCCAAGGTTTTTTCTAGCCCCCAAGGTTCCATCCTCACGTTTTATGTATAACTCTTCAAGGTAAGGGAAATATTTACTTACCTTTGCCATTCAAGTTCTTTTTTCTAGTGGTATGTATTCTATTTTACAAACTATGTTTTTTTGTCAAATTTTTATTATACCATCACTCTAGTAAGAGTATTTAATGAACTGTAGACCCTTTCTCTCTCTAATGTTACCCCTTTATAAACCCATGTTATATACCAATCATGCTACCGAATTTACTTCTCTAATTTCTCTATTTTACTTGAAAAATTCTCTTTTTTTTAAGATATCGAAAAATATTTTATTTTAAATTGGAACTCAAAAAATATGTAAACATGATTTATAATTCTAGGATATATATATATTAATCTCTCATTTATATTCATGGGATAAAAATTAAGTAATGATAATATCTTTAATCTCTTTTGTGTGCCACAACTTTTCATAAGAAACCCTTTAATTAATCTCTATGGGTTATTAATGGAATGATTTATTATGATCTATTTGGTTTTGATAAAATTAATACATATGTAGGGGGAACTCTGATACCACTCCAATTTATTGGTTATATAATTTAATCTCCAAAGATGATATGTTTTAAAATACCTTGGTTAATAACCTTAGTAATTTTTATTTATGACACCTTTGTGATAAACTTTTGTGATATGCTTATGAATGTATTATTAAAATAATTTATCCATATTTATATGTTATGATTCATGTTATTATTATTATTTTTTGTCTTATATTCATTAATTATTGTTATACATCATTTTCTTGTTAATATGTTTCATGATCACATGTTTTTTGTCTCCCTTTATTATTCTCTAAATGAGATTCATGATCACCCCTTTCCTTTGATGTATATTCCCATGTCATGAGATACAGTCAATGTTTCTTAAGAATAAAAAAATAAGAATCCTTTCATTTTGATTAGATGAATGTTTTATGTTTTCATGTATTATTTACCTTATATCCTAGAAACTAACATTTAAAATATCCTCTGCTTGTAACACGTATTGAAATGTTAGGTAAGAAAATATGGAGATTTAATAGTTGGTATCAAAAGAGAGTTTAGTTATTTGTCAAAATTAGGAAATTATAACTCGAGTAATAACCACAGGGAATATTCTAAATATAGTTGTTTCGAACCAAATACATATTTGTTTGGATTCTACATGTGGATATGGATATGGAATAGATGTGTACGGGGTAACACCAGAAGACACCACTTTGAGCTAGACTTGAACAGGAACTGGTTCATGACAACGAGCCTTGTCGCACATTAGGTATGATACACATGGAGGATATGTTAGGTTAGTCACAATATTTTTATGAAACATAATATAGGAAATATATAAAACCAAATTATTAATAGAAGAAATTGATAACATATTTAAGAAATATGTTTCAAGACATAAAATCCTTTAGAATTATAAGATTCTAAAAAGAAACAAATAGTTTACTAAGGATTTATTCTTATAAAAAATGGCAGTAAATAGGAGGAACCATGTAAATTATGAGTCAGATGGATGTTGTAATGATGATTTTCCAACAGAATTTTGAATGGAAAACATCATGAGGATGAAGAATTAACTAACTCAAGTTTTGAACAATAACTTGAATAATTTCAAGAGAATATATTCATCTTGAAGGGAACAAAATTCCATTGATCCCTTTATACATCAATGAACACACTCTTTTAGTGGTTCTATAAACTCATTGATTATTGAAAAATGGATAATCTCTATAAAAATGATCTTTTATGTACTCCATTGTTTGGAGCAAGAGAATGTAACCTGCTAGTATAACTCTTATTTGGGGAAGTTGATCAATGTTGGACACTAATTATAAACATAAAGACAAGAAGGGATATCGATGCTATGAAGTGGGAATATTTCATGGGAATATTTGTTAATAAATATTTCCACCTTTGGATGTGAATGAAAATATAGAAGGAATTTCTAGAACTGCAATAGAAGGAAAATGAATCAGTGGGAATCTATGAGATGAAATTTTCCACAATTGGTCAATAGACACGTATCTTTGTTAAGGATCCCAACGAAATTGTTGATAAACTATTTGGTGGAATGAGACCCAATATATAGAGGAATATATAAAATCTATACTTTGAAAGCTATGAAGTGAAAATGTGGAGTTCAACAATGTTTGAATTGGAGTCTGGAGAGATGTAGTGGTCACTTAGATCTAATGTAAAGAGGAGAGAAATAGAGGCAAATTTATGGATAAATTTTGATCATGGAAGAGGAGGAAAGAAAGTGAAACATTCTATGAGAAAAAAAGTCAGAAGAATTATTCAAGGAACTACATACTTGGCAGTGTAAAGTTCTATAAGTGATGAAGAGATATCCGTATAGCTCGGAACTATCATTATGAGGTGAATCCTCAACTTTTCAACACCAACAATGAATTGATGATTATGAAGGAATAATTGTAAATTCAGTGCTTTAAATGTAGAAAACCTAGATAATTTCCAATCAATTTCTAAATCAGAAGATAATAGATGGGAACCATCATCAATTTCAATATAATCCATATTAGAAAGTATTGTAATTTTCTACCACGAATGCTGAAGTGGAGGCTTTTAATGATGTTGTGACAGTTACAATCATTGGGCACTCAAATCTAGGAAGTACCTCTCTTGAATATGGTTTAAGGAATTCCATTACTTAATCTATGTTGGAAAGGAATAGATAATCAATCCCTAAACTTATATTACTATAGTTCTCAATCAATAATCTTGGAGGGATTAACCAATCATCAAAAGTTCATAGAAACCCTAATATTAACATGGGAGCATATAAAATCATTGAAAATATAGTAGTTATTCCCATGGTGGAATTCAACACTATAATAGGGATAGAATGGATCTCGATGTATAATTATAATATCATATATAGTATTAAGGAAATTTTAGTATTCATGAATGCATAGCCTACAATTATTTTAAAAGGAGAGATATCATAGCCAAATATTTCTCTAGAAGAACCTCCCATAGACTTTTTTTGTGAATATGATCGATGAATTGTGATAAAGAAATGAAAGTATAGGAATATAAATTTTCCCATCATTTAGGAATACTTTGATTGTTTTGAGGATTTATCTTGAACTCCCCCATAAATAGAGTTATATTTCTCCATTGAACTCATACTTGGTTCGAAGACAATATCGAAGGCCCTATATGAAATGGAAAATATGGGCTTAGAAAATTCAAGAAATAACTTCAAGATATTCTAGTGAAGGGATTTATATGACCATGTTTGTCTCCTTGGGGAGCACCTATTCTCCTTGTGGAGAATAATGATGGATGAATGTGGAGATTCATTGATTATAGAGAAGTTAATGAGATCAGAATGAATAAGAAGTATCCTCTCCCAAGGATTGATGATTTATTTGACCATATTCATGGGTCTCAAATCTTCTCAACGATTGACCTCTGATTTGGTATCATCAATTAAGGATGAAAAAAATAAGATATTCTAATAACTACCTTTCAAAAAAGATGTTGTAATTATGATTTTTTTGTTATTTTCTTTGTTTTGACCAATGATCCAGCAATATTTACATGCTCGATGAATGGAGTCTTTTAGGAGTACCTTGACAAATTCAGGGTTGTTTTTATTGATTATAGTATGATATATTCCGAAATCCATGAGGATCATTAGGATCATCCAAGGGTAATATTGAAAACTCATATGAAGGAGAAGATTTCTGGAAAATTCATCAAATGTGAATTTCAGTTACAAGAACTGGAATTCATGGGGAATGTTGTAAATAATAAATGAATCTCAATTGTTCGAAAAAATAAAATTCCTAGAGAGTAGTGGCGTCATCCTACATCAGCTACTAATCTTCATAGATTATTTGGTACATAGGGATATTATAGAAGGTTTTTTCAAAAACATTTTATGAATTTATAATCCACATCCCAAGTTAAATCTGAAAGGGGAAAAAGGTCATATAGACAAATGAGTGTGAAGATTGTTTCCAAGAAATGAAAACGAGATTGGTTTCAACTGCTGTGTTATCTCTATCCCCTATCAGAGAAGTATTTGTTATTTTAATTTACAAGGATCGAATAGAAACCGATAAGGGGGTTGAATCTATTGTTTAACTTTTTATAAGTTTCAAAACTTTAAGAAACTTAACCCTTACAACCTATTAAGATTTATTTCCTTATAAACCATTAACCAGAAACTCATGCATGAAATAAAGGTAAGGAAAGAAAGGAGAACAGGGTTTACAAGGTTGAACCTCAGTGTGAGAACCTATGTCCTAACCATAGCCACATCCATGGGTCTATGTAAATCCATTAAAATAAAAAAGTGAATACAACTTGTGACAACTCCTATTAGATGCCATCAATCTCCCAATAGGAAAATTTATAATCACTCCTGTCAGTTTAAAATGTTTTTTTAAAGAACAAATGATCCAAACACAAGAATAATAAATATGTTGAAGATTCTCCACAAATTATCTCTCTGAATATTTAGTCCGATTTTCTTGAATCCGATTTTTTGAAATTGGTCTTCTCAGCAAGTTAATAATTGTTCTAATTTCCATCTAAAAAAACTCAAGAAAACTTCATCAGGATAATTACAATATTATTAGAAAGGTAAGATGATTCTGACTCTATTATTCTCAAACACTCAAGAAAACTTATTCAAGATGGAAGGGTCTTTTCTCTTTGAATTATCTAGTGCTCTTCCTTTTCTTCATGTGTGAAAGTTACAAATGAGCAAATGATTTGGGAGAATATTTTTAGAAAACTCAAAAAATAAAGGTAAGAAATTTAAAAATCATTCTTGATTCCTCAAATAATAAATGCACCTCAAATATCTCACATTTAATCTTCAATATTTGACTTCTTGAAACCTACATAAATTTCTCTAATATTTACTCAAATTTGAAATTCAGGTTTGAATTCTTGAAATATTCATATCTTTCATGAGGAATATCTTTTCCTTAAGGATGATATGTTTCTTAAGAATTCAATGTTGTTCAGAATTGTTATTCATGTTTTCTAAATATGTTGCTCAGAGTTTTCATGCCAATTTTTTTACATGTTTCTTAGGATTGTCATAAGGTTATAAATTCAGGTTTCAAAACTTTCGTGAACATTCATTGACTTCTTCAACTCTTCAATCTTCTTGAGAAGACTTTTCGGTAAGAAACTTTTATTTATATAAGGAAAATTAATTTATTTAAGAAATTTTTCCGTAAGAAACATTTCCTTTCATAAGTACATCTTCTCTAAGAAATATTTCCTTAAGCTCAACAACATCCTCAGTTACCAGGATCTGAGTTTCCCAAAAACATGCTCAGAATTAGGATCCAAGTATATGAGCAACATGCCCAAAAGTAGGATCAGGGATTCCCAGTAACATTCTCAGAAGTAGGATCCGAGATTCCCAGTAACATTCTCAAAAGTAGTATCTGAGTAACCTGCTTAGAAGTAGGATCCATGTAACATGTTCAGAAGTAGGATTAGGGTTTCCTAGTAACATTCTCATAAGTAGGATCCAAATTTACCAGTAAGATGCTCATATGTAGGATCTACGTAACATTCTCAGATGTAGGATCATTGTAACATGTTCAGAAGTAGGATTTAGGACTCCTAATAACATTCTCAGTAGTTGGATCCGGGTTTCCTAGAAAAATTCTTAGAAGTAAGATCTGGGTAACACACATAGAAGTAGGATCCAAGTAACTTGTTCTGTAGTAGGATAGGGGTTCCCAGTCACATTATCAGAAGTAGGATCTAGGTTTCCTCATAAGTGTTTTCAAAATTCATGTTTCAAATTTCATATAATGTTTCTTGAAAAACTTCATCCCTTTCCAACATTTCTTCAACAGATTTTATCATGAAACATTTCCTGATTTTTGAAAACATTAAGATCAGACAAGAAACATCTGATTTTGTTTAGAATATTTGCGACACGTTCTTAACTTTTGACTCTTTATTCTTATACAACATCCTCTTTAATAAAATCATCAGCAACCAAAAACATCATCATTCTGTAACTCAAAAACATTCTTCAAAAAAATATTAGTTATCAACAAATACAAAACATTTACAAAAAACACCATAATGGTCCTTCAATCCCCCCTTTGTATTTTATGGAAACCCTTGTTAACATGTTTTGACCTATTAAAAATTTTCACTTCTCAAGTTCTTGAACATTACCCAAACATAAACTTTCTCCAAAAAGAGTGTCCAGAGACCACAATACTGGATAAATTAATGTTTTTGAATGATTTACATCCCACGGTGATAATCAAATTTTGTATCCATGTAAGGATAAAATTCACCTTACTCAAACTCACCCTCAACTTTTGTTTTTTTCTTTCTCACTTTTTTTCCTCTCTCAATTTTCTTTCTCTCCCCCATTATATGATAACCAGAACATCATATTCATAAAAGAAATCCAAGTAAATACAAATTTCAAGGTAGAAAGTTGTTACTTACTCTCCCCCTTGGTAAACATAATCCAAAGAACGGTGGGGAAAATTTATTATCAGTTTTAGGATGTCACAGGAGGAGGCTGAATAGGGAGTTGTAGCCTCTTATCAATAAACCTTTCATTTGACATAGCTGTTGAAAAAATATCAACAATCTGATACTTTGTTGAAATATATTCCATCAAGACTTCTCTAGAAGTAGATTTCTATTTTAAAAAGTGATAATTTATGTAAATGTGTTTTGATATTGAATGTTGAACATTATTATTAGAATTATCAATGGCACTTTGATTATCACAGAGTATATTCAATGGTTTGGAAACATTCAATTTCAAATCTTCCAACTGAACAATGATCCAAATCATTTTTGTACATGCCTGAGTTTCAACTATATATTCATATTTTTCTATTATTAAATTATATAAACCCTGTTTATTAATGTTCTAAATCACAAAGCATTCCCCTAAGAAAAATGTTCCTCGTGATGTTGACTTTCTATCATTACAATCACCATCCCAATACACATCAGTATAACCATGAAACTTCTTTTCATTGTCTCTCTTGTATAACAACCCATGTGAAGTTGTTCAGTTATCATATCTCATAATCCTCTTAGCTTACAAGATGTGTGATTATTTTGGATTAATTTGATACTAGGAAAATTGAGTCCCCACATAAGAAATTTCAGGCCTTAAATATGTAAGATAAAGAAGACTTCCTATCAGCTTTTTATAGTCATTCTGATTCACACTTTTCCTTAATTCATCCTTGATCAACTTTGTGCTCACTGAGATAGGAGTTGAAAATTCCTTTGATTCATCTGTCCCAATATTCTTTAACAACTCCATGGAATACTTTTATTAGGATAACAAAATGCATTTTTATTGTTTTTGAACTTGTAATCCATGGATGAAATTGAACTCTCCCAACATTGAAATTTCAAAAAATTTCTTCATCTCTTCATAAAAATCTTCAAATAACTATTCTTAATCTCCTGACAAAATTATATCATTCATATAATTGATTAAATTAATGTTCTGAAGTCAACATCATTAACATTCAAGTTTCTATCAAGCTTTCCTTTTGAAAAGTTCATCATTCTGAAAGAATTTTCAAGCTTCGAATAACATTCTCGTGGGGCTCATTTCATAACCTACAAGGATTTAATGAATTTGAAATTTTTTTTCATGATCATCAAGTAAAAACCCACATGATTTTTCTATGTAATATTCTTCCCCAATGTCAACATTTAATAAAGATGACTTTAAATACATCTAATAATCCTTGTAATTAAGATGATTAGCCATTACAAGAAACATTGGAATAGTTTCCCACATTACAACATGGTCAAAGAATTTATCAAAATCCACACCTTCCACTTGTGCATATCCTTTACACAGAAGCCTTTCTTTGTTTCTTGTATCTTCTCTAAAATCATTCAATTTATTTGTATAAACCCACTTGGTTCTGATAACATTTTTATTTGTTGGCCTTGGAACTAGTTCCCATGTTTCATTCTTTACTGTCTGATCTAGCTCTTCATTCATATCATCCACCCATTCTTTATGTTGAATAGATTCTGAAACTGATTCCAATTTAACATTGGAGATATGGGAAGTCTGATTTTCTAATTTGAACACCCTTATTCTATGAACAAGAGCCTTTTGATTCCCAATAATATTTTTAAATTCAACATGTTTCTTTAAGGTAGGAAAAATATTATTTCCTCCTCCACCATCACTTTCCTCCCCATGTGACTCATCTGAGTCACTTTCACATTTGTGGGGATTCCCGGATTTATCTTCCTCAGTATTCTTAATAGATTTTGTGATAGAACCTAGATTTTCAATTACCTTCACATTATATGAGTCCAAAAACATGTGTAAACATTTTTTCCATCATTTGTAACTTCTTTCATTAGGTTAATTACTGATAAATATTCTTTCTTCAGCTTTCTCATCAAACATTCGAAAGTTTGTATTTTTTGTTTTGAGAAAGCATGGATTTCCAAAAACAATGAATTATTTCAACTGAGGTTTTTTATACTACATCTCATAAAGAGTCATATTGGTTTTCGGTGTCAATAAGCATCTATTTTGAACACGCACAGTAGTGCCAATAACTTCTCTCTGAAAGAATTTTGAATGTTTGTATTCTAAAAACATACTTCTTCCCATTTCCACCAAAATTCTATTCTTCTTTCTGATACTCAATTTTTTGGGAAGTATGAGGATCACTATGCTGATGTTTGATAACATGCTTCATTAGATAAGTTTCAAAAACATTTCTTGTGATTTCGGTACCATTGTATGTTCTCAGCTTCCTTATGGAATCCCCCAATTCTTTATCAACATATTTTTTGAAGAATTTAAACATTTTAATAGTCTCTAACTTATACTTCATGAACATGATATTTTTCAACCTAGTGAAATCATCAATAAAAGTGATAAAGTATAAATCTCCTTTTGTTGGTTGATGTCTCATAGGCCCACACAAATGATAATGAATAAGATCAAGTGGTTTTTTAGATTGAATTTCAACTCTCTTATAACTCTTTTTAGTCATTTTTCCCCTCTGGAAAGTAATAAAAACATCCCCATCTCTTATTTTCAGTTCTCAAAAATTTTGAACAACATCAACTTTAGAAATCTTTTTCATGTTCTTCTGCCCAAGGTGGAAAAGTATATGGTACCACAACTTTTTTTCATCTTTAGCACTCAAGTAACATGAGTTGTTGAATTCTCTAATTTGAAAGAGATCTAAACTATTTATTTCTCCTTTTGTAAATGATTTTCCATCTATCATACTTTTGAAGATACAAGAATCCTTTATAATGTTTACATATTTTCTGTCATCACGAAGTTGACTTAGGATAAGTAAGTTATGTTTTAAGATTTTGATATCACCTATCATATGTGAACAACAAACACTATCAAGGATCCATGGTTTTTTCCTTTGACATTATTTCAAGGCTTTCTTAACAACAAAATATCTTTCCTCTTCCTTCTTATTTTTACCTTTATTTCATTTCGTATCATAAGAAACTTGTTCTAGAAAAAATTTCATACATATTTCAGCATGATGACTAGACTGATCACATCTTCCATAAATTTTTTTTTGACATTAAAATTTATTCCTTTTTTGAATGTTTCTAACATCTTGGGAATTCACTTTTTCGACTTTCTATGAGTTGGGAAAGTTACTCATTCTTCTTTCACTAATTATTCCACTATTCTCAAACCTTCATCTAGATAAAGATAAGTTATGCCTACAATTATGAGAACTTTACCCACAGATTTCATAGCACCAGAAATAACATTCAAATCATGGATTTCTATTCAAGAAGGATATTTATCTATGGAAACTTTGTTGAGGTTGAAAACTTCTTTTAGCTCTTGAAAACTCAGGATGTAGGCCATCTCTTCTTTTGAGTGAGTTTTCTAATTTTTTAGGATTGATAGGTTTCTCACATTATCTCCCCACCCAGGATTTTCTAATACTTTTTCTATAAAATGAAATGTTAGAATAATTAGATAAAACATTATTTTGGATAGTAGAAAATTTCACCCGATACTCATGGTAAGAATTCTCAAAAATCATGGAAGTCTTAGCTTTTACTTCAATGGATTTGTTGAACTTTCCATTCATCTTCCTTAGGAAATTTCAGACTTAGTGACTTTTTATTTCTACTTGTTGACCTCTTGTTATTTTATTTCCAGCCTCATGCCAAGATCGTCAATCAACTTTCCGGGTTATGAAATTCTATGTTTGTAACTTAAATTTTTTTGAATGTATTCGTCTTCCTTATTGGTGACATATTTAATTACATCATGGACTTCTTTGTGATTTTTATTCTACAAAAAAATTTCTTTCTTGAGATATTTTTTTTCTCAAGACATGCATGAAATTCGGATCTTAAATGATATTCTCTGTAAGATTATTCACCACCTTCTTCACTCATTGAGGAACCATTTGTTTTCTCTACTTTTTCAATGAAGGTCCTGAATATTTCATTTCTTTCTGCTTCTGAGGAATATTTTTTTGACTGTTCCAATTTAACCATCTTGCTAAACATACTTATTTTCTTTCCATAAAACTTCTTCTTTAAATTTTTATAAGTTTTATCTTCCTTTTCATTCTAGTTATACTTCTTCCATCGAGGATTCTCATCAGAAAAACCTTGATATTCTCCAACATTATTCTTTAGGAAATTAATAAAAATGTGTCTAATTCTACCACACTCAAAACAATTGAGAGGAACTTTCCCTCTATAATATCCTCCTCCTCTTCTATAGTTCTTTAATATGAGAGACAATATTTTTAATTCAACTCTTCGTCTTCTATAGTTCTTGAATATGAGAGACAAGATTTTTCATTCAACTCTTCATCTTCCATATCATCAGACTCACAAGGATCTGCTTCATCATCATGTTGGATTTTCATCTTTCTCATAGCTTCAAAAGAAATTTTATATTTAATCATCTTCATAAATATTGGAGATTTCCTGATTTCATAAGAAAAAAAATAATGTTATGTAGTTCATTAAGAGATAAATCACCCTTATATTAGAAAGATGAAATTTTAGAATCAAACCTATTTTGATAGTTTCTCATATGTTTTTTCACAATTTTTGTGTCTTCCAATACATCTCCACCCCCCTAATGCTGCAAAAAAACTCATTCACTCTAGTGAAGTATTACTCAATTGTTTTATACATCTCTCATTCTTATGTCTTCATACTTACTATGCCATATCTGTATATTTTATTCTGTAACATTAGTATTCCATTAAAAAACAATCCCATGCTTGTCCCACACACTTTTGGAAGATTTAAGACCCATCACCTTTTGAAAAAAATTCTATTATATGAACAAAAGGATTTTATTTCGTTCCTTTCAATAAACTTCTATGTTTTTTTATCAATAGTTTTAATGGGGTCATCCTTCTCAATAAGGGAAAACCAATAGCGACAGAATCAACAACTTCCAAGCCAAGAGATATGAGATAAAGAATCATCCTATTTTTCCATCCATAATAATTCTTCCCATCAAATAGAGGAACTACTCTACTATATACAGAATTGATATTTTCTTTGATAAGAATTCAATAAGGGAACCTTGCTCTGATACAACTTAAAGTCAAAGGGATCAAATAACAACAGAGAAGGTTGGTTGAATCAGTTGTTTATCTTTTTATAAGTATAAAAACTTCAAGAAAAATAACCCTTGAAACTTGTTAAGATTAACTTCCTTATTATCATTTAGTAATAAACTCAAGAATTCAAGAAAGGTAAAGAAATAAAGGCACAATTGATTTAAAAGGTTTAGCCTCAATATGAGAACATATGTCTTTTCCATAGCCACCGCCACGGGGTATAGGGAAATCCACGATAATAGATAAGTGAATACAACTTGTTCCAACTCCTATTAGACACCTTCTTACTCCTAGTAGGAAAGATTATACTCGCTCCCATTAGTTTTCAATGTTGTAAAGAATGATCCAAACACAAGAATAAGAACTTTGTTGAAGCTGCTCCACAAATGCTCACTCAGAATCTTTAGTCCGGTTTTCTTGAATACGATTTTCTGAAACCAGTATTCTCAGTAAGGTAATGATGGTTTCAATTTCCTTTTAAAAAAAGACTCAAGAAAACCACTTAAATATAATTATGATCTTCTTATCAAGGTAGGATGATTCTGATTCTCTAATTCTCAAACACTCAAGAAAACGTCTTCAAAATGGTAGGTTTTTTCACTTTTAATTCTCTAGTGCTCTGCATTTTCCATATGTGGGAATGTTACCAATGAGAGAATGATCTAGGAAAAAATTTATAGGCAACTAAGAAAACAAAGGTGGGAATCTTGAAAATCATTCATGCTTCCTCAAATAATAAAAACTCTATAAATCTCATGCATTTAATCTTGAATATTTGACTTCTTCAAACCTATTGAAATTTATCCAAGATTTACGTGAATTTTAAATTCAGGTTTCACTTCAAGAAATATTCATATATTTCTTAAGGAATATCTTTTCATTAAGGAAGATCTCTTCTTAAGAATACAAGTTCCAATTTTCTCAACATGTTTCTCATAATTGTCATTCCAGTTTTCTAAACATGTTGGTTAGAATTGTCATTCCAGTTTTCTCAACATGCTGCTCAGGATTGTCATAAGGTTCTGAATTCTGGTTTTAAACTTTTTTTGATCTTTATTTGACTTCTTTAACTCTTAAATCTTCTTCACAAACTTTTTCTGTAAGAAAATTTTCTTTCTCTATGGAACTTTTTTTTATTTAATGATGTTCTTTGTAAGAAACATTTCCTTAAACTCAAAAACATCCTCAGTTTTTGGGATCTGAGTTTCCTAGAAACATGCTCAGAAGTAGGATCCAGGTATCCCACTAACATTACCTAAAGCTGGATCACAGTTTCCCAATAACATTACCAGAAGTAGGATCCAGGTTTCCCAGTAAAATTATCAGAAGTATTATTTGGGTAACATTCTCATAAGTAGTATCCAGGTAACATGTTTAGAAGTAGGATTTGGGTTTCTCAGTAACATTCTTAGAACTAGGATCCGAATTTCCTAGTAATAGGATTATAAGTAGGATCTGAGTAATATGATCAAAAGTATAATCTGAGTAAATTGTTCAAAAGTAGGATTCGAGTTTCCCAATTACATTCTTAGAAGTAGGATCCATGTTTCCAGGTTACATGCTCATTAGTAGGATTCAGGTAACATGCTTAGAAGTTGGATTTGAGTAACATGTTCAGAAGTAGGATCTTGGTTTCCCAGTATCACTCTCAGAAGTAGGTTCCGGTTTTCCTCCTATGGTTTCTCAAAATTCACGTTATGAATATATTATAATGTTTCAAAAAAAGGTCAACCCTTTCCATCATTTCTTGAATAGCTTTTATCATGAAACGTTTCCCAATTTTTTAGAACATTAAGATCTGAAAAGCATCGTCTTAATTTTTTTAGAAAGTTTGAGACACTTTCTTAACCTATGATTTTTATTCTTCGAAAATATCCCCATTAAGAAAATAATCTACAACTAGCTACTTCAACATTCTATAAGTAAAAAAACATTCTTCAGCAAGAATTATTAGTTTTGAACAAATAAAAATCATTGTTAAAACATAACACCATAATGGTTCTTAATTATTTATACTGATTCATCCCAAAAAAGGATTTGGTCCTTCCTCATGAAAAGTGACAATGTTATTTATTAGGAATTCTAATAGTTAAAGGCTCGTGAGAAAATTTATTCTACGTTTGACTTAGAGCTAACAACATTTTTTTTCACAAAAAAATTTGGGGCACCATCTTTATGTGTATAAATGTGTTATATACACAGTCCACCAATGTTTTAAGTATATTTTCAAACAAATGTAATTGTACATGAGACAATTGATATGGTTGGAACTCATCAAAAACTATAACTAATCAATTCATTATTACCCTTGAATAGAACACAATGTCGCCACTTCGTTAAGTTGAAAAGAACCTATTGTGCTAGAAATGATGAGGATATATGGAGATAATTGATTATTGACCAAGTAAAATTGGTCATGGAAATCGTAAGGGAATGAAATCATCAATACTATCCAAAATTATTTCTCAACCATCGTTACCAGAGAAGATCAAGATATTTCAATTTGAAGATCCATTATTACAAAATTAGAAAGAGGTTGTGAAGAATGGAAATTTTCCGGAGTAAAATACTGATGAAGATGTTGTATTTAAATTTTTTGCAAGGCTATTTGTCCCATTCTCCCTAGAGATAATGAAGGAGATGATGGATGAAGCTCATAGATCAATATTCTCATTACATCCTTGACACACTAAAATGTATAGGAAACTTTATGATCATTGTCAGTGGAACAATATGAAAAGGGATATTTTTAAATAAAATGAAAGGTTTTTGGTATATTAGAAATTGAAGGTATTGTGATGAATTAAAAAAGGGGTATTACAACCACTTACCATAAAAATGGATGTGGTACAATATCACTATGGATTTCCTCAATGGTCTCCTAAGAACATCCAATGGAAATAATGTGATATTGGGTATATTGTATAGACTTACCCTAACATCCCATTTTATTGCTACTTAGGATGATTTTTCTCTTGAAAAAAATTCCATTATATACATAATGGATGTAATGAGGTTGTATAGGGTACCACTTTCTATTGATTCAGATCATGATCCAAGGTTCACATCTAATTTTTGGATAAGTATTCAAGTTGTTCTGAATAATAAACGGAATTTTAGTATGGCCCATAACCCCAAACTGATGGAAAATATGAATAGAATATTCACAAATTATTTGACATGTTGAGAACATTCTTGATGGAATTTAAAGGGGGTTAGATTAATACCTCCCATTAGTTGAGTTCAGGTGCAATAATAACATCCACTCGAGTATTCAAATGGAACCATATGAATGTATATATTTAATTAAATGTAGAGACCATACATATTGGGATGAATTTGGTGGGAGGAAATTACATTGGCCTGATCTTTTACAAGAGATGATAAAAAGGTTCTTTCCATCCAAAAGCATGTAAATGTTACTCAGAGTCGGAAAACGAGTTATGTTGAAAATCATCGATAAGACATGATGTTTGATGTTGGGGAAATTTTTTTCCTTATAATATCCCCATGGAAGAGATTTATTTAATTTGAAAATAAAGGGAATATTATCCCTTGGTACATTATCCCATTTGAAATCCTTGTAACATAGTACAATTTTCATATCGGCTAGAGTTTCCACAAAATCTAGCTCAAGATCAAAATGTAATTCCATGCCTATATCATGATGAAGTACATAGTTGATCCCTCATATTTATTGAATCAAGATATGGTACAATATGAGGATCAGATAGTGGAGATATTGGTCCCTAGAGACAATTTTCTACACAACAATACTACCCACCTTTTCAAAGTGTTGTGGGGGATCCATAATTATGAATAAGTAATGTAATATATTAGCATTATCCCAAGGTAAGAACCATTAATTTTGGGTTTCAGTGCCTATTAAAAGCCCTAATAATGATGCCTATATGGTAAAAGGAGGTATCTGGTGCATCTGAAGCTCATTTGAGCCCGTATCCCTAAAATGAGAAGATGAAGAATGGTCCACATGGTTAGGAAAAACTGTGAATCCTGGCCCGTATGGCTTTTAAAAACCATGCAGTAGCAGTTACTGGGAACCTAAGGGATGTATGATTAGTCTGTAGCCATAAAACCCAAGGTCAACCATCATGAGACTACCTATAGGTTTTGGATAGAGTGGTTTCAGATATTTTTTACATTGTTAGTCAAACTATGTTTCTAATCTTATAAGGTTACCCTTTTAACAGTTAATGTTGAAATATTATCTCCTTGTTTGGAAAAACCATGCGTCCAAAACGTGAAAATTGTGTTTTTGGGTGAAATATCAAAAATAACAGTCTTTAACGATTTTAAACCCATCTCAATATTTTATTCTTCTTCTTCAGCAGGATTTATCTCCCCTTGGTGCACTAGCTTCTCTTTCAACTCCTTTTTTGGGTTTGATACGCCTTTTTCATTTGGTGTTTGAATCCCTCATTGCCAGAAGTTTTGGATCGATCTCGGTAGGATCTTACTTTCACAATATTCTTTTAGAGGTTCCTATCCAATAAATTGTTATATTTTGGTATGACAGTTTTCCCTATTTTTGGGGCATTTTACAAATACAAAATTTTTTCCATTCTATATTGAATCGAGCCTCCATAATGGATGAGTGGGTCACAACTACATCAATATAGATGGTTTAGGATATTTACCAACATTTCATTTTTTTTAAATAACTCTATCTTGTGATTCATATTGGAACCTTCTGGAGATGCCTTGAATTTCCTTATTAAATTAATTAAAATAATTTCTATGATTGTTGTGACCCCACCAGGTAGAGAATCCCATCATTGTGAGGTTCTAATTTTTATTATCCACCCATTTTTGTGGGAACATAATTAATGTAGTATTTAAAAAGATTTAAATTGTTAATAACCACATGTGAGTTTTTCCTCAATTAAAAAATTTAATTATTTTATTTGAAAAGGAATAAATTGTTTTCCTTGAGCTTCATGCCCAAAATTTATAATTGAATTTCTTATGCATGATGTTTCACTTTGGACATTCTTAATTGTTAAATCATTTTTACTAGATGGCATTTTTTATTTCCTCTGTACATTTTAATCCATTTATGAAATATTATTTGAATTGTAACTTGATATTGTTTTATAATTTCATATGTTTTTACTTGGAACATAAATGAGTGGTCTGAATTGAATGATATGCTTAGTTAAGATTGTTAGATTATGCTATTCAAATGTCATTGATGACATGTGATTAGAAATATGCTATGAATTGTTCTACACTGTATTAAATGCATTGTCGATGTTCAGATTTAATTGGATAGTTGGGTCAAATGGTGGAATGTAATTATATACGGATTAATTTCCTTGAGATGTTACTTGGTTAGTATGGATCAACCATTTCTATATGGGAGAGAACATGGGTCTGGATTTAAGGATTCCATGGATGAACTCACTGTTCTAGATTGGATCTAGTTGCACCGAGAGAAATACTTTGGATTTCCAAGTATAGGATCTTCAAGTAGTTCTTTTATACTCATGAATGACACCAGTTCCTTAGGGGAGAATGCAAGGATAGAATCATGGGTAATATGGATAATCCATGCTCTGTGGGATACACTGTTCCCTATGTGAGACACTTAGTATAAAATTTGAGTCACTATGTCTTGAGTGATACAAGGGACACCATTTGGGATGCATTGGATGGACTAAAAGACATTTTTTATATTGGAGATTCCTTTAGTGACCCTTGGAGAGCTATATAGATCACCCTTGATGGGATCAGAACTCCACCTTTGGAATTTATGGGTTTATTAAATGCTTACTTCATAAGTGATGCATCCTTTATTATTATTATGGAATTCTTGAGTTGTAACATGGAAATTTGACTCAAAAGTTAAAGAAGAAACATGGGCTCAACTTATTTTATTTTACTCGTTCCTAGTGTCCCATTTATAAATAGTATGACTTGAACATGTACTTCGTTTCAGGTATCCAAATTTGGCCAATGTTGGTGCTATTGGTTAGGTGTCCATTTAGGAACCCAGACTGAGGTGGTTATTACTAATTATTTATTTTATTACTTTTACTATTGTGGAACTTTGTCATTTATTTATTTCATGAAATGGAATGACCTAGACAACATGGGGGCTGACCTAATAATAATTTATGTCACACCATCCCTTGGCACCAATGAAATTCACATGTTCATAGGTATGGATAAGGGAAAGTGTGATTCTTTTGAGGATTGACTAATTTATATCTTGAGAATTGATCATAGATCAGAGGATGAAGCCTATGATCAATGTGGTTATTATAGATTCTTTTTCCTTTTGGTATATTTTTACTGCATGTAGTATATTCTTTTATCCCCACATACCTGTACTCATATTTTTATTGACATTTGACATACCATTATTATCCTTTTTTTATCTACTGCTATTATTCATCTTCCTCCAGTTTCTTATTTTTGTTGTATGATTTATTTCCATATTTACAATGTTGTATTTTTATATTTATGCTTCATATATTTATTATCTATATTTTAATTATGTGAATAATCTAATCTATGAGGGCATATTCTCCACATAAACACACCCAATAACCTTTCTACCAGTTCGAAGACTCTGGATATTGTGGAGGCATGTTTGAGGTCTTGTGGCCCACTGTCTTGGGGCACAGTTAGGTGGAACAAAGGGCTGGATTCTACATAGTTTTTTCAGGGAGTTTTTTTTCCATTTTATTATTGTTTGTTTTTAGTGAGGAGACATAGATATTGGAATTTGGAATTTACCTTGTGCTTGGATGTAGCTAACCCATATAAAAGGAAAATGTAAATTGCTTGGGATTGGAAATTTCAATTACTGATTATGCCATTGATGGTCTGTAAAACATCACCATTGGGTGACACACATGTTTTATGATACTATTATGTTGATATTTTTTAAATAATGATTTATATTTATTTATCCCAATTAAATGATGTCACTATATAGAATGAATCCTAATATGCACCATAGGATTAAAATTTCTTGCATTATGCCATGCGATATTTACTTTTAGTGTGCATTTCCAAATTTTCATGTGATTTCTATTGTGACATGTTCTGTTGAGCCTTATAGTTCTTATTTGTTTTATATAATCATAGAAATATTTCAATCTTTATGGCCTGAATTTTTTATAATTTGGATTAAGTAGATTCCCAATTTCAATTTATAAGGTGTATGGTACATTATATATTAGAACGGTGATCCACCTAATTCAACTATTTAAAGGGTAATTAAATCGTTAACTGAATTAAAATAATAACACCTTAAAAATATAATGGTGTTTATATAAGAAATGTGGGATCTTGACCCTAACGTGACATCAGTTGTGGGAAGTAGTCCTTGTCTCCTATGATCTTTTGAGACCTTTTACTTCTCATAAATACTTTGATATAGGAGAAGGTTGTTGGTTCTATTTTTTTGAAGGAGTAATTGTACCTTCCATTCTTTATCTCATTCCAAATCTCCTTTTCCAATCTATTTTAATTCATTTATGGGGAGTGTGATTTGAATTGAAGAGCTATGACACCACAACATGCACATGGTGTATGCCAATAAATTGGTAATGAGAATACTCTCGAGGTGGTGGTACCTAATCCACCCACGGTACCTCTAGTAGCTAATCATGGGGCCCCTACTCATGAATTTCCATGGGGGTATTGATGCTTAGTTTCATGAGAGCCTCATATGGTTCATGAAGTCTATTCGGGGTGCACCCCAGACTTCCCCTACTATGGAAGAGTTAAATTGAGTCCTCCAGTAGAAGCATCCTCCCATATTCATAGTGGATGTAGAAGCTAATGTTATATAATAATTTCTAAAGGCAATGTTATCTATCATCAAAGATCATGAGATGCCTCTAGAGCAGAGTGTCAAGATTCCACTAACATGTTATGTGAATCCTCAAAGAATTGGATGGATGTCATATCTCAACCTGATCATTATCACGGTATGGTCTTCAAAGATTTCTTGATGAATTTACTTGACCACATATTCCAAAAAACTATTAGAGAGAATCATTCATAGGAGTTCATGAATCTTCTGAAGGGAACTATTACTATGATAGAGTATTCTACTCTTTTCCCCAAGAATTATAATTTTTCTTCATTAAATATCTTTAACAAGTTGAAAACCATGAGGAATTTTGAGGATGGGATTAGGCACACCATTCTCCTATAGGTGAAAGTATTTCAGTTGATGACCATTACTGAGACACTAAACCAATCCCTTATTTTGAATTGAAACGTTATAGTAACCGGAAATGTGATGCAGGGTGGTTTAGTTTGGAGGAAGGGTGACAGTTCTTCTAGACGTTAAAAGTTCTATTTATAGGGTGAACATGGGGATGCCTCTCGCCTGGTGACATGCTCTGAAAGATTCATAGCATGTCACAAGTGTGGAAGTCCATGCTATAAGAAGTCCCAGTTCTCGAGGAACCCAATGGAGTGTCGAGCCTGCGGCAAGATGTGTCTTCTTTAGTGCCTATGTCATTATTTTCCTCATTCCTCTAATGATTGGGGATCCATAACATCCCCTCAGTGAGGTACATGATCTATGAATCCATGATAAGTTGGTATTTTTTCTTATATCATATGATCAGGCCGAGGTGCTAGTGCATGTGGCTGAGGAATTCACGCTTCCAAACATCAATGTTATGTGAGTGGATCTGCTCAAGAAAGTCAGGTAACAATATAGGGACATAGTTCATGCCATATTTTTGTAGTGTAACCTTTACCCATGTAATAGTGTCTAAGGACATCCATGGTTACATCCCCTATTCTAGTGAATTCTAATTTAGTTTCTTCCCTTTTTGATATGGGTCGTCCCAATATTTCATATCTTCTATGTTTGTGGAAAGCCTTATTCATGAAATGGAGTAATATTGTGGATTCATGTCTCTAGACACACTATTTGGGGTTAGATCGGATGTCAAATTCCAATGTCTGGAGTGGAAAGCTTTAAATTATTGGGTGATGTTTCTTCTAGAGTTTATTTATCCTCAAGATGACTGACTTTGACATCATTTTTAATATGAACTGTATTGTTCTGTATCATGCCCATGTGAATTTCTATCACTGCTGAGATTCTTCTACATCACTTGAGGGAATCACATATTTCCACAACGGTTGATGGGATATCCATGAAAATCTAAATTAACACAACAAATATGTGCTTGGTTGAGTGAAAAATCAGTTGGAGATTACCTTTATGAGTGATCAGGGTATATTGTCTATAGAGTTCCCTCTTATAGTGGATCATTTTAGGGATGTCTTCCCTAAAAATTTCTCTATCATACCCTATGAGGGAGAGGTTGAGTTCACCATAGAGCTGGTTCGAGGTGCAATACTAGTGTATATTCTCCATATAAGATGGTACCCATAGATCTCTTGGAAGTCGATAAATATCATTAAGGTATAAGGATATGGGTTTTATTAGACCCAAAAAATCCCCTTGGGGTTGAATAGTATTTTTTTTTAAAGAATATGGATTTAACCCACATATTGTACATAGATTACCACCAATTGAACCGGCTAATGATATATAATTGGTATACATGACCTCATATAGATCTTCTTTTCAACTGGATCTAAGGAGGAACATTTTTCTCCAATATTGATTTGAGGTCTGGATATTATTAGGATTTCATGAAGAAATCAAATATATGACATATAACATTTTGGATCAAGTACAACCTGTACGGGTATATGTTTACCCTATTCAATATGACAAACAACTCTAAAGTATTTTTAGGTTTAACAAATTATATTTTTCACCCCTATCATGATTCCTTCATGGTTTAATTTTTAGATGAAATGTTAGTGTTTTTATGAACTAGAAACGACCATGAAAATCATATTGAGATCATCCTATGTACATTGAGATAGAATTAGCTATTTTTAATGCTCAATTTATGACACTTTTGGATCATAAAATTACACTTATTTTTTCATATAATATACAAGGCTAGTGTATTAGTCGACCCAGAAAAGTTGAAAGCCATGGTCTTATATCACTATCTTAAGAAAGTGTTTGATGTAGGTTGTTTTATAGTATTTGATTGATATTTCAAGTGATTCATCCATGAATTTTTTGACATATAAGTTATAATTACAACATAGACTATGAATTATGAAATTTTTCTACGGTCTGATGCTTGTGGGATATCTTTCTAAGTGTCAAAGTCCAGACTAACCTCAGTGCTGATATTGATTTTTCCAGATATGAGAAAGAGTTATACAGTCTATTGTGATGCTTCTGGAATCATTTTTGGTATAGTTTTAGTGGAAGGTGATCGAGTATTGGAAAATGTGTCCCTCTAACTGAGGCCACATGATAAGAATTACCTGATTCAAAAACTTGAGATAAAATTCATGGTTCATGCTCTATGTTTTTGGAGGCACTACCTGTTTGGTGAGAGATGGTTTTTCTTGGAGGATCATAAAAGTACAAAGTATGTCTCCACACAAGGATACGTGAATATGATGTAGAGTAGTTGGGTGGAATACATACATTACATCTACCTTGTACTTTATTAGACACCCAGAAAGGGGAGTGTCATATCTTATGCCTTGATCTATAAGACTTAGATACAATCCATCAAGGAAACAAGTAGTGAGTGGGAGCTGATATATTTTTTATGAGTTACATCTGGAGGTTTAGGAACAAACCAGGAATTCAATTTTAGTAGATCTTATGCCATCCTATTCTCTTTTGATAGAGGTTCATATGAGGTAGATGTATTATTATGAGGGTGTGGTTTTTAGAGAGAATTATATAGGGAAGAACCCACCTCCTGGTTGGGCTATTGATGGTGATGAAACTCTACTCTTTTGTGGTTATGTATGGGTGACATCAGACATACTGGAAGATTTGATGTGGGAATCACATACCTATGTGTGGGATTTTTATCCTAGTATCATGAAGATGTACCAAGATACACACCATTATTGTTTCTGGTCAGTTACGATGAGGAATTTAGTAGGGTTCATTACTCGATTCTCCAACTATCAGTAGGTGAAGTCAAAGCACTAGAGATCTACATGAATTCTATAGCCTCTCTCTATTCTTGAGTGGAAATGGAAAAAAATCACTATGGGTATCATGATAGTCTTTCAGATATCTCCTCAATGCAGTGATGTGGTATGTGTGTTTTTTAGGATGACCAATGTTGCACACTTTCTACCAATCCGAGAGACCATCTCTGTTGATCAGAAAAGGAGGCTATACATCCAAGATAAATTATGAATTCATACTATTATAGGTTATATTGTTTATTTCAAAGACATCCACATTACATCATGGTTCTAGAAAGGGTTGAAAATGGATCTAGGTTCATAGATTATCTCGAGTACGCCATATCATCCTCCGACTGAAGGGAAGTTCAAGGAGAGCATAAGGGTGTTAGAGGATATTTTAGAAGTATGTATGCTTGATTTTAGAGGTTTGTGGGAAAATAATATTCCTTTGGAAGGGTTTTCATAAAATAATAGTGTTTAATAAATGATTCGGATTGATCCACATGAGGATCTCTATGGTAGACTATACCGTTCACCTTTATATTTCATAGAGGCAGGTGAGGTAGCTCTGCTAGGTCCCTGCCTTGTAAAGGAGACGTCAAAACAAGTCCAGGTGATTCATAAGTGTATGGTAATAGCTTAGTCCAAGAATAATTCTTATACAAATCACCACCGTAGACCTCTAGAGATCATGGAAGGGCATCAGATTTTTCTTTCATGTATTACCAATATTGGGTTAGAGATGAATCAAATGTGACAACAAGTTATCACCTTGATTAGTTAGGCATTTTTATATAGTGGAGATATTTGAGCCAATAGCCTATTAGTTGTTGTTTCCTCACACGTATTATTCCAAAAATGATGTATTCCATGTTTCTCTACATTGAGAGTATCATCTAGACCCGTCTCTTTCATATGACCATGAGGATATCAAGCTGGAAGCATATATATCATTCAAGGAAAATCCAATTAGTATCATTGATTATAGAACAAAAGTTCTCCAAGGTTGGTTAGTTTTTCTGTTTTGGGTTCTATGGTACAATGGGAATGTACAGTATAATAATTTGGAGAGGGAGGATGATGTACATGCATAGTGGCCATCACTCTTCTCAGACGATGTTTTACCAACACTCAAATAGAAACTCAGGGACATGTTGATTTAAGGAGTGGTGGTTGTAACATCATGGCCTTTTCCAATGGTAAAGACTATTAATTTTCTATTATAATTCCTTTAAAAATTATTAATAATGATTCCTAAATGGTTAAATGATATATCAAGTGTGAGTAGGGATCGTTCAGATAATAGAGCCCTGAAATTGGAAGAGGTAGACTCGACCTAATAGTAAGGGAAAATGGTGCCGACCAGATCACATAGTTTCCCTAAACAGTATAGTAGTAGATAGTGGGAACTTGGGGAAAACATAGTTGGTAAGATATTGTGTGACCCTATGCACAAGACCATGCGACCACCTATAGCTTTTGGATATAGATGTCTCTCATGTTCTGTACATGGTTAGTAAAACCATTAACTTAACTATGTGAGGTGCCCCTTATAACAGTGAATAGATCACTATTGGAATAATGTTTAGCCGATTTTTTTTTTGCAAAAACATGAAAAATGTTTTTAGTTGAAATATCTAAAACAAAAATCTTTTATGATTTAAAACCCATCTCTTTCTTTCATCTTCTTCTCTAGTAGGATTTCTCCTCCCCCTAGTGTACGAGCTCATATTTCTACTCCTTCCAAGGTTTTGATCCACCTCCTTCATCTGGTGTCCTAATCCCTTTCCATTAGAAGAGTTGGATTCATCTCAGTGTGTTCTTACTTATAAACTCATCTGTTTCAAGGGTTCTCTCACATCTATTGTCCTCTTTAGGTGTGATAGATTTTTCCCAATTTTTAGGGAATTTGAAAAATCATTTGTTTTCTTCCGTTGTGGGGAAAATCAAAACTCGATAACAGACAAGTGGAGAACTAGTACATCAATGTAGGTGGTATAGTCTATTTTCCACCATTTGGATTCTTATAAAAAAATTCTATGTTGTTAAATACATCTAAACTATCCATTGATTCCTCAAACATGCATAATAAATTAATTCAAACTATTTTCCAGGTCTTTTATTACCCTACCATGTGGTGAAACACATCATTAAGATGTTCTCCTTATTGTTGGCCACCCTGTTGTGTATTACCATCCTCAATTTCATATTCCCTATGCCTTAGATGGATATTAACCATGTGTGAGTTGCTCCATAGATAAATGAATTAATTATTTGATTTTAATTGGAACTAATGTTTTGCCTTGAGATTCACAGAAAAAAATTATAATTGAATTTGTTATGATTGATGATTCACATTTCCCATGATAAATTATTTATGTATTTCGGATGGATTCTAATTGTTATAGCCTTATGACATAGCTACCCATTTATTCCATGTCATGTGACTTGTACTATGAGTTTTTTGTATGAGGCCATGTTTTTATTACTTTGGCCATAAATGGGAGGTTTGAATTGAATGATATGATTGGTCAAGATTTTTAGATTGTGATATTGTAGTTTCATTAATGAAGTGTGATTAGATATATGTTATGACTTGTTCTTTTCTATATAAATTATTTCATCACTGTTAATCTTTAATTATATATTTGGATTAGTTGGGGGCATATAATTATATTTGGATGCATTTCCTTGAGATAGGGCTTGGTTACTATTTATCACCTTTTACCAGCTTGCAGAGGACAAGAGTGACAATTTAAGGATTCCATGGATGGAATCATCATGTTTGGTTGGATCCAGACACACCAATAGTGAGACTTTGGCTTTGTAGGTATGAGCTCCTTGGTTGGTTTTCTAATAATCATGAGTGACACCAGTTCCCTAGACAAGAAACCGAAGACAGAATGATGGGTAATATGGCTATCCCATTCTCTAGGTATACCTGATTACTAATGTGAGATACTCGATATGGACTCAGATTCACCATGTCATGAGTGATATAAGGAAAGCCTTATGAGTTTCCATATATAAGATCAATGACATTGGTTATATTGAATATTCCTGTAGTGACCCTTGGGATGATGAATAGATCGCCTTTGATGGCATCAGGACACTACCTTCAGATTTGGAGTATTGTTTCAATTATTTTTTCTCATGTGTTCTATCCTTTATTATTATTTTCAAATGTTTTAGTGATAACACAAAAATTTGACCTACATACAAATAAAAAATCATAAGTTCATCTTGTTTTATTTTCCTTGTTCACAATATCCCTTGTATATATATTATTATTGAACAATTACTTGTTTTTATACAAGTAGGTGGTATTGGTCGGGTGTCCATTTAGGAACCCAAACCAAGGTGGTTGTTATCTATTATTTATTTTTCTTCTTTTACTACAATGGAACACTGTCTTATATTTATTACATGAAATAGAATGGCCTAGACACTATGGGAACCAGCCTACTAATATTGTATCTCACACCATTCATGGGCCTCCATTGGAATCCAGTAATATTTCAAAATTTTATATATGGATGAGGGGAATTATCGTACCTCAAATGAATGATTGATTTAAATCTTTAGGATGGAGAACATGGATGAGTAATGAACCTATGATTTAGATGCTCGGTGTATAAATTTTTTACATTTTTTATGTTATTTCCAGTATGTAGTATACTCTTGTATTTCCCACTCCTCATAATAATATATTGTATAGACATTTCACAAACCATCATCATATTTTTTGTATCTACTGTTGTCATTTAGCTTCCTCTGGTTTCCTTTTTTTATTGTATGATTCATTTTCATATTTCTGCTACTATATATTTATATTTATGCTTCGTCTATTTATTACCTATTGTTTATCATTGTGAATGATCATATCAATTAGGGAATATTCTTTATACAGATGAACCCTAGGCCCTTACTGTTAGTCAGAAGCCTCTGGTGTTTGAGGATGTATTCATTAGGGCCATGGCCCAGTATATTGGGGCATTGTTCCGTGGAACATTGGGTGGGATGCTATAAGTGACTTGGGAACTAGAAGAGGCAATGAGACAATAGTAACCTACCCATTTCTAAATAGGGAAAATGAGTTGAATATTTTAGGATGAAATCTCTTAATGGGAGAAGAAAGAAACAACCCATACTTATTTAAATGATAATTATTTCCTCAATAAATGCTTGTTGCATAATATATAATATGACACACGTAAAAAATATAGAGAAACGAACAATTTTTTTTCTATTTAACTGTAATCATTACATTAGTCAGCTATAAAACCAATTAATATACAAAACATTACAACAGAAAAAAATAAAAAAAAGAACAACTAAAATAGGAAAATATTTATTGCTCAAATATGTTATAATCATCACCCCATGACCAACACTATTGAAAAAACAAAATATTAGTCAACCAATAAAAATATAATGAAAAATAAAAGAATACCTTAATAGCAATTTCAATGAATTTGGAGTAATAGAATGAAGTGGTATTTATATGGCATAATGGGCAATGTGACCATTAGGATTATTCCATCATATGTCCATTGGTCAATATGACCATTGTTCAATATGATAGTTTGAAACAATACACTTGGTTTAAAATTTTACCAGTATAATCATTATTTATAAGTAGTAATGAAAAAGGATAATTGATAGAAAAGGAGAATCAATGGCCTTAATTAGTAGAGTCATGTTGTTTGGAACCCATTTTACAGAAATTGGGAGGGATGTTTCATCATTGGGGTTTTCCATTAAACAATACCATGCTAAGATTCAACGACGTAATATTGAATGAAATAAAATATGGGATAAGTAAAAATTAGTTTATATTACCACATGATCAGTGTTAGCTGTGCCACCCCACAAAACTTCTACCATCACACACCTTACACTGATGGTGTATCTGAGTTTAATAAGGTGTCACAACTCTAGACCATAGTTCTCATTCCATTTTTATAAGTAAAATGTTTATTCTGACAAATTCCATTTTTAATATATATTTTGTTAACAAAATATATGTTTAATTGAGATTAATTTGATAAATTGTTTTTAGAGTCAATTGAAACATTATTTTACTTTTATAGAAAATATTAAAATTATTTTAATAAATTATATTATTTTGAATTATTTCTATATAAAAAAATATTATTTTAAAACACTCTCACAAAAATCTAATGAGAAAATAATTTTATAAAGTCCTAAGAATTTTTTTATAAGTAATAAATACCCGACTATTCCTTAAAAACCACTATTTTTAAATAAATAAGGTTTTTTATATTTAGAGGTTAATATTATCATATTTAGAACGTTTTTTTAGAAAACAAACTTATATTTGATGTTAGAAAGTCCAAATTTTTTAGGATGAATTTATGAGAATTTTCTAAAAGACTATATTTTTCGGTGAATAGTCAAAATAATTTTTTTTGTTTTTTTATATTTCATGACATCATACTCATGTAATTAAGATTTTATAATTAATTAAACACAATTCATCAAATAAATATTTTATTTTCTAAATGTTATATTTTTTAATTGATTTTAATCTATTTCCAAAAGTATAAGAGACTTTCCAAAGTCTAAAAAATAAAATTTGATTTTAAAATAATTACATTGTGGAATATTTATTCATCCCTAAAAATATAATTATTAAAAATAGAGGTTTCCCCAAGGGCCAAGGTTCCATCCTCTTGTTTTTGGAACTTTTATTCAGGGTATGGGAAATCTTCACTTCCCTTTTCCATTCATGTTATCTTTTAATGTGTCATGTCTTCTAATTTTAAAACTATGTTCTTTTTTCCGCTTTATATTATCTAATTATTATAATAAGATTTTATTTTACTCTTTGTTCCATGAAATATTTATTACATCTTCCTATACATTGATAGTATCATCCATACCCATCTCATTCATTTGACCTTGAGGATATCGAGCTGGAATTAGATATATCCTTTAGGAATAATCCAATCTGTATTGCTGATTATAGAACAAAAGTTCTCCAAGGTAGGTCAGTTCCTCTATTTTGGGTTCAATGGTAGAATTATCATGTACAATATAAGAATTTGGATATGGAGGATTTTTTACATGCATAGTGGATAAAACTCTAATAAAACGATGTTTTACCACCCTTGAAATGGAATCTCAGGGACAAGTTGTTTTATGGAGTGGTGGTTGTAACATCATGACTTTTTACAAAGGTAAAGACTATTAATTTTCTGTTATAATTCCTTTAAAAATTCTTAATAATAATTCCTAAATGGTTAAATGATGTATCAGATGCGTGTAGGGATCGTTTGGATCATGTAGCCCCAAAATTTGAAGAGGTAGATTGCACATAACGGTTAGGGAAAACCGTGACGATTAGATCACATAGTTTCCCTAAACTGTATAGTAGTAGATAATTGGAAGTTTGGAGATATATAGATAGTAAGAGATCATGTGACCCCATGAACATGACCATGAGACCACTTATAGCTTTTGGATAGATATTTCTCTCAAGCTTTGCACATTATTAGCCAAACCATGAACCTAACTATGTGAAGTACCCCCTTATAGTAGTGAATGAGACACTATAGAAACAATGCCTAGCCATGTTTTTTGTCCAAACAATGAAAACATGTTTTTAGGTGAAATATCTAAAATAAACATATCTAATGATTTAATAACCATTTCTTTCTTTCCTCTTCTTCTCTAGTGGGATTTCCCCTCACCCTAGTGTATGAGCTCCAATTACTCCTTCTTCAGAGGGGTTGATCCCCAAAATTCATCAGGTGTCTGAAATCCTCTAAATAAGAAGATTTGGATTCATCTTAGAATGTTATTCCTTCAACACTATTCTATTTCAAGGGTTCACTCATATCTATTGTCCTCTTTTGGTGCGACAGATTTTTCCCTATTTACAGGGAATTTGAAAAAACTTTTTTTTCTTCTATTTTATGTCAAATAAAACCACGATAATAGACAAGTGGAGAACTACTACATCAAGGTATGTGGTATAATCTATTTACCATTATTTGGATTCTTTTTAAATAATGCGATGTTGTTCCTAGTATCAAAACCTTCCAGCTATGCCTCAAACATGAATGATAAATTAATTAAAACTATTTTCATGTCTGTTGTGACCCTATTGTGTGGTGAAACCCATCAATTGGATGTTCTCCTTATTGTTTTCCACCTTGTTGTGTGTTACGATCCTCAATGTCTTATTTCCTATGCCTTAAATGGTTAATAACCATGTGTGAGTTTCTCCTTAGATAAATGATTTAATTATTTGATTTTAATAGGAAGTAATGGATGGCCTTGGGCTTCATGGACACACATTATTGTAGAATTTCTTATACTTGATGCTTCACTTTTCCCATTCATAATTCATTATGTATTTTGGTTGGATTCCAATAGTTATTGCCTTAGGACATATCTACCCATTTATGCCATGTCATGTGACTTGTACCATGAGTTTTTTGTATAAGGCCATGTGTTTATTACTATGTCCATAAATGGGAGGTTTGAATTGAATGATATGATTGGTCAAGATTTTTAGATTGTGACATTGTAGTTTCATTAATGAAGTGTGATTACATATATGTTATAACTTGTTCTTTTCTATATAAATTATGTCACATGTGTTCATCTTTAATTGTGTAGTTGCATTAGATGGTGGCATATAATTATATATGGATGCATTTACTTGAGATGTGGCTTGGTTACTATTTATCATCTTCTATGGGTTTGGAGTGAACATGGGTCCTTATTTTAGGATTCCATGGATGGAATCATCAAGCCCGGTTGGATCCTGATGCACCAAGAGTTATACTTTTGCTTTTTAGGTACAATACCTCTGGATGGTTTTCTAATACTCATGAGTGACACCGGTTCCCAAGTATAGAAACAAAATACAGAATCATGGGTAATATGGCAATGCAATTATTTAGGTACACCCAATTACTAATGTGAGACACTTGATATGGACTCAAAGTCACCATGTCATGAGTGATACAAGGGAAGCATTTTGGGTTTCCTTAGATGGGATCAATGACATTGGGTATATTGAAGATTCATGTAGTGACCCATGGGATGATATATAGATCACATTGGATGGCCTCATGACTCCACCATCATATTTGGAGTATTGTTTCAATTATTTTTTCATATGCACTCCATCCTTTCTTATTATTATTATTATTAAATGTTTTAGTGATAAAAAAGAAATTTTACCTCCATACAAAAGTAAAATCTTAGTATCATGTTGTTTTATTTTCCTTGTTCACAATTTCCCTTTTATATATATTATGACTTAAAAAACTAATTCTTTTCAAAGATTTGGCTTATGTCAAAGCATGTGGTATTAGTCAATTGTCTATTTAGGAACCCGAAACAAGGTGGTTGTTATCTATTTTTTATTTTACATCTTTTACTACACTGGAACACTATCGTTTATTTATTCCATGAAATGGAATGACCTAGACACTGTGGGAACAAACATACAAATATTGTATCTCACACCATTTACGGGCCTCCCTTGGAATCCAAATTTCATTCATGATTGTATATATCGATAAGGGGAAGTATCCCACTTACGATGTATGACACATTTAAAGCTTTATGATGGAGAATAGGTTTGAGGACCGAACCATAGATCAAGATACTCAATGTAGATATTTTTTCCTTTTTGTATGTTATTAAAAATATGTAGTATATGCTTGTATCCCCCACTCTGTATAATAATATATTGTATATAAATTTGAAAAACTTGCATCATTCTTTTTGTATCTACTATTATTGTTTAGCTTTTTCTAGTTATCTATTTAAGTTTTATTAATTATTACATATTTCTGCTACTATATATTTATATTTATGCTTCCACTATTTGTTATCTATTGTTCACCACTGTGAATAATCTTATCTATGAGGGAATATTATTTCTACAGATGAACCCTTGGACCTCACTACTAGTTGGAAAGATCTATTATTTATGGAGGTATGCTTTAGGTCTCATGGCCCAGTATCTTGGTTCATAGTTTAGTGGAACATTGGGTGGGATGCTACAAGTGACGTGGGAACTAGAGGAGGAAATGATACAAAAGTAACCTCACCATTTCTCAATAGAGAAAACGAGTTGATAATTTTAGGATGAAATTTCTAAAAGGAGGAAGAAAGTAACAACCCATGCTTTTTTAAATGATATTTATTTCCTCAATAAATGTTTGTTCCAAAATATATATTATTAAGAAAATAAAAAATAAAGAGATATGAAAAATATTTTGTCTCTTTAACTATAATCATTACATTAGTTATCTATGAAACCAATTAAAATTCAAAACATTACAACTAGAAAATAAATAAAAAAATAATAGTTAAAATGGGGAAATACCGATCACTCCAATATGTTAGAATTATCACCCCATGACCCACAATATAGAAATAAAACAAAATAGTAGTAAACAAAAAAATCTTATGAATAGATAAGATAACCTTACTAGAAATTTCAAAGAATTTGGAGTAATAGAATGAAGTGGTATTTATATGGCATAAAGGGAAATGTGACTATTTGGATTATTCCACTATATAACCATTGGTCAATATGATTGTTGGAAAAAATACACTTGGTTTATAATTTTACCATTATAATCATTTTTATATAAGAATTAATGACAAAGGATAATGGATACAGAAAGAAGAATCGATGTCCTTAATGAATAGATTCATGTCGTTTGAAGCCCATTTTTCAGAAATTGGGAGGGAGATATCATCATTGTGGTTTTCCATTGACTAATAATAATCTAAGCTTCAAAAATAGAATAATGAATGAAATTAAATATGTTATATGTAAAAATTAGTGGAGATTACCACATGGTCGATGTTAGCTGAGCCACCCCACAAAACTACCACAATCGCACACCTTACCCTAAGGGTCTATCCATGTGTAATAAGGTGTCACATGTACAGACCACAGTTCTCATTAATTTTTTAAGTAAAAATGTTTATTATGAAATTCCATTTTTAAAATATATTTTATTCATAAAATATATGTTTAATTGAGAAGAATTTGATAAATTGTTTTTCGGACGCAAATAAAACATAATTGTATTTTTTAGAAAATATATAAAATTTTAAAATAAATTAATGTATTATGAAACTTTTTTATTTTAAAGAATTATTATATTAAAACCCTCTCACTAAAATATAATGATTTAATAAATTCATAATGTTTATAGAATATTTTTATAAGTATTAGAAACCTGATTATGCCTTAAAAACATTATTTTTAAATAAATAAGATTTTTTAAATTTAGAAGTTAAAATTATCATGTTTAGAATGTTTTTATAGAAAATAAACATTATATTTAAAATTATAATGTCAAAATTTGGTTAGGATAAATTTATGAGAAATATGTAAAATACATTATTTTTTGATGAATAGTAAAAATATTGTTTTTGGTTTTCTATTTATGTTATGACATCATTCTCATGTAATTAACATTTTGTAAGTAACTAAACACAATACGTGACCTAAATATTGTATTTTATGAATATTATGTATTTTAATATATTTTAATCAATTTTCAAAATTAAAAGTGACTTTACAAAGTCTAAAATTTAAAATTTGATTTTTAAGAACATTACTTTGTGGAATTTTTACTCTTCCATAAAAAAAGTAGTATTAAAAATATCGGTTTCCCCAATCCCCAAGGTTCCATCCTCATGTTTTAGGACGTATTCTTAAATTCATGGGAAATCATTACTTCTCTTTTCCATTGAAGTTATATTTTAATGTTTGATGACTTCTAATTTAAAAACTAAGTCCTTTTTTACACTTTATATTATCCCATTAATATAATATGATTATTTTATTAATGGGATACCCCTATCCATTCTTATTTAACACTATTCTAAACCCATGTTTTATACCTATCATGATTCTGAATTTAGTTATCAAAATTTTATCTTTTACTTGAAAACGTATCTTTTCATTTTAATTTTCATACCCAAATATCTTTTCTCTTCAATGTTTATTGAAAAATAGTTAAACATGTCTTTATGATTCATGGATTTACATATTGAAACACACATTTCTTTTCATGGGTTAAAAATGATGTAATGATCATGTATTTAAGTTAATTTGAATGCCCAGATTTTTTATAAGAAACACATTATTTATTGCCCACTTTCTATTAATGAAATGATATATTACGATATACGTGGGTCATAAGAAATTAATACAGAATAATGGTTCTCCCTTATAGTCTTCCAATTCATTAGGTAAAGAATATAATCTCCAGAGATGACATGTTTTATGATACCTTAGTATAAAACCTTGGTAATTTTTATTTATGACACCTTGGTGATAAACCATGTTTAAATTATTATGAATGTATAATTTAAATATTTTATCCAATTTTTCATTTTATTATTCATGTTCTTATTATTATGTTTTTAATCTTTTTCATGCCTTATTATTTCCCCACATGTTCTTATTTATATGTCTCACGATAACATGGTTTTTCTCTCCCTTGCTTAATCCATTTCTAGGATTGACGACCACTCTTTTACACTGATTTATGTCCCTAGGTTATGATATGTAGTAAATATAACTTAGGATAGACCCATGAAGAGTCATTTCATGTGGATTAGAACCATGTTTTTTCCATGTATTATGAACCGTATTTCCATGAAACTAAAATTTCAAATATCAAACACTTGTACCGTGTAATTAATAGTTTTGTAATGAAATGGATGGATGTAATTTGTAATTTATGGAGTTATACCACTATGAATGTTCTAGTTGGTATACAAAAATATCTAAACCCTCTAAATTCTCAAATAACTACACATACTTTGGTTCTGATTTCTATCACCTCTATAACTGATGATGTATGAATCTAGGTGACATCGGTAGGAATAACCAATCGATCACATCAAACATCTAAGGGATTTATCAATGGTCATCATATAGAATAATATTTCTATATGTGTTCACCAACCACTTATTGGTTAATTAGATATGATTTGAAATCTCTTACATTCAATTTGGCCAAACAATTATAGTCTTACTGGATTCTACCAAAACAACGGTGAATGAAAAGATCTACTGTATAAAGACTCTATGAAATCCATATGAATGGATACCCAGTAACTATTATTTCATGAGAACTCTAAAAGAACAAAAAATTTATTAAAATAAAATCTATATTGTTATACACATTCCTTATTCATTTCCTCTGAAATCTTAATTGTGTGTTTAGACTGACCATCAGTTTGAGGGTTGTGAGTAGTGATATGAAAAACTTATTTTCCAAGGGCCTTCTTCCACCCTCAATAGAATCATAATGTAAATTGGGTGTGTATATTTGATATGATACTCTATGGTACTCCATTAAACCACACTATCAACCAAAACTATATATCTCCCAACACATTAACTGAAAGGATCTCTTGAATCAGAAAAAAATGGGACACTTTAGTCAATCAATGCCTAATTACCCACACCACATCACTGTCTTGGTTTTCCTTAGAAAACCTATCAAAAAATCTATTATCACATCATCCCACTTACAATCAAGAATAATTAATTTTTAAAAGATAATATATGATAATTGGTGCTTGACCTTCACCTTTTGAAAAGCAGGGCATCATGTAATGAAACCCAAAATATCTGTCTTTATCCAAGAACTCCAATACTTTGTATATATATCACAATATATCATAGTCAAATCCAAATTTAAATCCTATATCAAGGCTTATATATACCTCATTAGTTCCTCATGCATGATCTTAGTGATGATGACATGACCTCTGATATTAAGAACCTCGTAAACATCAAGGGTCCAATCTGGTGATGGAACCACACTAAATATTCTATCTCTTATGAAAAAGAAATTATAAATTGATAGAAAATTATTTTTCACCATACATGTGAGTGAATAACAAATATTCAAGGATGTGAGCTTCATTTATTATTGGTTCTCATAAATTATCAATTTAATATTAATTTTTTTTCATATTATCATACTCTCACTACTTGGATCCTACACTACTAGACCTTGAGTCTTCCTACTCAGTCCAACTGCTATAATGTTTCTATTTTTATGGGAGTATTATCGATCAAAATAAAAATAGTTTAGATACTTGATCCACCTTCACCACCAAAGGTTCATGGTTGACTGTGAGAAAATATACTTCATCCTCCCATGGTCTATATTTACAATAAATCTATCACTAAAAAGTTAATGCCACCAACATCTTAAGACATACACATCTACATCTAACTCATATCTAGAGATATGTAATTCCATTCACGAGGCCTCAGTTTTCTAGACCCATAAGACACTACTAAACCATTCTACATCAGGACTCCTCCCATTCCAACTTATGATGCATCACAATATAGCATGTATTCCTTTCCCAACATTGGAATGATCAAAATCGACACTATTTTCATCCACCCTTTCATTTCGTGAAGTTAATTCTCATATGAATCAGACAAACTGAACATCACTCTCTATTTTGTTATGCCTATAATTAGTTCTACCAAATGGAATATATCTTGGATAAAACACCAGTAATAGTAGTCCAAAACAAATAAACCATGTGTCTCAAAAATGTTATTATAACACATCCAATAATCCACATATCTAACCTTATTATGGACTACAGATACTATATAATCAGTTATAACTTGAACTATGAAGTGAATTTGGTTTATTAAAAGATGAAACTTCAATATTTTGGAATAAATATGATACTTTTTATGTGTGCTCAAAATTGTCTATAAATCATGTAAGTTCTCCTCCCTCAACTTAGCGAACATAGAAATTTCATAAAAAATACCAAAAAAGTTTCTAGATATTGTTGGATGACCTGATTAATTAGTTCTATAAATAATTTCATCTGGATCGTGAGACCAAACAATGTAACCATGTACTCATATAGACCATAACTACTCTTAAATGTCATGCATTTTATGTCTGAAGGCCTCACCTTGAACTTGTGATAACTTAATCTAAATTCAATATAAGAGAACACGTAAACTATATTAATCTGATTAAATAAATCACTGATACAGGGGCATGGACATCAGTTTGTGACCGTCATGTGGTCCAACCTGTGAAAATATATATATATAGCGTCAATCATCCAAATTAATTTTTAGCTAAAAGGATCGAGGAACCCCATGTGTAGGTACTCATATGTATGCATTCATTCAACTCAAGTACTCCAAGTGATTCCATAGTTCTGAGATCTCATTAAGATCAATTCTATATGTTTGAATAGATACTGGATACAAACCAAAAATAAATCTAATGGTGAAATCAATCGCACACTTAGTTGGAAACCTAGAGAAATCAAAAAAGAAACATCCCAGAACTAGTCAATTACTAGAGTAAAAACACCTAAATATTTATATCCCTATCATCAAATACAAGAATTGTAATTGGAATGTAACTCCTCCCAATTATATGTGGCTATGTATTCCTTTCACTACATTCAAATACCACTCTATATAATGCATGTAACATCCACCTTTAGGTGATGTAAAATACACACATTGAAAATAAAATTCAATATGGTATTGATATAACACAAACCAATCCATCCCTAAGACCAAGTTATATTTGAACATTTCTAACATAATATGATCCTAGAAAAATCCATAACCACCAATCATAAGGGTGGATTCTTAACAAAAAATAATAATATTTGATCTCACCACAATGGGAATGTCAACCAAAAATACTATAAAAAACACTCAATGGATAAGACTAATCCATCAATTATCTATGTAGAGATAAAAGAGTGTGATCATTTGATGTCAAAATAGAACATTATAGAGTAAAATCTACCTAAATGATCCCTTTAATGGTATATATTTTAATATCTAGATATGTAGGGGTGGGTGGAATGGAATAAATCTAGATTGTGTCTCAACCCTATGATTATATCCATAATCCCTCTGAAGCTATTTTTTTCTGTTATTATTATCCCTATCCTTGGGAATTACATCCTCCACTATGACCTAGATGATTGATAAAAATATAGATTTCCAGTTGAAATGGAATATATTATCCAAATATAGAACCCTACACCTTCTTGGATCACCTTTCATTGAAAAACTATCGAGCAGTCCTTCAGAATGACAACATGTGTCTCATTATCCTATATGAATAAAACTCCATTAAAGTATGCTTACACTAAGGATTTCTGTAGATAGGGATTCCTCAATAATGTAAATGAACTGACCCACCTACCAAAGTAGGATGATATTATCATACACCCTAGGAACTCTATACACCACCACTCTAGAGTGTACAATCCATGGGATCTTTCCTACAACCCAAAGACCCAATATCGATCCTCCCAACAGAAGCCACTATACCTGAGACTCTTTCTTCACCAAATATTCTCTTAGTAATAAGAACTTGGTTAAAAACTTATGAAAATGATGGAATATGGAACATGTTAACAAAAAAAATCTCTTACCACAAACCATCATAAAAAAATCTAGCTTTGACTACCGGATTGCATACCATCCAAGTAGAAATTCACTAAATATATGTGAATAAATCATCATAATTCTTCACCAAAATACATCCCTACATGAGTTGCATAAACTAAATAGGCGTATCCTCTCTCCTTATCACTAGGAATAAATGAATAAGAATTTTATTAGTAATTATTTTTGGGAAAACTTGTGTGCTGTTATCCCTAAACCAAAATATCCTACTATTTCTTCATCAATCCTCACAATATATAGCTGAACATATTCATCATTATTTTTTTAAGGTGAATCAAAATGATCAGATATAATCTAAATAGAATTTATCCATAACAGTGTCTACCCAATGACATCTCTATCCAATGAAAAATAGAGTATTACGCATCTAAAACACCCAATTTAGATCAAACTTCATAGGCATATCTTGAGGACCCTCTCCCTCTCCCTCCAATTACTATAAAAATCACAACTAGATATCACTATGCTTAACATCCATCACTAGTACCAGTTACATAGGAAGATATGGTCCCACCATCGGTGGGGTGTAGTCATCAACAACCTCCTATCTCTCTACTGGATTATATTATAGAGGCATCCCACTAAAATTACACACACATAACTTATTATAACCTAGTATTACAATCCACAATATCATTGTTTATGTAAATAAATACTAGGCATAACATCCTGCTATCCTCTAAACCCTAGACCTGTAAATCATATAACCCAACCACTCTCTATTGTCCCCATATACCAATTGTGAGGGTAATCATTATTTAAACATGGTATCCATATAATAAAATATTAATTTATTCTATTTACTTATTTTATTGAGGTCATCATATAGAGGTTCAGTTAAATGAAATTCCATTTATAAATTTTATTGGAAAACACTTTATAATTTGTTCTTGGGATTTCATTTAATCAATACCATTCATTAACATGTGATTCATATTCTAGTAACTATAACTATTTATCATAAGTAAAAGATAGATATAATTAAACAATCAATTTATATGGGAAAACTATATGGATTTTGAAATATACACAATTATTTGGATTCAATTCACCATAAGTTCAAGATTCAGTTCATAGAAGGGAGATAGAGGTAGTGAGACTTAAATACACAACAGGATGATTAAAATAATTTATGATAGATGTGTTTATCCAATGGATGTTGGACCACTCAATGAAATTGTATGTCTGAAATTTGGTGAAGTACTTGATCTATCAAAAGTATATAGTATTTATGAATATTTCTATAGGAGGTCAATGATTATTGTTTCCAATAGATAGAGGATGATGGAATTAAGTGGTTGGTGAAACCAGTTGACTATCTAGACCCACCTATGAATATGGGGTGGGACCACCTTCCGAGGTGTAATGTGATTACACAATAAGAGTAATCCATCTGGTTGAAAAGTCATAAGCGGTGGTCTATGTACGTCCAAATAAATGGTTTTTTCAATGTTCTCTCATGGACGTTGGATAAAAATATAAAACATGTAACACCATAGTGATCATTACTTGTATTTTTTTCATTAAATTTATTATAATATATTTTATTGTCAAAAGAATATGTTCATGGTGATTTTGGGTGAAATCAAAATATTCAAAGCTTCATGAACATTTAGTTAGGGAGGTGTGTAATACCATTGTAAGTGAAGTCTGAAGGGATATGAACTTAATATGGATTTAAGAATATTATTTTCAATGTTTTAAATATGATAAAAATCATATTTCATACCTATCCTTTCCAATTATGTATTATTAAAATAAAGTTCATGAAAAGGTTTTACAACCAACATACTTAGGTGTATAAATTTTAGCTTTCTTTCATTATTTTATTTGATTTATTGGGAGATACTGCATTGATATAATAAAATATAAATATTGAAATATGAAGGTTTGTAAATTTAATAGAAAATAATATGGGTTCTGGTGGATGAAAATGGAAGATTATCTTTTATAAAAGGTCCTGAATGGGTTTTACCCATAATTAAGTTAGCGAAAAATAAGGACATATGAAAGGGAATTGTAGGATTATAAGGAACTCAAAATAGTGAAGATTTAATTATAAATGAATCTTTCTTTAAAAATCCAATAAAATAAAACAACAGTAGAACCACTGGTTTTCATGGTAGAGATGAATGAACAAAAAATACATTTAAATAAACCATTTAGGAATCACAGGTTGTTCGATGTTAGATTGATGGAAAGAATACCACTAGTAGACTATGTCATCTATCCAACATTGGGAGTTTTTTATAAAAAGGAAACTAGGGGGTTGAGGACCAAAACAAGTTACGTAGGTCTACATTAATGAATACCCATGGCATAGAGCCTGATAATATTCAATAATTTAGGGTAAAGTTATCTGATACAATTTAAGATGATACATGGGTTTTCAAAATTATTTCGAAAATCCAAGATGTCTGCGACCTTGCTTCCCTCCCTCCATGTGTGAGTGAGATTTGTGATACTTGTAATAAAATCCGAAAAAATTGTTAAAGATATATGTGATATACCAATGGATAGATCAGAAATTGGATGTATTTGAGTAGGATTGAAGCATGAGATTCCACCATATTTAGAGTTATATAATGATAATGGAATAATTCCACCTTTTTTAGCATGGTAGACACCTACTCCTTGATAGAATCACCTTGGTTATACCAAAAACTAAATGCAAAAACATTCGAGCCATTATGACCAAAGAATACCCCATATCCCTACACACAACCATGTATACTTGATTAAATAACTTAATATTTGAGGATTTTTGAAAATATATCTCAATAATGATCTTAGGTAGATTGAATTATAATATCCTATCCATAATTCTTTATGTGAAAATTTTATAGGACAATGACCCTATTAGAATATGATTTAGAATAAAGAAAAATAACTTATAGAGAATGGTATATGTAAACATCTCAGTCATGGAAAAACTTTTAAGTACTATGGTATTAAGATGAATCTCAAGAAAGATTGGAAGAACCGTAAATAGATCTATAAAATTCTAGGCTATGAATGTTCCAGTCATATAAACATTATAGAATATAATAGTGTTACTCTATTAGGTGTCCATATTCTAGTGGAATCATATGTTATCAATTCTAGTGCATCATTCCACTCAACATTAGATTGAGAGTTCATGAAGAATTATTATACCAATGATTCAACAAGGTATGATTAGAGGATGATGAGGCTCTTAATGTTGTTTGAAAGTATGATGTAAATTTATAGATATAAAATGGTAACATTCATAAGTTTAAGTAAGTGAGTCACATCTCATATTTATAAAAAAATATTATTTATATGGGAAAATGCGTGAAGAGGTTTATATGATGATATTTTATAATGTGTATGGTAAATTCTTAGAGGATTGATGGTTATGGAAAGGGAATGTATTGATATGAAATTTTATATTTCTCTATGTTTAAATGTAATTTCAATTTCTGAAAATACATCTTCTATAATTCTAGAGTTATATAGAAATCATCATTGTATTCTTTGTGAGAAGAATATGCAGATTCTAATAGACAAGTGTATACTATAGCTCAATCATACCAATATCAGAACATGTATGAGTTGTATACATGGGAGAAAAATGAAAATTTTATTAAATTTGAATTAATGTAACCCTTATAATTAGAATCTTAAATTTTTTAATTTAGATGTATAGGGACAACCCAAGTACAATATCATAGAGGATTCGATGTTTATTAATGATGCAAAAAAGAATATTTTTGGTAAGTTTTCTAAAAATAATGTCTAAATTGTATTAAACTTTCCCTTGATGGAGATAAATTTCTGTGTAGGAGACTAGAATAAGGATTAAATTCTTTATGTTGGATAATATTGGTAAATAAATTAGAAAATTCCTGAAGAAATACTGCCTAAAAAATGAAGTTATTCATGAGAAAACTATTCTTGGTACACCGTAACTAAATGGTGTGGCCAATCAGTTAAAAAGAATGTTGAATAAAAATACACATAATATGTGGTTATATTTTTTGTACGGCTAATGATATTTTTTTGGAAACACTAAATTGTTATTTAAACTTTGTTAATAGAAGTAAATTATCCCCAGTGAGGTAAGACATCCTTGAGTAGTGATGTTTCTATAAACCAATTGAAATTCGTCATCTAATGTCTTCAAAATTACATAATACATTAAAAATGATGTAAAGAAGAGGGTTAAGATCGAGTACAATTACCATATTGGATTATTTTTACTACATGTAAATGAGAAAATTATTTATTAAAATAGGAAGTATAATTATATTATGATCAATAATGATCAAAACGTTCTCTTTAATGAGAGGGTGTTATGAAAAAGACAAGAATTTGGAAGAGGAAGAAGCCGAGTTTATGGAATCTACATGTCGAGTTCAATTTTATCAGGATGGGAGCACAATAAGATCATTACTTCTATTAAGTTTAAATGTGGGAATAAATAATCTGGGTGATAGGATAATAGTGGATATAGATTAATTATTAAGGGATACAAAGTTGTGGATATGATGTTCGGATGTTCAAAATTTGAGGATTCAGGAACTGGAAGATGTAAGACCAAAATTAGAAGAATCATAAATTGAATTAATATGGTATTCTAAAGTCAAAAACTAGTAGAAGGATATGGTTATGAATTTCATTATACACTACTAATTAAGGGAGGAGTACATGATATTTTGGAGGGAGTAACTTGACTCAAGGATTCCTATAAGTGGAAGTTATCTATGGAATAAGAGTTGAGTTACTTTTAATCTAATGGTACTCATGAGATAATATAATTTCATCATGGAATGAAAGTGTCTAAAAATAATTTTGTTTTTGAATTAAAGGAAGAATTTATTTGACACAGTAGGTATAAATCTTGGTTGGGACGAATGGTTTTGAACAGATAGAAGATGTAAACTTCAATAAGATATTTTCACCTATAGTAAAACAATAGACCTGGGCAGGGTTATGATTGATCACCACTGATGATTTTTTTAGAAAAAATGGATGTCAATACCATCTTCTTTCATATTGATTTACATTAATACATTTACACGAGAAAAGAACTATCTTTGAGGTTGATATAAAGACGGAATTGGTGTGTAAGATTAAATGTGGTCTCTATGTCTCAATTGAACTAAAAATTATTTTAATTCATGGTTTAAATTGGTTTCATATGAATAAACATAGATAAATATTTCTATTATAAGTTATGAAAGTATGGGTTCTTTACCATACTTGTCCCACATGTTAATGGAATGCATCTCTTGGGTCTATTATTTCTAAAAATCAATGATTTTATGTGATAGTTAAATTTGGAAATGATGGGTTTCATTTTTGATTGTAATATTTTTGGAGTGAAGTTTGAAAGAGGAAGGAACACTTGGAGTTTAATTCTTTCTAAAAGATAACACATTTTATGGTTCATTGTGTTGTTTGAAATGAATTCAATTATATCAGTTTCAAATATTTCTATATGGAGTTTTACGTTTGTCGAGGGGGAAGAACCATAAATGTTAAATGACTCATGGAATTTTGAAATAGTTTTGTATACCTTTGTAATTTGGCATACAATGTACTCTATGACATGTACTTTCACAAAAATTTACATTTATTGTGGCCTTCATCAACTGACATATGGAAAATTATACGAAGTGACATTGGGAACCATTGAAGAGGACCACCAAATATATAAAATAATTGGATGATACCACCTTATTTTTTTGTTATCTAAAATATTTTAAGGGTATGTTGATTAAAAAAACATAGGGATATTTTGATTCTCTAACTAATATAATAGTTGGAGTGTTTAACTTTAGGGATAAAAAAATTAGATAGATATCAATCAACAAACAAGTAGTTTCACTTTCTATAATGGATTTAAAATATATGATTGTAACAAAAGTAATAATGGAGATAGTGTGGTAGAAATGTTTACTGGTGATACTTTTGTGGAATTAGGAATGTTTTTTCTTTACGATGAAAAAAAACTAGAATATAATTTTCTAGAAATCTTGTTTTTTGATTCCTTTTCAAGGAATTAAAAATTAATATAACATGTTATTTAGAAGTTACTAGAGAATTAAGAGTTAGATCTGTGAAATATTATTTTAAATAAAGCATATTTCAGAGATGTGCACAAATGTTCTGATTTAAGAATATATAATTTAGAATTATTAATTTATTAAATTAGTTAAACTAAAAGTAGGAAAAACAAAAATGTATCAATTCCGAATTAATATGATAATTTCCAATATTTTTGGGTGTTAGAGGATTACCAAATACCATTGAAAAAGTCATCATTTGGAAGATTGTTAGGATTTTGAAGTCTCTTTGAGGATTCAAATTTAGTTCACTAAAACGTTTTGGATTAAGCTCACCATAAGGATATAGAGGTTGAGATACATCTACTGAAGATAGATTTTTTGTGTGGAATTTTCACTGGAAGATGTTGCTCAATGGAATAAGTATCACTTGGTGAGACCATATATAAAAAAGTCATTGAAGCGGTTGATCTACTGGAATTATCTTGTAATGTTTAATATTTTTAGACAAGATTGGTAGTTATTTTGGTTATTGAATGGAGGAAAATTAATGTAGGAGGTCAATGTAAATAGTTGACTGATTGGATACCTCTATCAATATAGAGTGGGATAACCTAGTGAGTTAAAATGTGATTAATCAATAATGGAAATCTACTGAGATGAAAAGTCATAATTCTTAATCATTGTTATTTTTGAAAAATATACTTTACAGTATTCTCTCATTGACATAGGATGGATATCTATAAAACTAAAGTGTTATTTAATTTTATGTTTTTCATTTATTTTATTCTAAAAATTTTTGTTTTTGAAACAACTTTTTCATGGTGATTTAATGTCTAATAAAAATATTCCTATGTTCTAAATAATTTTATCAGAGAGGTGTTATGTGCTACTGAATCTTAATCCTAAGTTATCTGATATTACTCTGGATAGAATAATCCCATTTAATGTGGAATAAATTCAATTAAATCACATTTCTACTTCTCCACTCCCAATGATGACACTAAATAAGTTGGTGTTGACACATTAAATAACAAAACCATGTTTCAATAAAATGAAACCTATCATAGTAAATAATGTGAATGTTATATGAATCATAGATTCCTGAAATACAATATGAATACACACAATCATTACATTTTGGACCTGTGATAAATCTCATAAATCAAAATTCCAAGAATCATGTTAATAAAACTATGTGAAATAAAACAAATTTTAAAATGAAGACCAAAAACAATAATCCCATCATTAGTAACCTAGAAGTCCCTCATACATGGTTTAACCACTTATTATCATAAGTCCCTTTTCAAGTAACAAGAACATCCTATCTTCTTACCACCTTTCCCAAATAGTAATAAAAAAAGATTCCCTGATACCACTTTGTTACATCGCTAGCTTGAGACTAGTCAATAGTGTATGGATCGATGACTTCCTTGATGTTAGTCATTCATCCCCATATGAATGGGGCTACCAACTAGGAGTGGGGGTTTAGGGTGTTAAATTTGAGATAATATAGCCTTATATTATAATAAGAAACATCCGTGGGAATAATAATAATAATATATATTCATATGAACAAGTTAAAAAAATTACAAATAAGATCCAATAAATAATACACAAACCATGATATTTCAAAATGAATTTTTCACTAGCGACACCTTGCTTGATCCCATCTTCCATGATACAGACTATGATCAGGCCACTATAAATGTGGTTCTGACACCTAGCATGGTCCAATCCTCCATGATCCACAGTAGTTAATAGGTCAACGATAATTCTTATGGTACTTACAACTATCCTATACTAATTCCATCAATCCTTCTTGGGAACCTAAGGTGGCCTGAGCATGGTGTGAGTATATCTTAGTAATGAACCAGAAAAAAGTCAATAAACATATTCGATCTGAGTAAAGGTGCATGATTCTATGAAAAATAAACAAGGAAGGAAAAATCAATTACCACCACCAATTCTCGGATTCTGAGGTGACACCAAATATAGACTATAACTATGAAAAATAGTTCCAAATATCTCTAAACATAATGAATAATCATACATGGGTGTGGATCCTTGAATGTATCATATCAATCTACAGTAATTATGAATAAAATATAGATCCCAAAAAATATTCTATGAATCTATAGTCATTATGAATAAAAGTGGGATCTTAAAAAGTATCTTAGGAATCCATATTAATTAGTGTTAAATTTGGATCCTGGGAATCCAATTTCAATAGTTATAAAACCTATAATTATGGATGTATCCTAAGAAACAATATTCACGAGGCATAAATTCTAGACCTGAAGAAGAATCGTTGGAATCCATATCCACTGGACATAAAATTTGAATCCCCGGATGAATCATATGATTCTAATATCATTAATTTAGTCACTATAATAGTTTTGGTTCAACCTATTGGGTATCCACTAAAACATTAATTTTTTGTCAAAGTCGATCACACCTCACATGTATTTCCATTCCAGGATATCTAACATTTTCTTATCCTTATTATTTTTTACATTATTATAGTAATTGTATTTATTAATCAACTTAAAAATGAATATATTTCTATAATCTAAAATTGATCCCATTTTTTAAGGTTTTGGGTTAACAGACTACTAGGAGACATGAATAGATATCACACACACTGAGAAAAAGGGAAATACTTAAGGGATAACTTAAGGACCACAAACCATTATCTGGTATGAGTTTACTCCCCAGGTACCAAATTTTGATTCACTATAAGTAGAAGTGAATTAAATAAGCATATGGGAACACTAACATAGGGAATAAATAACCATAACAGGAATAATACATTTAAATTATTGGAAAACCCATGAATGAAGGTTACATAATTTTATAATGTTTTATAGCCACTCGCTAAATTGAATAACACTTGAATCTAAGGACATTAGAGTTACTTCACCTTGAGATGAAGTGAGGGGCGAGAGCCCTATCTGTGATGAGTATCTTTCTGCGTAAATCCTATAAAATCATTAATTACCATAAAATTTGATTTTAATAATTGTTTAATATTTTGAAAAAAAGAAGCGAACCCTATTCACCTAAGGGTTTACCACATTGGGCTAACCCACATAAGGGTCACCACATAGGGTCAACCAAATTAAGGTTCATATATGTTGGGGTCACCCCTAAAATGGTCACCACATAGTAGTTAGACTACACTGAAATGAACTACATAGGGGTGACCCCCTAAAGGGACTCCTTTTATGAATGATCCATATAGGTTTCACCGATTTGATGGTCCCTCATGTATAATTAAACCCTATATGAGTAAGTCTCATAATAGTTTACTACAAATGGGTCACCCATGTATTGGTCACCCATGTAGGTAGCCATGGTATCTTTCCACCTAAGGGACTACCACATATTAGTCACCCACATAGGGTTCAGCGATGACTGAATATTCGTGACCCCCTTATTGAATGATGAAATATATTTTTTGAAATATCCATCCACATAAAGGACATCTTAAATCATATGATCAACACTTATAGAACCACCCATTACTCATGTGTAGACCATCCTAAACACCTCTATCATAGATAAAAAGAAATAGCCTAAATACCCACTCTAATCCTAACCATACATTAAAACTCATATTGTAGTTTATACAATACATCAAAAAATTCCCCTTGGCCCCATTATATACATGGTATTAGAAGCTAACACTAAATTCATTCCACGATCACGCAGGCCCACATGGTAACCCCCATGTCATTAAAAAAAATCTACTTAGTCTGAAATTTAATTTTTAAATAGAAAAAACGATTTTATCTAAAATTCACACTTGCACGTAAAAATTTAAATTAGTGTTTCCCCTCAACAAAGGAAAAGATGTCACATGAAAATTGAAATAAATAATTTTTGATTTCTTGGTTTATATATTTTCATCTGTAGTGAGAAAGATGATGGAAGATGAGTTATAGAAAAAAACCGCATTGAATTGGGAGGAACAACTATTCCCAATATCATGAGAATACTATCATTCTTGTAAAACCTTGAGATCTTATAAAAAATTACGTTTGATGTATTATACAACACTAAACAACTAGATTAAGCTAACCAAAAAATAAAATGAATGTTATAACCTATACATAGAAATAGAATGTCTAAATATGTTTAACAACATCATTAAAAATACAAAATTGTTTATATAATTTATTAATAATTAATAAGTATCAATTTTTAGTAAAATCATTTTATACTCTAAAAATAATATTTCTTCAAAAAGGGTTTTATTTTTTATGTTGAATTATAATTAATTCATTCTACATTCAGAATTTTTTTTTTATTAAATGAAAATCATTTTTGAAATCATTATTTTTAAATTATCTTAGGATGAAATTTTTGGATTTCTCTTAAAATATTGTTTTCCAAATGAATAATGAACAATAATGATTTTCATTGTAAATTGTGTTCATTTCAAGAATTTAAAAAGTAGAAAATATTTTATAACAGTTTAAAAGAAAAATTAGTTATATTATAATTTATGTAAACAATTAAAGTTAACTCTAACAATCTTATTTTTTAATTTGGTATAAAAATATTTTTATCCTTAAAAATTTATTTTTTCTAAACAAACTAATTTTTAGAGTTTTTTCTTTTAATTGTAAATTAATTTCAGTCATTTTAGGAAATTGAATACTGAAAAGGGATTCCATATTTGTAATTATGAGGTGAAAATTTGGTAAATATGCCCCTTTTTTAGTCATTATGGACTGAAAATATAGTTAATAATTGATATAATAATAAAGTTAAATTAGCTAATACTTTTTAAATATAGTGTGGAAATGACTATGAATGACCCTAAAACTTGAATTTTTTGTATTAGATGGGTAAGTTTGAACTATTTACCTCATTTTTTTTAAATATAGAAATATGGTTCCATAAGGTATTTATTTGTACCTTTATAATATTTAAGTAATTAATAATTCATTATACTACATTTTCTTGTTTTTAATATCAATAACATTTTTTGATCGAGATAAATAATTTTTTTGGCCAATTATAAAGTGAATTTTAAATATGAATTATTTTATAATCTACGTAATTTATTTTAAATTTTTTTGATTGAGTTACTAGATTAAAGGTTTTTGTAACACCGGCACAATATTTTTTAAATTAAAAGAAAAAAAGTAATTATTAAAAAATATTAAAAATAAGAAAAATTTAACGACTATTTGGTTTATATGAATTTTATATATACATATGACATTTTAAGTATCTTTTAAGGGATTATATTTGAATTTACAATATTTATTTAAGTATTAAAAGTCAAATTAAATGATTAATTTCATAGATAAAAATAATGATATTTTATGATAATAAATATTTTATTAAATGATTTTGAATTAATAAAAATATTATATTCAAAAAAATGAATGGGATGTAGTTTAAAAAATTATCCATGTTTTATTTATGGGTCTTTTTCCCTTTTATGGTCATATTCCTAACCTTTAATGGGTAGTAAACTATAATATTGTGATATTTGTCAAAAGGATTAAAGGGTGGTTAAAACATAACGATAATGGTGAAAAATTTACGAATGAGTTTAAAAATTTTATTTTATGAGATTATTTTGACCCATTATCATCTTATCTTAAAATTAATTTAATTTTGATCTACGGAAATAAAAAATAATTTATGTTTATTTAATAATTTATGAAATTCCAAGAATTCCTCTCCCCTAATTTATAAAAGGACACCCATTCTCTATTTTCTTTAAGAATAATTGAGAAAACAATATTCACCTAAACCATAAATAACACCTTATATAAATTATTATACATATTTTATAGGTTACATCCCTTCCAAAATAGCATCCACATATCCCTTAATTGTAGGTCTAAGGGAAGTCTTCAAAACGAGTGGTAATTATCATTACCAACTCTTTTAAGTTTATTTTTTATTATACATCTTCTTAATTAGTTTCAACTACACTATATTAATAAAAAATTTATATCAACATACTGATATGTAATTATTAATATGTTACAACTATATTCAATTTTTCCATGATACGAATAGATATAACAACTCTCGTGTGTACATATGACTTTCCATCTTCATGTAGTGATATAATTCATTTTTTATCAGCACATTACATGGATAGTTATATAAATGGAAATAATTAATAAATATAATATTTATGAAATAAATATTCTGATATAATTATAATATCATAACAACATTCTTACATTCCCATCTATTGGAAAATGATAACATTGCTAGTGTGTACGTGTAAACTAACACATCCACGAAGCGATGTGAATCATTTTTTATTTTTGATTTAAATGAATGGTAATATAGATGGATTTAATGATTTTATATGATATATATGATTGAAAAATGTTATTTCATTGTTTCCCTATCTTTCAATAAAAATTTTAAAATGTGAAAACACCGTTATGCATACAAATGGCCTATTATCACCATGAGCAGTATAATTCATTTTTTTATCTCTAACATTTATGGATAACAAAAATATATATATATAATGAATATATATGATATTTATGTCATGTTTAAATATATTTATATTATGGAAACATGATCAAAGTGCATGGTATAACTCTACCGAATAGAAACACGCACGAAAAATGAAGCGGTTATCACCAGGAAAAGCATTTGTTTTATAAAGATTTGTTAACAGAAGGGTGAAAAATGGATATAATTAAATAATATATGGTATATTATATATTAAACTGGTTCTTAAATATTTTTAAAATGAATATATATTTGTTATAATGAAATTTCAAACACATACAACAGATGTTAGACATGAGCTAAGGGTTTCTCATCTCTCGTTTGATTCTATGAGTAAAACGTCATATTCTACACTTTCTTCTTTCTATTGGTATATATATCACTTTTTTTTGATGTTATATATCATTATTAAAACCATATTAACTGTATTTAAATATTTATTTTATTTTTTTTCTATCACGGGGGTTATGATTCAAAATTTACCAAATCTCTAGCAATTTATTTATAGATCTCATTATTATTCAAGATTGTTTAGGTTTAAGTCGTTACTAGGAGAATTATTTTATATTTCTATCATAAAGGAAATATATATTCCTATTATAATTATATTTATTTAAACTAAAAGTTTTTTTCATTTTCCCCTCTTTATGTAATCATGATACTTAACAAATATTTATAAGTAAAACCAATTTTTATTCTACTCGATCGAGAATCTTTTTCTTCATTGACTGTATTTTAATTAAATATTTTAAAGAATATTTTTAATCTTATCCTAATATCTATTAAATAATTTTTTATATAATTCATTATTCTTATAGAATGTTTTAAAATGAATCTTCTTATCAATTTCATAAGGGTGTAATTTTTTTATTTTTTATAACAGTTTGAATGGAACATTTTTAACATAAACAACATGAAAAGAATTCCCCAAAAACATGACCCCTCATTGATTTGAATATTCCTTTACATTTTTTCATGGTTATTTTAAATTATATTTTTTTTCACAATATAATATAAATTTGTAGTGTTTAAAAGTGATTCTGAAAGTGAAAAGGGTATTGTCATCATGAAATTTTTAATGAAATTTTTATAGTATTTTTATACAGTAAAGATATAAAAACTATATTTTACTTATGATCTACATGTGAAATGTTTTATGGACACCCTTATTATCCTTAATTTGTATGGTTTTTTATCATTTTGATAGAGGAATGTATTGAAATTGTATATTCTAGTCCTTCTAATATAGATAGTAACTGATTTTAATTCATGTTGATTAGGTTGTATTTTTTATTCATATAAATAATGCATTAAAATTATTATGTGATGGGAGGGGTCTGAAATTTAATAGCACTTCGATGAATTGTTAGGTCTCATGAGAAAAAATATATTGGGTATTTGGATGAGACCATAACCATTTAGGTAGATGTCTTGGAATATGGTCTTGATCGTATTTTTAGATTTCTTAGTATGAGGTACAAATGGTTAGTTTTATATGTTTGACATTACTAATTCAATCATTATGAAAATAGTTATTTTTTGACATGTTGTTATTTTTATATTTTGATATTTATGGATAAGTTTCAAGAACATGTGATTATTTTTATGGAATTATTTTACTACCGTTAATTACTTCCATATTATTCTTGATACAGAAGTTATTGATTTAATGGAATGTGTTTTTAGTTATTTACCATCAAATATTGATTATTCCATATTTATATAAGATATATATTACTATATATAACCCTTATTGAGCATCAGATCTCACCCATTTTTATTTCATTACCTATGATATCTAGAAGTGTAATATGATTAATATATAATGATATTTGGGAGAGAATAATTATTTTCTCAAAGAAAATACTTTTTTATTTTTCATTTATTCAAATGTATGGGTGATTCAAATATTTATCTTCTTAACCAAGACTAATAAACTATTATATCCTTCAGGATGTGATTTTTTGTATCTAGTACCAATATAATAATGTAACCACTGACTCTAGGATAATATATTCATGGTCTTTATAGCTAGTATTAGAGGGATTTTATTAGAAACCTTGGGAAGTATTTTTTTTGAAAAACATAGATTATGGGAAAAAACCGTAGGAATAAATTTTAAAACATGTGTAAGTATTGGATAAGAAACTAATGTTTTCATAAGGGTTATATGGTTTTCCTAGAAATAAATCCTTTTTTTGATACTACATATAGAAGTAGTTTTTCAAAAATGAATCTAGAGGTAATAACACCCAAAATAGTTAGCTGAATGTATCTGATCAATTATTCAGGTATATAATGAGTGTTCCCTTATTATATTACTATTTTGACGGTCCTATGGGATATGTTTTGTTTAATTCACATTTTCTTTAAAAACTATTTTTAAGGATTTTAATAGTTAGTGACTAATAATAACCTAGTATAAATATAACACATATTAGAATTAAAAAAATGTGTGAGGATTTATGTATCCTATAAATTATTTTCATTCTTATTTAATTTCTCACATATGATAATTATTACTTATACTATGCTATTATTTTAATTCAATGGATATAACTAGATGGAACCATGTTAATGTTGAATATGATGTACAATTTAATGAATAAGGAATAACAAATGGAATGATGAATGTAGTAAAATATATTATGATTAGGATTAATTAGTTATCATGATATATAATTGAAAACCTAAACCTTAACAAACTATTAAACTCACCAAAGAACAGATGAATAATGTTTTATGAGATATCAGGTAGTGGAGATAATGGATGAAAGAGGGATAAATTTCTTTCATGATATAATTGTATAAGAGAAACCCATGGGAATGTATCAGAGGAAGGGGAAGTTGTTTTCTATAAACAACTAAAGGTCATAGAGTAGTGGATTATGAAGGATTTCAACATAATATGTATGGGGAACATGGAAATTATCCATGTCAGTGCCACAATCTAAGGGTTAACTCCTTGACCAAGGAATGATCAATGTCATTCCAATCATTTACGAGGATGGATAAAATTATTTATCTATTTGGATTTTAAAATAATGTTTTTGAAGTGTTATATCCATGATGTTTTGGTTATAGGAATCAATAAAAATTTATGGATTGTTATTTAATTTTTTTTCTTTAAATTTTAAAAAGAATATGTCGTATGGTATGGAGGTTCCTGAAATTTGATTTAATGATAAGGTGATACTTAATAGTAAAATAAATTATTGAGGTAAATATAACCCTTAATATCTACTTGATGTTGAGTTAATAATATTTATTTGGGATATAATGATTATTGATATTGATCAATAAGTAAGTTAATAGTGGAGACCTTATAAATGGGTTGGGGTTTGATGTTAGCTTTGCTGATATTGGCATAATTTTTATATTTATAGGATATATATGATGAAATTATATTTTTTTTAATTTATTATGAGAGTGTTACCATTTGGAAGCTTGGATTTTTTCGTTATGGTTTTATGATGATCCAGGTTATTACCATGTTTTCAGAGAATATATGGTTATGGTATTCCAAAATTTGTTATATAACATTAAGGGATAATTTAGTTTATTTAGGGAACTAATGCTAGGTTGAGTTAGTGACCTTATGTTTGTTTTTTATTTTGAATTTGGTTACACATATTTTGGAAGGGTCTTATGTTTCATTGAACTTCTCCTATTACTGTTGAGGTTTCAGAGATGAATGTGTTATATTGGATAATGGGATATAAATAATATTGATGGTTTAAAAGAGATTCCTTAAAACAGTGATATTTTTAGATACATTTATGGTCATGTTAAGGATTACCTTTCAGGTAAGTATATAAATTTTATTAATGATATTATAGGGAATTTAACTACATTATATATTATTTAGTGACTCATCATGGTGATTAATGATATTTTTGGGACGCCTTATTAGGTTTAAGTATATGTAAGAATTAGTTTTATTATGTGCTTTGACATGAAATATTATTTGGGAAGAATGAAATTAATTTTTGGGAATATATGTTAAAAGGTTTGAGATAAATGTGGGGGTTAAATCATTCTTTAATTCTAAGGTTATTCAGGTTAATTGAAATGTAGGGTTAATTATTATTTGAATAATTTAAGCTAAACATTGGATATTAATATGGAAATTTTTATGTAAAATGTATTATATCTTTGTATAAAGGATTATACATTTTTTATTATATTACCTTGTGGTAACAATTTTATTTATCAATAAAATTTGAAGGCAATATTAATAAATTATCATTATTTTTTGGATCATGTGATCTCTTATTAGTTCATTTTAGTTCTTTAGGAATGAAAATGTCATCTTGACTACAAATAGTTAAGAGAGAGGATTATATTCTTTTGGAAATTTATTAATGGATGAAATTATACTTCTAAACAAACTATAGTTATTTATGTTCCTATTAGATGAGGTTAAATAATTCCTCAAATCAAGTAATAGGATCTTTATATTACATTTTGATCATATTATAATCAATATCACCGACTTGATGGTCCTTTAACACATTTTTTTTGTTTTTTGGTCATTAATGTTGTTTCCAATATGTTATTGGCCACTATATATCAATAAATGGGTGTTATTTTTATCCTCCATGTCTATATTTTCACTTCTTACTAATTCTTAGTTATTTAGAAACCTGGTTTTGTGTTATTTTAGATGACCTTTGTATTTCCCATTTCATATATTTGAGAGGAAATTTTATTAACCCTTTCTATGATGTGGGCTTTAACCAAAAAATTTTAAAATGTCAAACCCTTGATTACTGAGTACTAGTTAATATTTATAGGATGAAATTTAATTAATAGGGAGAATTTGAAACCATGATATTTTAAAAGAAAAATATTATGTATAGCTTATATGACTCACAACACTAAAAAAACAAACTCCTAAATAATATTGTCGTCATAACCGAACTGTTTAATTGTAGACTTTGAATAGGGTTAACAAAATTATAAAAATATATATAAGGGTTATATATATTTTTTAAAAATAAAGAAGCACTTAATTTTTAGTAAAATCATTTTATACTTCTAATATACATTTTTTTAAAATGTTTTTTTATTTTGGGTATGGAAATTATAATGTATTTCTTATACTTTTATAATTTTTTTATAAACTGAACATCATTTTCAAAATCATCATATAAAAATTATCATAGGTCGGAATTTTGGGATTTTTTTAAAATATTGATTTTTCAGTGAATAGTGAAAATAATGATTGTCATAGAAAACCATATTTTGGCTTAAAACATATATAATGTTATATTTTATTAAAAGGTTCAAAACAATTAGTTTTATTATCTTATTAGTACTCTATGTATGTTTGTTGATATCAATTTTATTATTTAATTAAGTATAAAAATAATTTTATGCTTTAAATTATTATTATTTATTTGTTTTCATTGTTTTTTGTCATTTAATATTAATTTAGTTTTTGATAATAATATAAAATGTGTATTAAAAAATGGACTCCGTATTTGGAATCATTTCATCCAAATTTTGAAAGTAGTTTCATTTTATTTTTGATCATTATAAATTGTAACCATAGTAAATAATTGTCCCCATGGTAAGCGTAAATTTGGAAATTATTGTAAAAATAATCACGACAATGACTAAAAATGACCCAAACACTTGGATTTATCTATTTTATAAGTGTTTCTTTGTAATTTAACATAAATTTTGGTAAATAAGCTTCTTGTTTCCATATTTCACTGATTATGAACATTATAATATTTATCTAAAAATTAATGTTAAAATTTGGATTTACATACTTTTAATATCTATATATTTTTTTTGATAGGGATAATTAGAAACTACCTTCCATTAAATTAATTTCATTTGAGATATGAATGATTTTTTTATCATGGAAATTTATTTTATATTTTTAACAATTGAATCATTTGATTAAATTATTACACAACACCGACGTAATATTTACTCAATTAATATAAAAATAAAATATATTATTTTATAAATTATAAAAATCATAAAAATTGGATGTTTTTTTGTTCTATAAATTTTATAGACATATATCAAATTTAGAGATGTTACAAAATACTATATTTAAATTTATGATTTTTATAGCATATATAATGTCATATTAAAATAATATTGATGAAAATGACCTTAATGATATTTTATAATAAAAAATTTTATTATGTGCTTTAAAATAAATAAAAAAATCATATTCACATATATGAATGAGAATTGGATTAAAAAATCATACATGGTCCACTTGGGTGTCTTTTTGGAATTTTGGGTAACATCCACAACCCTTAATGTGTATAAATCTTAAATATTATTGTAACTGTTTAAAGGGTTAAAAAGGGGTTTAAAATAGTAGATAAGTGAGAAAACATAACCAAAACATCTGAAAATTATTTTTGATGAGATAATTTGGACTATTTGTCATCTTATTTTTTAATTATAGGGATTTTTATCTATTTGGAATTAAAAAATAATATGTATTTTTAACACTATTGGAAATTCAATGAATTCTCCTCCCCTAACTAATAAAAGGATACTAATTTTTCTTATTGTACACCATTTTGTGAAATAAAAATAAACAATCCCTAGACCAATTACATTATAAAATTCATTAAACATGTTTTATATGTTTTCTCACTTCCAAAAGACTAAATATGGGTCCTTTAGGAGGAGGTCTAAAGGATGTGTAGTGAAGAAGATGTAATTATCTTTACTAAAGATTTAAAGTTAATTTTTTCTTATATTCCCTCTTAATGTGTTGTGACCATCCAAAAATAATAACAAAAAATCCTCAAAATCATGATATTTTAGTATTATTATTTTGGGAAAACCATAATCCATATCTTTTTCGTCATACAAAAAGTGAAAGCATTGCTTGTAATGTCATGCGACTTATCAACCCTATATAGCAGTGTAATTATTTTTTCCTTATCCACTTTTCATGAATGGTTATAGATATATAACTATTTAATATATATTTATATATATATATATATATGATATTTATTAAATTAAATTTTTTCTATAAATGTAATATATTATCTACCTTCTTAACTTCGAATTCATTGGAAAATGATAACTTCACTTATGCTTATGTATGGACTAGCCCCTCCACAAAGCGATGTTATTACTTTTTAATTTTGAATTCTCATGAATCGTAATGAGAATGAATTTAATAAATATATGAAATATATATTATATAAAAATGATATATAAAAGTATAATTATTATTCACCTTTATTTTGTTACATCCATCAGAAAGTGAAAAAGACATTGAGGAATACGTTCAACCAACAATCTCCATGAACGGTGAGAATCATTTTTATTTATATAAATTCTATGGAAAATGATATATACACATATAATAACTATATATGATATTTATGACCTGATTTATATTTTTGAGATTATGGAACCATTATCAAAGTACAAGGATCAAAACTAATGCACCAAAACTTACTAGAAAAATGAACCATTATCCCCATGATTAGTGATTTTAATGAATAATTGTTAACAAAAGGGTCATAGAAAGTTAATAGTAGAATACTATATGGTATAAGGTATTTGATTATGGTTCTAGAATAACTTTATAATATTTATTATATAATAATTTCAAGTACATTCGATGGAGGTCAGACCTAAGGTGGTGGTTTCTAACCTCACTTTGGTTTTTTATCAGAAATTTTTTGTCTTCACCACTCTTTAATTTCATGTGGTATACATAATAACTCTATTATATGATATATTTTGAGTCCATTTATATTCATTTTATTTAAATATTCATTTTAAGTTATTTCTTTCATGGGAGTTATGATTAAAAAGTTACAAAAGCAATAAGTGTTTATTTCAAAATATCATAATTATTATGATTGGTTATGAATATGGTTACAATGGGATAATTATTTGATATTTATATTATAAAACCAATATAAATCATTCTAATCTAGATATTTATTGGCATTAAAAAATTTACTTTTATTTTTCTCTATTTATTTATTCAACAATTCAAACTAATGTTTTTAAGGAAACCCATTGTTTTTATACTCGGTCGAGAATATTTTTCATCCATGAACATATATTTTTAAAATTTTTTATGTAATATATTTAACATTTAATAATTATTTATATATGAAATTTTTAAAAAATTATTTATTTTTTGAAATTTATTAAAATGAATCATATTATCATTTTCCATATTGTGTACTTTTTTACATTTTATAAAAGTATTATATGAATGGTTTTTAACATATATATAATTAATGTAATTTACCACCTTGATGACTGATAATTGAATTGAAGAATACATTAAATGTTTCTATAATTATTTCCAAATAAAATATTTCTACTTATATTCTATAAATTTTTAGTTTTTAAAATTAATTTTCAATGTTAAATGGAATTTTCCCCAAGAATGTTTCTATTGATATTTTAGGTATTTATATACACTAAATATATCAATTTATTATTTATATTGTAATTTAGTGGGTATATATTGTAATTATACCATATTTATCTATTTTGTGGTTGGTTTATGATTATTTTTACGAGTTAATGTTTTGAAATTATGTATGTTAATTATTCTATCATGTACTTTTATGGATTTTAATGCATGAAGACTACATTTTTTTGTTTATTAATGTGATTAATTAATTGGAATTATAATATGGTGGGTGGGGATTCGGATTTGATAACACCTTAATTCATTATAAGGTGCCATGAGAACAAATGTATTGATTATTTTGATAATTCATTACTTATTTATGTATATGTATTGGCAAAATTCCTTGATTGTATTTTTTATAAGTCTTGGAATGAGCCTGTGGAGGTGTTTTTCAAATGTATGACATTACACAATCCATAATTTTGAAATTATTTATCAGTGTACATGTTATTATTTTAATATTTCTTATATCCATAGATAAGATTCAAACTTATGTACTTATTTATATGACATTATTTTATCATCATCAGTTCCTGCCATATTATTCATTATTATCATGATTATGATTAAATAGAATATGTTTTCAGTTATTAACATTAAATATTGATCTTGAATTATTTATTTAATATATATTTCACCATACATAACCCATTTCAAATATATAATCTCACCATTTATTTTTTCCATTTATAGGATACTAAGAAGTGTACCATGATTGATATTAAAAGATATATAAGAGAGAATACTAATGTTTGCCAATTTTTTTCATGATTTCAAATGTATGTGAGATTTAAGAATGTATCTATTTTTGACGAAAAATAAACTATTATCTCATTCAGTATGTGATTACATATATTTAGATACAATGTAACAAAGTAATTTCTGACTACAGGATACTTGGATTGAGTTATTTACAAATCTAGACTTGAATCCCCATAATAGATATGAATATAGTAGTAACTATTGTGGACAACTATATGGATATGGGTGACTTATTTATAGTTGATAAAACCAATTATATTCTCAATATGGTTGTAATTTGATTCATAATAGGATGTTTCTCTATTTTGGTTGAGGGAGAGTTCTATCAAATTGTCTAGATGATCTTTCTCTAGGTGATCATATAAAAATAATCAACCCTTGGGTTTTTTTCTTAACGAAATATTTACCATATTCCTTTCTTCCTTCATCATCACTTTTTTATCCTTATTCCTTCATTATTTCCCATTTTCTTCCTGTTAATTTTTCATCTCATATTTTTTCATATTTATATTTGTTGTTTTGAAATATTCATTGAGAGAATATGGTCTATTGGGATTCTATATATGCTCAAATGTGTAGGAAATTGTGGAATGATACATGATGGTGTAAAGATCTTGAAATTGATATCTACATGATTTTCTTCTATAATAGTGGTAATAATATTTCTGTGTATCTCTACTTGGGGAAAGAGATCATTGGATGTGGAAATTCTAGTGGGATCTGTAGTAAGTGCCCAAAATGCAGTCGGAGGTTGTATAGGGTCATAAATTTGGAGGGAAAAGGTGTGGAAACTACTCAATGGAACAGATAAACCAAATTTTCCATAAAATTTTATTCTCTAGGATACTTAATATCATGTCTTGGTAAATGAGGGTCATAGGTTGAGGAGGTTGTGCAATAAATAACCTGTCAGTTAATAGTCACACAATCACTATATTATACTAATATTAATCAATTAAATAATTTAATTTGGAAATAATATTTTCCAAGGTCATATAAATGGAATAATGTGAAGGTAAATAATGTTATATTTTAAGAAACATAATCTTTCTCGAACCATAACATCCAAATGCGTGTTTGGATGAATTTTTCTCCATGTCTAGATAAAGTGGGTCAATATGTCAAATTATATACTATTTTACAAACTCAATGCACACCCTTATCTTTTTTAATGTCTATAGATTTAAAAATGATAACTTGCATATGGAATTATGTGGCTAGAATGAATCAAAAAAATTGATTCACTTCGAAAATATCATGATGAATTGGCTTCCCATGATCATACTATTATGCTTACTTCTCATGGTATAAATGTGTTAAATTTAATGGAGGGATAAGTTGGTTAGATGCCCATTAATTAGTTATTGAATTATGTGTGAGTATTTCTTTAAACAATCCCTTCGATACCCCCATAGGCAGAAAAGAAGTGGTGTCTACCTTATGTGCCATTTTATATTAGCATATTTTAGTATATAAAATTTTGATTTGGATATATAATACACAGTAATTAAATTATAAATTAATAAGTTCCCATAAAGAAAAAAATAATTATTTTTTTAAACATGAATAATCCATACGTATGATTATATGGCCATAAATATTTTTGAGTAAATTTGGGACTTGAAAACATATTTAGGAATCTTCTTACTAATTTAATTCCTTCAAATAATTAAAAAAAACATCATGTTATATTGTAAATGTGTCAAGAGACTAAAACATGTCTTTATAATCAGTTTCCTTCAGAATCTCAATAATTTCCTCTAGATAAAGATTTTGAAAATAGTTAATAATTGTTGGTTTTAATAAATTTTTCCTTAAAAGAGATGGTTTTTTAATTGTAGCAGGATCAATACTTCTTGACACCCATAGAACCTTGATAGATTGTGCAAGGATACTTGGGGGGAGGGGGGAGTCAGTGCACCCAAATTTTTTCTTGAGTTTTAATTTCTTTTAGTCAACTCATCATATTCTCAAAACTCTACCATATTTAAGAGGAATTGATTTGGTGTGTGCTATGAAAAATATCATACAAAAGCAATGAAATTTATAATAGAAACAATAGCTTAAAATATTTTTACATGGTTAGATCTAGATGCAAGAACCTAAATATTTCCATGACCAAACATTGGTTATTTCGTAGATTTTATTATCACTACAACTTTGTAGTGATTAAAATACCCACAATTGGAATAAAATGTTCATGAAATTAATTATCAATATCCCTAATTTGGTTCCATTTTTTATATAGGTACCACCATTTCTTCAATTGCATTGGCTATTCTAGCACCACCAGTTTTTGAAAGGATATTCAAAAAACATCAGATCATTTTCACTTTACTAAATTGGATTATTTTTCATCAAATTAATAAACTTGTTCCTCAGAAAAAAGATTTTAAATATCCAAAGTAATTTTAATGATATTACATGCTTTCTATGTTTTCTATATCAACTATATGTTAGAATAATTAGTTTTTTTAAATGTGTAGTTATCCATGTTTCCTTCTTCCTCGATTATAAAATCTTAGGAAGCTACTCTATCTATTGACGATTTTCCTAGGATCAATATCCTTATTTTATATTTCATAATATGAAGTCGATGTATTATATCATATCTCCTTCTTCAAAGATGAATTTGTCTCTCTTTTTTCACAGTGTCAAACAAAAATTTTATAGTTCTTCGGCTCTAAATTTTATGTTCACTATCTGTAAATATATTATTCAAAACATGATTTACTTCTATCTATATATTTTAATTTAGTCTATTATTCCGATTTTCAATGTGAGACCCAAAAATAATATTTCATCATAAATCATTCAAAAAGTCTATAACACATGTTGATTTATGGTTAGAATTATATTATTTCAATTAATTCCTTAGTTAAATGTGTTATTATTAACACGTTTATTATCCTATAATTCAAATGCAAATACCCACTCATACTATATATATTTGAACCTCATTCTAGATAATTGATGTACTTTTGGGAAATAAATTCTTTATATGTATATATAGATTTATATGAACCTTATTTATTCTATAAATTATGTTTCAAACAAGCTTCATTTTACTCTATTTTAAATGCCAAATTTTCATGGGATATATTTATTATTAACATTGATTCAATATTTTAAATATTATATCACATCCATGTGTTATCTAAATCTTACACATTATGCATGAATCATGTTTTTTAACATTTCTCATGAATAAATGTCACATTTTGGTCTCTCGATTGTATTGTATTCTTTCCATGCACGGCCTAGTGTGTGTATATGAGAACATATTACCACGGGTAAATAAAAACACCATGATTCAGTTTATGTATCAGTAGCGTAAGACATGATTTCTCTTTTTATTCATCCTTAGATAGTATGACCTATACATAATCTCCATGAATTGACAACCTTTTATTTTCGAGAATAAAAAAATCATAATATTTTATAGTACTGAATGTTCAATAATAATTATTTAAACCTTTTTATACCAAATTCAAAGCCATAAATGAATTCAAAACATCCCTGACTTCAGATTAAACTATGGTGCGGTGTACTTAAAAATTATTTATCTATCGAAATAATTGAACAGCATCATATGGTGTATGATTTTATGGATAATCCTACTACAACTACAAACCTCACTTATGTTGCTTTCAAACCCCCCATTGTGTAGGATGAAGCAATGGCATGAACATTATGATTATCCATAGATTACAAAAAGTTTCATCTTCTAGAAGCATAACCCCATTTTCACTAAGAGACTGTGCATAAAAGTCCAGTCATATGGATGTTGTAGAGGATATAATACTTTGATTTTATAGTTGATATGTATCGAATCACATGACCATTTTTATATGAGTAAATTTGAAACACATGAAATGTTCCCATGCACTTTCATCCAACATTGGTTCTTCAACCGGTCATCAAATTCTTAATAAATGATTCTATACCGAAAATAATTAATTCCTAAGAAGCTAAGGAACTGAACCCACAACACACCACAAATACACCCCACATGAGCCATGACACAAACTTTCATTGTCTCTTGGGCACCCCTATGCGTGCTATAAAAACTTCCCACATGGTCAACCCTTGGTGCTATAGTTGGTTGAGATATGTCCTTTGTTTTTTCAAGGGATAACTATATTTTGGAATTATTCCCACCTGAAAAATACTTGGATTATGTTAAATGAATATAATATAATATTGAACCATTAACCATTAAATACCGAACCCCTAAAATTCCTTAACATCCCCACAAATCATCTTGAAAAACAATATTTTTTTGGTTTTCATTAATTCCCAATCTTATTGATCATGATGTATACAATGTGTGCTCATTGAAAGAATTCTTGTTACATAAAAATAGTTCAAAAATCATTATAATTGAGTGGAGAAATTATCAAGAATTACATCTGATGCCATAAGATTAATCTATAAGATCTCTTTAAACAACACCTCTTCATCAAAAAAATGATTTTATCTTTGATATTATTGTTCTTGTAGATTCTTATATTCTTCATCCACTTTCAATACCTGTTTTAAAAATATATAAATCTATAATTGGAATATTATTTGGTAGTACCAAAACACATTCACGATTCTTCAGTAAATGTTTGAGCTTCACAATGTATGTCTCAAATTAATGCACATGTTTCCTTGTGAATTATATTTTAATCATCAATAAATATTATTTGGGGAAAAAATAAAATTCCAATATATTATTATTTTTCATGACATATCAACATCATACTAACTCATTGAAAACAAATACTATATAGAAATAGTATGATCTTCAATCTCCCCCATTTTCCTTATTTTCAATTCCAATAGAAAATTCAATGTCAATATATTCATCCAAAGTTCCCATATTATTTATTTCTTTTTCTACGTTGATCCTTAAAATTTATTTATCATTTAATTCTATAAAATTTATTGAAAAAAAATAAATATTAACTAAGAGAGGATGGTAAATTTCATTCTTATGATATGTGCTATCAATTATTCCACTCTATGTCTACTTGGGATAACGTGAAATATAAATCAAGAGGGTTTAAAATAGATAATTATGATATATTTTCTCTATTAAAAATATGATTAAAAATTAAATTATAACTCAAAATCTTCTTTAAGTACTAATAAATTGTATTCTAGACTGAGAAAAATGATAAATAGTATAACAATAATATCAAAAAAAACTACTACACCAACTTCAACAAACTGACTAATACCGTAAAGAAAAAATTATAAGATTTTATAACAACCATGCCACTTCATAAAATCTCTATATTGTGCATTATTGAAATTATAATCATTTATGAAATTAACAAATGTTTATTATAAATGACGATAGATTATGATAACAAAATATTTCAATGACACCATTTATAAAACTAACAAATATTATGGGCAGCTTCTTCTTTAGTCGACATAGTTTATACAAATACGCCAACCATTCTACACACAAGTTGGAACCAATTCATTATTTTCATTTTTGATTACTATAAGGCTAGTTTTATTAATAAATACATGAATGGGAATGAACCATTGGCTCTTAGAGATGGGGTAAATGGTTACATAATCCAATAATTGTTTTACCTTCCTTTTCACTACTTCTAGGAGGTTTGGGTTCAGTTGACGTTGTGCCTGCCTCACTGGTTTATCCTCAACATTTAATAAAACATTATGTGTAAAATTTTATGGGTAACACTAAGAATTCCAGCAAGTGTCCATCCCAAATCTTTTATATACTCCCTCAAAAGTTCAAACAGTGGCAATTTATTCTTAGGAGGGAGTGGACTAGCAATGATGACTGGAAGTTTGTTTCCATTCTCAAGATATGCGTATTTTAAATCATGAGGTAGTTCTTTTAATTCCAATTCAGGGGGATTTTGGATTGATGGGAGTGTGTGTTAAACTCAGAGTCAACTACTCTCATCTAACTGCTCAATGGTATCATTCTCTGATGAGGAATGAGCTTTTACAAGCTTTGCAGTATCAATGATGGTCATTGGATCCTCAATGTTCAAGAAATCCATAATCAATGAACATTAATGAAAATTTTCTAGACTACTACAAAAATCAATGCATGAATCATTTCATAAAATTTCTATCAATGAAGAAAACATGGAAAGGGGATCAGGGGAATGAAATGAAGTTTTTTCAAGGTAAGGAGGTACATCTATATAATTAATAGAGAGAGAGGAATATTATTCTAAGGGGTGCTTCATGGCATCAAGGATATTGAAGTGGACAATTTCACCACCAAACTCTATAGATAATGTTTATAGACATTAGTTACTGTTTTCGAGATTCTCAAGAAGGTTCTCCCCAATATTATAGGGGAATGTCCATTTGTCATATCAGCCTCCATTTTATGATCATAAAATTGAGGAGGAAAAATTAAATTTTGAACCCTCAGAAGAACAATCTCTAACAAACTAGAGGGGTGTGTATTACATTGGTTACAGAGTTGAACAATAATTCTTGTGGCACATAGTTCCCCAAACTACAATATAGAGAATATCGAGTGAGACATCACATTTGTAGAAGCACCTCAATCAAACACAACATTAGAAAAATAATACTCCCCTATGGTGCATAGAATTGAGAATGGTTCGGGATCATTTCACTTGGTGGGAAGTGATGGATCTATCAATGTGGAAACATTTCTCCCTAATCTCACCTTATCATCACCTCTAAGTCTCATTCAGTGTGTACACATCTCCTTTAGAAACATGGCATATCTTGGAAATTGTTTCATAGCATCAATCAAGGGAATGTTTACCTGCACTATTCTAGAAGTGTCCAAAATTTTCTTATCGTTTTCGGTTTACTTATGTTTTTTAGTTTGAGAGGCCCATTTTGGAAATGGAAGAGAGATTTTTGGGCTAAGTGACTCATCGATATACACACTCATTCCTTTGGAGGGGATTCTATTAGGACAAGGATCTACATCATTTGAATCATATCCAGTAGTTGAGATAGTGGTTTCCTTAAGAGGGGATGACTCTAGTAGAGGCGTCATTTGGTTTTTTAGTTTTTTTCCACTATGAATGGTGAGGGAATTGAAGTTTTATTTATCCCAGGGGTTAACTACTAGTTGAGAAGGTAGTTTATCCAACCCATGGATCTAGATATCCCCCAGAGAGTTGGAAAGTAGGCCTAATTGGGGTTTTAGGTCTTTTATGAATTCTTGGGTCGATTTTTGGAATTGAATATTGTGGGAAGCTATTTCTTTCATCATTTCTTCTAATATAGGTTCGGGTTTTGGTGGGGTTAGTTAGAAAGAAATTTTTTGTGGTTGAGGATTTCAGGGTGGTGGTGGTTGACTAATCTGCCCCGGTTGGTTCCATGGTTGTTGAGGATCGATTGAATACCCACCTTGCCTATAGGATTGGTTTTCTCTCCACCAAGGATTGGATAGATATTATGTCTCTTTCCTAAAGGGTTGTTTATAGGGGAGACATTGAAATATTTCCTCACAAATATCATATGTTTCTCTTAGTTGGGTGCATTGATCCGAGTAGTGGGTGTCAAAAGAACATATAGAACAACAGATGGGAGGAGGACATTGGGATTTCCCTTGGGAAAGATCATGTTGTCGAAGAAGGGTACTTACCTCTTCGAACTTCATGTCCACCTACCTCTCGAATTCATTACTTTTCTCCTCGTGGACACCTCGAATGGGTACATTGGACCTTGAACCAAATTATTGAGTGTTCTGTACCATGTTCTCAATTAAGATCCTTGAATCAATTGGGGTTTTATCAAATATCACACCACCTAAAACAACATAAATAATATTTTTTTCAATAGGAATTAAACCTTCCTAAAAATTATGAATTAAATGATGATCAATTATTTGGTGGTGTGGATAGCTTAAAAATAAAATTTTAAAGCATTCCCAATACTAATGTAATTTTTCCCCTTGGGATTTCCGTATACCACATATTTCTTTACTTATAGTTGTAGTTCGAGAGGCTGGGAAATATTTTTCAATAAAATGGAGTTTCAAGTTTTCCAAACCTTATATTGGTGAATTAATATATTAAACCCAGTCTTTTCTAGTGTCTTCTAATGAAAATGTAAATGATCTGAGCATTAATTTTTCTTCATCCACATTTACATGTTTTAATATAGAACACAAAGTATGAAATTCTTTAAGATGCTTGAGTGGATATTTTCCATCAAGTCCATGGAATATAGGTAAAAAATGAATTAATCCATATTTATGTTCTAAATTGGGTGCCTTGCCTTGCGTTTGAATGTATGTGGGTCGGATATCAACATATGGTGAGGTTAATTCTTTTATTGTTATATTTTTTCAGCCATTTTAAGCAGAATAATTTTAGGATCTAATTTTATTCTAGAAGAAGTTGGGTTTAGAAAAGTCTCGAGTTATGTTGTGTCCTCCTTCAAAGGGATTTCTTGTGCATCTCGGGGTTGTAGATGTAAGATCCTTCCAGGATCCAGTTCAGAAGGTGGTAAGTATTCTGGTGTAGAACACTCCACACACCGAACCTATAGATGAAATAAATCAGAACACAAACATATATGAAAATGCAGAAGATAAAACTAATAAATATTCCCAAAAATAACAAAAATATTATCAAAATCACGCACTAAAACCAAATAACTTACTAGAAATGGTGCCAAAGTTTGAATGTGTTGTCGTGAAATTTCAAATTGATAGTGATTTAAAGAAGATTTTGATGTCTAGGGAAGACCCTAGGTCGTCTCTTATGGAGCGTTGGTGGTTTTTACAGTGTGAATTTTTAATAAGAAGAAGAAAAGAGGTGGTGGTTTGGAAAAATTTTTATGAAAATGACTTGATTTAAAGAGTTTAATCATTGATAAATAAAAGTGGTGTTTTAGAATTATGATATAAGAAGATCACATCAAGTTCATTACACATATTAGATATTTCATTGTTCTGAAAATTTCACATGGTTTTATTAAATTATTTGGTTGAGGGTTATCAAGATCTTAATTCCCCTCTTGCCACTCATAACGTTGCACAAAGTACCAACCATTGACACAAAATTCATGTTGGAGAGGTTTGGACTTCAAGAAAAGATTAATGGCTACCACAGAATACTAATATCTTTGGTTTGGGTTAAAATGAAATAGTGAATCACCGTGCGATCCGGATCCCAACACCTTGCTTATTTTTTGATAGATGGGGAACCTTATATATCAATGAGTTTCTTTTACATAGCACAGTGTTCCCCAACACATAGCCACATCTTCCCGCCTTTCAGAAAATGACTATTATGTAAGAGGGTAACCATACATTAGAGTAAACCATCCATTCCCAAAGAATGTTTCTTCATGATAATTTTACTTTTACACATAACAGTCTACCAAATTTCCATAAAATCATTAAAACTCTAAAAAAACCTAAAATATAAAAATATATTTTCTAAAAACATTTAATCTTCTGATTAAAATAAAAAAACAACACCGTCAAATAATAGTAATACCATAATAATCACACCTCCAACCTTCTACCAACAATATAACTTCATCATTGAGCCTGAGCTATTTCCTAAGATGCGATACCCAAATTTTGATAACACCCTTGACACATTGACATGACCAAATTAACATGTTTGATCAAATATCATACTAGAATTTCAACGTGTAAATACCCCATCCATTATAAGATCCCCACATTGTGATAGCTTTTCCCTGAGCTATCTAAACATACACATTGATCAACACCTACCAAAATGTGAGTGCCCCACATACCAATTTCTAAAACATTATAGGATGACATTGAACACATTTTTATCTTCCCAAAAAACTCTCTAAACTAACCAAAGAAACCAATTATTTATGTGGTAACTCTCTACAATTGGAATCTATTACACGATCTCGTCTCAACTAAATTACTGAATATGATAATGTTTTCATAACCCTCAACCATTCTTAATCCTGTATGCACTTTCTATCTATATATAGCCACTAGTTATCAATCATAATCATTTTTCACAATACCAATTATAACATTCATCACACATCATTCAAAATTTCCACAACCATCCCCTATCACTTATAATTCACACAAATATCTCACAATTATCAAATAGCATATTCAATTACCATTATCTAAATAAGTTATTGCTTGATCCATTTATCATATATGTGCATCATGAACTAATTTAAATCCTTAAAAACCATAATCATTATGCTCATGGTGTATTTATGACTCCAAAAATCTCTTCAAACTACTCTAAATATATTAAGACAATTGTATGCCACAACCCCAAAGTCTAACTACCTGATAAATATATTCCTTTTAACATTTCACTCACTTATATCCATTATCAATGTGGTTAGATAACCCATACACTACCACATCCAATATGTTCTGTTATATTCTGAACAACACTTTTGATGACACACTCTGCTCTTTATTGCACTGCTGAGGCATCATGGTATTCCGAGAATCACCATGAACCACTTTACTTTGCTGTCGAGGGGTATGTTGTTGTCCTCGTCCCGTTGATGTATACGACGTCTGCAATCCCTGAGGAGTGTTATGTGCACCCGAACTCATATCATTCCAACAATAACGCTGCAGATTCCCCATCTGCTTACAATTACGACATGATCGAGGTTGTGTCGTACAATCCTGCTTAATGTGGCTCATAGAACCACACTGAAAACATCTCGTCTTTCTCTGGGGAATCAGAGGAAGATTCAATGATCTTTCTATCCGATTATGTGTCATTCCCCTCCCTGGGAATAAGTGTCCCTCCTTCGCTTGAACCCAGTGTTAGAGTTCCCACTATTCCACATGGTTACCACCATGCTTCCTCCGCCTGGAGCTCCCAACAAATACCGCCCAGCCACCGAGGCTCTATTCACCATCTCTATATATTCACCTATACACAGTACTGTTATCTTTGAGTTACTTTCTTGGATTAACCTCACTTCAAATATCCTTGCCTTCAACGACGAGCTACCCGCCACCTTAGGTGCAAATCTCACTATGTTCATAAACATAGATGCATACCCCATCACATACATAAGATCTTGCTTCAAAATAAAGAAATAAGTCGTACGCTGAATTTTGAATGTATGTGGGTAGAATGTTTTATTAAAAAATTACTCAAAGCTTTCCCACATCACACCCTGGTCCGTCCCCACTTGTACTACGAACTCCCACTCAGACATAATTGCATACTTGTGCGGTCCAGAAATAGAACATGGAATTTATCCAAAGTATCATGTCTAAAAATTTTAGAATATATTAATTAAATTTCACAGACCATATCCAAAATAGCAATCAAATATTTCTTTTAAACTAATTTGTTATAACCTTATTCTAATACAAATTTGTAATGTGCTGACCTAGTTCACTCTATAGTAATTTGATCACAGTTCCATAAGATCTTAGTCATGAATTCTATTATGACAAAGGATTAAAAATATAATCCATGGTATATTGGGTGATATCATAGTTGATATACCATATAGAGATTAATAATAATAAAAACACAAAAAGATCCGAATAATTTTTGAACAATAAGTAGTAAGAGATAAATCTGTTCATATGATATTCCATGTAATCATATACAATGACCTACTAGTTATCCAAATGTAATTGGATAACCTGAGGGTTGATCCCAAATGTACATACACCAAAATATCCAATGAAATATCTAATCTAACACTAAGGAACCACCTAAACAATCCACAAAATCTTAATATCAATCTTGTACATCCTCATCCCACGTATCTCGAATAAAATTATGTAGTGGAGTGGTTATCATTTCCTATGACAAATAACATAAATCGTTCAAGTATTCTGGAGGTCCCATGAATAGTGTGATTATCAACTCAATAGGCTAACACCAATGGTCTCACTAACTAATATCCATAAATATTCAAGTGTATAAAAGCGTAAAAAAACCAAAACCTAACACACAACCTTCTCCACCCATGATCAACCAGACCTAAGTGAGCCTTTTCCTTCCTCATCAAGTTCCAGAGTGGAGCGAGGAATCCATTGTAGTTTATACCATATGGTTCTGTGGAATTACCACCAATTTCATATTGCATGTTATCAAAATATGATAACTACCATGATGTCCTAATGAAACATCAACGACCATGTTAGAAGTGTCATATTAACCCAACCCATTTACTGACCATCATCTCAATAGATCTAGGATAACCAAGTCTCACAAATACATATCCTTTAACAAAATATTCTCATCAACCAGAAAAAATTTCACATTTACAGAAAGTATCTTGGTTCTAATCAGCTGTCTCACGCACCAGAAACCTAGGCCAACTGTGGTGCATCCTTTACTTTGATGAACCTAATCATCATAATTTTCTTAGCTATAAAGGATAAATCTATGAAAACAATTCTAAAAAATACTTTATGGGACTTGTTTTGTGTGTACATGACCCCCAACGGACTAAGCCCCCTTGATGAGTAACATTACCGACTTCCAATGACTATAAATCATTCAGCCACTTTCACTACTCAAGATAATTGTCAACATCATCTAGAAGACAATGAAAACCCATGCCACCCTGATCCTGGTGATCATCTTTACTCACAGTCATAGGGTTTAACCAATAGTGTTCTCAATGAACCACATGATCCATCAATTCTCATAAATTACCTATTTATAACATATGGAATCATGATCATCAAATTCTAAAACCACATAACATATAGATACAATCCATACCAGAAAAAACCTATCTCATTTCACATGCGACTACCCCTATGCATTTCCGATAAATAAGAGAATAAGAACTTATGTTTTTATTTAGTCATAAAACCCTACCCTATCCCATTTATCTCACATTTAATTGATAGGCATATAACATCGGATATATATAGGAAAAACCTACATAGACACTAGTAAAGAAAACGTTTTTAACGTCACAATTTTTTACGTCAGTTATATATAACTGACATGATAATCTGTGATACATGGGTTTTATGACAATTATTTTATAACTGACATAAAAAATGCAGAGATTAAATTTTTAACATCTGCTATTAAAATAATCGTCATTAAAAATCACGCACGTTTCTTTTTTACGTCGTATATTTGATAACTGACATAAAAAATCAAGGCACGGTGTTTTTTACGCCGGTTATCAAATAACCAATGTAAAAAACGACGTATCTATGCATTTTTTACGTCGGTTATAACATAATCGTCCTAAATAAAGACGAATTTGAGGTCCTGTTGACATCACTTATTTGATAACCGACGTAACAACCCAACCAACAGAATTTTTTACATCGGTTATATAATAACCAACGTAAAGAACTGTGATTTCTGATGTATTTTTTACATTGGTTATTCTATAACAGACGTAAAAAACCAACACACAGATTTTTACGTCGGTTATAAAATAACTGACGTAAAAAAGAGGTGTTTGATACATTTTTAACGTCGGTTATTATAATAACCGATGTTATAAATGTAATAAAAACAGTTTATAATGTCAGTTATTAAATAAAAGAGGTTATAAAATATTTAAAAAATTAACACGCCCCATGTATTGTCATTTACTATTTTTCGATTGACATGTCGGTGACTCATCTCTCCCACATGGAAAACCCTAATCATCTCTTCAATATCATTGCATTAAACTCGTTTTTCCATCATATAATCATCTTTACTCTCCATGGATCAATCATCTCAACTCGCAACACTCAAGTAAGCCTCCCATGACTTTATTTCGTTCATTTTTTTCCTGGATAGTGTATATTTACGTTTTGCGATTCTTTTTGTTTAAACTAGGTAAGATTCTTGGATTTCGAACACTTTTACCTCATTTTTCCATCATCATCTTATTTATTGTCCCCATATCTATTAGATCGACTCACAATATTCACGTAAGCCTCTCCTAATTCTATTTCATTTGTTTTTTTCGTGAATTCCTGACATTGATGGTAATTTTTGTTGTCATTGACAACTAATGATATCATTCACCTATATTACTTAAATTTATATGTAAACCATTATGATACACCCATTCCGTGGACCAGTGTGATTTATTTTATAAGTATATATGGTTTTCCATGGTGGAATGTTTGTTTTGGATCCTTGGTTGTTTCTATTTTGGGTATCACATTTTTTGTTCCATAATATATTTATGTCAATTATTTCCATGGACTATTATAAGTCTCCTTATGCTATTAAAAACTGATTCATTGCACAATAGAGAATTTTAGACTAGTAGGAGATACAATTCATGGTTCTCATTTTGAATAATGGCATGACAAAAAAAATAGTAGCTTGAGGTTAAAATCTCTAGATATGCCAAAACTAGTATCCTGAGGTTAAAATCTCAGGGTTCTAGGGGCTGTCAAGAGGGTTTGTGGCTGTGCAGGGGGTTGGGGGATGTCCAGGGTGTCCATGGAGGTGGGGGTGGGGGGGGGGCAGTCCAGGGGTGTGTGGGGGGGGGGGGGGGGGTCCAAGGGTGTGGGGGTGGGGAGGGGGATGTCCAAGGGGATTGGTGGGTGGGGGGGTGTCCAAGGGGGTTGGTGGGTGGGGGGGGGGGGGTTGTCCAAGGGGATTGGTGGGTGGGGGGGGGGGTGTCCAAGGGGGTTGGTGGGTGGGGGGGGGGGGGCTGTCTAAGGGGGTGGGGGACTGTCCAGAGGGTTTGGGGGTTGTCCGGGGGTGGAGGCTATCTAGAGGGTTAAGGGGTGTCCTGGGGGTGTCCAAGGGGGTAGGGGTTGGGGGGTGGTGTCCAGGAGGGGTGGGGGTGCTGTCTAGAAGGGTGGGTGGTTGTCAAGGGGGTGGGGGCCTATCCAGAGGGTTGGGGGTTGTCCAGGGGGTTTCCAAGGGGGTAGGGTGTGGGGGTAGTGTCCAGGAGTGGTGGGTGGTGCTATCTAAAGGGTCGGGGGCTATCCATGGGGGTGTCCTAGGGGGTAAGGGGTGGGGGTGGTGTCTAGGAGGGGTGGGGGTGCTGTCTAGAGGGGTGGGGGGATGTCTAGGGGTGGGGGGCTGCCCAGAAGGTTGGGGGTGTCTAGGGGAGTTTCCAAGGGGGTGAGAGGGTGGGGGGGGGTGGGGGCTGTCCAAGGGGATGGGGGCCAATCCAGAGGGTTTGGGGGGTTGTCCGAGGGGTGGGGGCTATCCAGAGGGTTGGGGGTGTCCATGGGGGTAGGGAGAGGGGGTGGTGTACAAGAGGGGTGGGGGTGCTGTCTAGAGGGGTGGGGGTTGTCCAGGCGGTGGGGGACTATACAGAGGTTGGGGTGTCAAGGGTGGTGTCCCAGGAGGTAGGGGTGGTGTCCAGGAGGGGTGGGGGGTGCTGTCTAGAGGGGTGGGGGATGTCCAGGGGGGTGTCCAAGGGAGTAGGGGTGGGGGTGGTGCCCAGGAGGGGTGGGGGTGCTGTCTAGAGGGGTGGGGGCTGTCGAGGGGGTTGGGGAGTCCAAGAGGGGTGGGGGTGTGGGTGTCCAAGGGTGTGGTGGTGTCCATGGGGTGTCCAAGGGGGTGGGGAGGGGTGTCCAGGGGGTGGGGGGGTGTCCAGGGGGTGGGGGGGAGGGGGGGGGGGCTGTCCAAGGGGTGGTGGTGTCTAGGGGGTGTCCAAGAGGGTGGGGGATAAATTTTAGTTGGGATTGACTACTGCATCATGGTTTCTGAGATTATGACATGATGATTGTGCTTTGATGATTTTTTTTACATTGTGATTTTCTCCATCTATGTTTTTATTTTAAATTTTATTTGATTCTTAGGTTTACTCCATTTTCTCCAATTTTCTATCAACCATTGTAGGCCCCATGGTTTTCTTTGATTTAATGGAATTTAAAACTATTATATCTAACTATATTTTGTTTTAAAAATAATATTCAAGCATATTTTTTAAATACACATAGATTTGTTTTATATTTCAAAATTGTTTTACATTCAAATTATGATATTTTTCATATAAACATATATTTGTCTTATCTTAAAAATATATATAATTTTGATATTTGTTATATGTAATAATGAGTTGAAGTTGTATTACAGTACATCGAATGATCAATGAATATGAGGAATGTGTTGATGCCGTTTTGGAATTTTCTAAACGAAATGTTCCAAGTAGTGACAATTTTTTCTATCCATGCCTAAAATGTTTGAATAGGATAAATTTGAAAAGTAGAGAGATAAAAGATCATCTGATTTGACATTTTTTTAATCCGAGTTACATCCCTCGGATTTGGCATGGTGAAAATGGATGGAATGTCACTGATGATGATGATTCACAAGATGGTAACTCTGATGGAATTGAAGAAATGATTCGCGATATTGTAGCAGAACAAATTGAGTTAGAACCGACAGTTGCACATCTATATGGTGATGTTGAAAAACCATTATATCCTGGTTGTACATATTTTACGGTTTTTTTAGTGGTGTTAAGATTGATTAACCTGAAGGTGAAACATGGATGGAGTGACAAAAGTTTATAGAGCTGCTACAATTGAAGAAAAAATTCTTCCAAAACATAATGATCTTCCAGATGCACATTATAAGTCCAAGAAAATATTATGCCTGATGGGATTGGGATACAAGAAAATACATGCATGTCTGAATGAATGAATTATATATAGGAATGAATATGAATTTCTGTCAGAGTGTCTTAAATGTTGGACATCACGGTATAAGGTGAAAGAAAAATCACAGGCTGATGTAGAGATTATAAAGATCCCTTCAAAGGAATTTTGGTGTCTTCCTATAATTATTCGTTTCAAATGTTTATTTACTAATTCACAAGATGAAAAAAAGTTAAGATGCTATGATGATGAGCGGTTATGTGATTAAAATATATGTCATCCAGCTGATTGTCCACAATGGAAGAAAATTGATGAGCAATATTCTACATTTGGAAATGAAATTAGAAATCTCAGACTAGGGTTGTTGACAGATGGAATGAATCCATACAGAACCCTCAGTAGCACACATAGTTCATGGACTGTTTTATTGGTAATTTACAACCTCTCTCCTGAAGTTTGTATGAAGAGAAAATATGTCATGTTGAGTATAATAATCTCTGGTCCAAAGCAACCAGACAATGATATTGATGTTTACTTGTCATTGTTGATTGATGATTTGAAACTGTTATGGGATGATGGTATTAGGGTGTATGATTCTTATAAAATTTAATATTTTCAACTACATGAAGTGATTCTGTTCACTATAAATGACTTCCCAGCGTATGGAAATTTGTCGGGGTACAGTGTTAAAGGGCATAAAGCCTGTCCAATTTGTGAACAATAGACGTCATACTGTCAATTGCATCATGGGAGGAAAACAGTGTACCTGGGTCATCGAAAGTTATTTCCTATGGATCACCCTTATAGAAGACTAAAAAATTCATTCAATGGCTCACAAGAATTTGATACTACTCCAAAACCTTTATCCCCTGATCTATATTTTGAGAGGGTGAAAAACATTGATGTGACATTGGGAAAGACACAGAAATATGGTAATGATAGACATATTTGGAAGAAAATGTAAATATTTTTTGAGCTACCATATTGGAGGAATCATGAAGTTAAAAATAATATTGTTGTCATGCATGTGGAGAAGAATATTTTTGATTGTATGATTGGAACATTGTTAGATATTAAAGGAAAGACAAAATATGTGTTGAATGCAAGATTAGACAAACTATCAATGTGAATATGTTTGGAGTTAGCTCCAACTCCTAAAGGAAGATGAACATTTCTTCCCCCGGCTTGTCATACATTATCGAAGAGGGAGAAAATTTGATTTTGTTAGTGTCTTCATAATATCATAGTGCCTCAAGGTTATTCTTCAAATGTAAAAATTTTTGTCTCATTGAAGGACTTGAAGTTGATAGGTATGAAATAACATGATTGTCACGTCATGATGCAACAATTTCTACCACTTTCAATGCGTGGAATATTTCCCATCTGTGTCAGAAAGACTATAATAAAGGTGTGTCATTTTTCAATTCAATTTTTAAGAAGGATATTCTTGTAAATACTTTGAACATTTTGGAAAATGATGCAATTTTTATACTTTGTCAATTCTAAATGTATTTTTCTCCAATTGTTTTTGATATAATGGCGCATTTAATGATTCATCTGGTTCGAGAAATAAAGCTTTGTGGACCTGTATATCTTCATTGGATGTATCTTTTTGAAAGGTATATGAAAATATTAAAGGGGTATGTTAAGAATCCATATCAACCTGAAGCCTCCAATATTGAAAAGTATATTTATGAGGAGGTAGCAGAGTTTTTTACGAGCTACTTGGCTGTGGCGCAACACATAGGTTTTCCTCCATCTCGCCATAAATGAGTTAATTACGAGGGGAAGGGGACTGGTGGCTTGAAAGTAAAATCATTGTTAGCTGAATAGATGTATAAGTTAGAATCATACATTTTGAATAACATAGCTAATTCTCAACTGTATATCACATTGCATATTAATGAGTTGAAACAATGTCATCCGAAGAAGAATGAAATGTTGATTTTGAATGATCACAACAAAACTTTTTGTCATGGTTTTAAAAGACCTTGAATGGTAGATAAGATGTATCAGAGACATTAAATTGGATAGTGGGTGGTCCATGTTTAAATGTGATAACGTGGTTTAGTTATGACATTAATGGCTATACATTTAATATGAAAGCTTAGGACAACAAAAGTGAAGTTCAGAATAGTGGTGTATTGGTGTTTGCAAAAGTAATGCATTTTTTGAGTGCTAATGACATAAACCCAATTTCTTCATCAAGTGCATATTATGGAGTGATTGAAGACATATGGGAGGTTGATTAATTTAAAATTAAAGTTCCTTTTTTTAACTGTAAATGCTTTATCAGTAACAACAGTGTCAGAAACAATGAATTTGGAATGACACTTGTTAATCTGAATAGATTGGAAGACACAACTGATTATTTTATAATGGAAACACATGTAAAACAAATTTTCTATGTAGTATATCAATTAGATATACGGTGGGCTGTTGTTTTACAAGTGAAAAAACAATATGTTGGTGAGAATGGACATGATGAAGATGTTGATTTATGTGAGATCCCTACTTCCTTGGAATGATTAATAAAACATAATGATGAGCATATTGAAGACATGGTTTGTGCCATAAGGAATGATCATGATGAAGTAATTTGGGAAAACAATCTATTTGTACATTACTAGAATTACAGGTAACATATGTTTATTTCTTGTTTACATTAATTTTTTTCATAAAAGGTTAGATGTTGTAATTTTTTTCTTTATTAAAACATGTATTAAAACAAAATGAGTATCGATTTTTGTTTATTTTATGTTTTTTTAGTTTACTTAATCATGTTTACCATTACATGAATTTTATATCTATTATTTTTGTTCAATGACAATTACTTTACCATGTTTACCAGGTTTACCAGGTTTACCATGATTACCATGTTTACGATCTTGACCATCTTTACCATCTTTCCCATTGTTTAACATGCTTACCAAATTAACAATTTTTACTATTAAGTAACTTAGTACAATTTTATATTTTTTGATTACAATATTATTAAAATATTTGAATTTTTATATTTGTGAACTAATGTTTGTTTTTTATGATTTGATGGATAATGACAGATCATTCAGTTGATCAACCACATGATTCTGGAGATGAGAATATTGGTCATACCTATGGGGAGGAACATTCACATGCTCCTCTTGATGTTCCCCAATCTTCCTCATGTGCTCCTATTACGACAAAGAGTTCAAAGGTTGGAAAATGTGGGTTCACATGTTTACCAAAATTAGCACTTGCCTATACGCAGGATCAGAGGATACTCATTGAGTTTGATGATGATGATATTACTAGAGGCCCAAATGCAAAATATTTTAAGAGTTTTGTATCAACTCAGGCTAAGAGAAAAGTAAGCATTCTGTATGATGATTGGAGAAGTGTGGGTAAAGCGATAATCTCTCAGTGGTGGGAGACAATTTTGGTAAGATCTTTTTCTATTTGTTACTATTCATTAAATGTTTCTAGTATATATAATATGTTTTAACTCTTCTTTATCAGATGATATTTAATATTCTTGACACTGTAGGAGTTTAGAAGAAATTATTATCGTTGGCTGGCAGGAGATGGAGGGATTTCAAATCAACCCTCTCATCTGATTTCATTTCTAGTCATAGGATTCATGACAATCCATGTCGTATATATCCTTTTATAGATGAATACACATGGAGACAGGTTATTGAATGTGGAAGAAAAGTGTCATTTTTGGTAAGGGCATTGCAAAATTTTATAAGCTTTCTTATATAAATGATCTTATTAACGTTTTGTTAATGATTTCTTATTCTTAATTTATAGAAAACAAGGAATGATCATCATGATATCCAATCTAAAAATGTATACCCTCATAGTTTATCTCGAGGATGGTATGCATTTTCAGAAGAAGAAATAATAATGGAAAAATTTCAACAACTAAGAGCTGAGTCTTCAAGCTCTGTAGTGGTGGCCCCTCCATCCCCTCCATCTAGATATGAAAAATGGAAGAGAGATCGGATGGGAAAAAAGGGAAATATCTTTCGGAAGAATCAAGAATCATAGCTGAGAGGATTGTATGATATATATTTTATTTATTTAAGTTAACTATTTTCTTCATATAATTTCAATCATTATAGAAATGTTCAATTTATTAATTCAGGACTATTTTGAGGAGCAGAGTTCACAGGGGGAATTTACAGCTACTGGGAGGCACGATATTTTATCAGTAGTGTTGGGAAAGCCAGAACATCCTGGTCATGTAAGAGGATATCTGGAAGGTGTATCGATAAGATAATTGTCGCCATGTTTTTCAACTTCAAAAGTTGAGGGGGTTTATAAAAAAAATAGAATCCTTGGAGGCTGAAGTTCATAATATTAATGCGATGATGGAGGAAAATATTAGAGCGTCGGTACAGTCTATCTTTGCAGACATGAAAAGACTATTTTAGACTGTAGCTCCCACTCCTCCACCTCCCCCTCCAGACAACATTATTTATCCTCCACCTCCGTTAGTAGCTCCCACTCCCCCACCTCAGCCAGTGGGCCCCATTTTTTATCCTACTCCTCCACCGCAACTTCCTACTTATTGCGAGTTATATGTTGATCATACTCAACATCATATAGTTTCATATGGGTTGTTATATTGTATAGGAGATATAGTTCATCCTCAAAAATTAGAGGTAGAGAATCAGAGGGTCACTGTGGAGGATATTATAGATAGATCGGCATGACTACCATTACCTACAGATGAGGTGACGACAGTTGGACATAGTATCGACCATTTTGTAATTTGGCCATCCAGACTTCTTCGAATCATTACCATAGAGGTATGAATGTTATATGTTTTATTTTATTTTATTATTAAATTTGTTTTATCATTTGAAAACTAATATATTTTTCTATTTATTTTTACAGGAATACTTTAAACGTAATGAAATATTGTATAAACAACAACAAATACAAATGGATATGACATCAGATACAGATTCTAGTAGTCTTGACAGATTGTCAAGATATTCAAATTTGTTGGCTGGTCATTATGAGTTTCCAATGGAAGCTCATGTTTGTGGACATGAAATAACTGTGGGGATTATGAAAACTGATATCATGGAGCTTGTTACTGGAGATAAGTTGGGCATCAATGTGGTGAAATTTTTTTCCATGTAAGTCTTAACACCTTTTCCCTGCATTATATTTATTAAAAATGTATACTAATGCCTTTTTTGTATTAGGTATATTTATAAAATTTTTGAGAGGAATGAGCTGAAATATGTATATGGATTCATGGACCCGCAATTGATTTCCCCTAAAGCATGTGCATTGGATGAGGAACAGAGAATGCTTTATATTTCTAAAAGACTTGAAAATAATATAGTCACACAATGTTGGCTGATGCCTTTTTGTGAGAGGTATGAAACACATCTCTCTCAAAGAGTTCATTATCTTTTAGCATTAAAAACCACTAACCATAATTTTCCTTTTATCAGTGATCATTGGTTGTTAGGGGTTTTTTCCCAAGGTAGAAAACACTTTATTGGATATGCTCTGTCTATGATGATGTGTGGGAATGTTTTAAGAATATATTGGAAAAGTTAGTTTCAATTTCTCAATAGTTTTATATATTATAATTAATTTTAAATTTACCTCAGTCATATTATTTTCTAACAGGGGATGGGTCTACTTTCGAAAAAACACAATGAAAAGGAGTGCAAAGATAAAATATGTAAATGAGAAGGTAAATAACCATTTATAATTTGTACTTTTTCATTTATTACATAAAAATAATATATTGAATTTACACTCATTCAAACAATATTTTTATGAACAACAAGGCATCATCAAATGCGTATATTATATGTTAAGATTTATGTATTAAATAATATCAACTCGGACAGTTGTGAATTTTGACCTGGTATGATTTCCTCTTAAACATTGCCATAATATTTCAATTTGATTTATTCATTATACGCATTAACTATTATCCTTTTCATTTGTAGATTTTGGATGACTCTCAACCCTATACCGCTGATGAAGTCAAACACTTACAAGTGGAGTGGACAAGATATTTTACAGGTTTGATTGAATTTTAGTTGTTTATAATGTAAAATGTAATTTTGAATATTGTTGTTGTAATTGTGTATTTGGTAGTTATTAAGGTTGGATTAAGTTTTTTTTGAAGTTGACAGTCTAAGTTTTCAATGTTATATGTGTGAATGTTTAATTTTTCTCTACTTTTTGTTTTGGTCTACTTATGATGGTTTTCTGGTATGGATTTGGGTCTGGGGGGGGAGGGGTTCCAATGGTGTGGGGGGTGTTCAGTGGGGCGGGGGGTGTCACGACCCACCCTCGGGGTCCGTGCCGTGACTACCCGAAGCCCGCCTTCCAAAGGCCAGGGGCTGGCGACTAGCACCAAGGTGTAAATCCCGGTAAAAAGGGAAGGCATTGCCTTTGTAAAGTAAACAAACACCACAGAGTAAGCAAGCGGAAAGTAAACACTAAGCAATAACAGAGTACAACTGAAAGTGCGGAAAAGTAAATGGGCCAGTATACAAACCGAAACTGAAAGTAAAGTACAACTCGAAAGGGAAAACAGCAACTGAAAGGTAAAAGCCGCTACACTGAGCTGTCCACTGGAAATCCCACCTGAAGGGTGGGTACAGATAGCTCCACTGCACCACGGGTCCCGTCGTCCGCTCCGTGCATGTCCCGCCCAGTGGTCCACCTCCGGGTACCGTCCCGCTCTGCAAGGCTCAGCTAAGGTCAACGGTGTCCGTCGTCTGCAACCAACACAACGTAGTGCGGGCAAAGCCCGTGCAGGGGTGAGTATATAAGCTACTCAGTAGGGACCCCGAGACCCCTGAAGGTCTCTCAAATCCACAAAGGATAAACCACGAAGAAAGGTACAAACACGAAGTAACAACCGACATTGCTTAGGTATATGCCCATACATATACCTAAGTCATCAATTTAAAATATGCTCCAACCTCCGAGCCCATGTACAACTCAGTCCACACAGGAAAGTAAACGTATTCCACACAGGAAAGCAAAACGTAATCCACACAGGATTGCACAATACAATCCACACAGGAAAGCAATAGGATTCAGCTCACACAGGTATACTTCTTCAAAGGACGATAAAGATGATCTCTGATCCATCTAAGTCGTCGGACCCACGAAGGATCGATAGGTAACTAACCCCCGCAAAAGACCCACAAAGGATCGGGCCCACACAGGACCTGTAGGCGCTGGTTCACACAGGACCGCTGAGCGCAAGGACCCACACAGGATCGGGCCCACACAGGACCTGTAGCACTGATCCACGTAGGATCGCTGAGTGCTGTAGTCGTCGTCGTCGAATCCACACAGGATCTCTGTACTGTCGTCGTCGCAGTCACAGTAGCAGTAGTAGCAGTAGTAGTCACAGAAACAGTCGCAGCCAGCACTAGGGTTCCCGCACACAGCAAACTCGTACAGGAGTGTCCGCTCCACGAGCCGAGAGGCTGATACATCAACTGTCACAAAGTCCAGAGTTGATGTATCCAAAAGTTCCGTATCGTCAACAAGAACTCAACGCAACAGACGGCGCGTCGATCGGACGCCCGGTCTGAGTGTTATTTGCATTTTCGTCCCCGGGGCCCGGTTGGTTTTTAAGGAAAAACCAACCCGACCGTACTCCACCTGCGTCCAAACCTCGGGCGGAGTATGCCAAAAGATTCGTCTCACTAAGAGGAACACAACACAGCTAACGGCACGTCAATCGGACGTCCGTAGCTCAAGATATGAGCGTTTCCGCTCCGAAGGCCCGGTTGGTTTCGTGAACGAACCAACCCGGCCAAACTCAAAGTAATCCAAAACCTTGAGTGTGATATACCGAAACGCCCGTCTCGATCCAAGGATCGCGTTGCCACAGACGGTTCATCGATCGGAGGTCCGTGGCTCAAGTTATGGCCAAAAGACCGAAAATGATTCGAAACGGGGGGTCCGGGCCGACCCGGCCCGACCCCCCGCCCCTGGGTCGGCCCGAACCGGGTCGACCCGACCCGGGTCCGACATGGACAGGCCGGCGGCGCGGCGGCCACGGTGGCCACGGCGGCCTGGCGCCGCATGGAGGCGGCACGCGGGGGGAAAAGCCCCCACTTTCTTGGAGGCGGCGCGGCTTTTTAGCCGCGCCTGTTGCAAACCGCCCCCCCCATCGTGGGGGTCTTGATTGGCAGGAGACGGGGGGCCTCCTGCCCCCCTCAAGGAAACCGCCCCCCTCATTAAAAGGGGGGTTTTGTGAGCCGGCCGGGGGATTAATTTCCCCCGGTTAAATGCCATCCGGCCGGCCAGCTGGCCGGCCGGTTTTCTCCAACGGGACCGGAAAATCCGGTCCCCTCTTCGGCTTCCGACGCCGGCGGCTCGGCCGCCGGTCTTCTCTTTCCGCCGCGGCCCGGAACCGGCCGCGGTGTTCGTCGTCCGGCGCGGTGCGACGGCACCGCGCCCCTCCGCCGTGCCTTGATTTCTTTCAACGCGGCGCGACGGCGTCGCGTTCAAGATGTTTCTTCCATGGTGCGCGCGCGACGGTGTTGCGTAAAATAAACGCACGATTAACCACGTGGTGTGACGGCACCACGCCATCTTGTTTCCACCCGCAATGCAAATCAACAAGAACGATGGAGGGGGTTCGGCCGTGTTCAAGCGGTCCGGCCCCCTCACGTTAAACAATAACACTTTTATAAAATCCATACGTCGGTTATGCATGAACCACGAACAAGGATAAAATAATTAAACAATAATCAACAACCCCTACCTCGGGTATAGGTTCGTAGATTTGACAACGTTCCGCGGAAGACAACGTCGCGGAGGTCGGGCGTCGCGGTCATCGTTCGTCAAATCCGATGACAAAGAGGTGCGTCCGATGTGATACGTCGTTGGCGAAACTTCGTATGCCGGCGAAGGGAATCCGAGGAGGAAGCGGTGTTCCCTCTCGTTGACACGGAAGACGAAGAAGAGCGGAGCGGCGTTCTTCGTCGGAACTTGAGCGTTCTTCGTCAAGTTCGAAGGTTCATCGTGTTCTTCGTCAGAGTTGAAGAAGAAGAAGAAAATCTCCCAAAAGCTCTCAAGGTGGACAAAGTGTTCTAACCCAACCAAATAAAATAAGAGCTTATTTTATTTACAAACCTAACAAAAGAATTTCAAAGGTTTGAATTTCAAAAAGATTAACTCCAAAATTAAATAACTCAAGTCATTAAAGAGGGGTTAAGGGAGTTGGGAGAAGATGGAAGGTTGGGAGCTTCGTGTGGGCCCCACCACACTTAATCCTCCCAAGGGAGGTTAAGTGGATGTGGGTCCCACTTCCAACCCCCTTTGGTAGGATTTAACAAGTTAAAATAAAATTTGTTCTTCACGAATTTTATTTAACTTAAACTAAAAACCCAAAAACTAACTTTCAACCGGCAACAAACGCAGCTTCTGAAAAGGTCTCTTTAAGCGAATATCGGCGCTGCAAGTTCATCGGTGCACTCAGATTTCAATTCCGAGCACCGGATCAAAAGTTAGGAATTCCCGCTCATTCGTTCACTGAACGTACCCGAGCCAAACTTCGGAAAATGATTCAGGGCACTCCGGGCCTCGGAATCAGGTGCCGTCAGAAACCGCACTCTTGTAAAATTCTAAAGAAAATTAAGAAAATATTTCCCTTGAATTTTACAGGTCTTTACATTACTCCCACCTCAGGGATTTACGTCCCCGTAAAGATACATCAAAAACTAGGGAAACAAATGAGGGTACTGAGCACGCATCTGAGCCTCCCGCTCCCATGTGCTCTCCTGGAGATTCCCGTGCTGCCATCTGATGCGCACAAGAGGAATCGATCGCCCAGGCAGGACTCGCTCCTGTCGATCCTCTATCTCCACCGGGACCTCCGTAAAAGTCGCCCCATCGTCAACGTCAAGCTCCCCATGGTCAATGATGTGCGTCGGGTCGTGCACGTATCTCCTCAGCTGAGACACGTGGAAGACGTCGTGCACCTGGTGCAACTGAGGTGGTAGAGCCAGGCGATAAGCCACCTCGCCAACCCTGCTGAGGACCTGGAAGGGTCCGATGAAGCGTGGAGATAACTTGCCGCCTCGGCCAAATCTCCGAATACCACGTCGAGGTGAGACCCGCAAGAAGATGTGGTCGTCATCCTCAAACTCTAGTGGCCTCCGCCTCCTGTCAGCATATGACTTCTGCCGGCTCTGAGCTGTCCTCATCCGCTCCTGGATGACCTGGATCTTCTCTGTCGTGGCCTGGACCATCTCCGGTCCCACCAGTGCTGACTCTCCAGGGTTTGTCCAGCACAAAGGAGATCTACAAGGTCGGCCGTACAACGCCTCGTACGGTGACATCCCGATGGTGGAGTGGTAGCTGTTGTTGTACGCAAACTCCACCAAGGGTAGGTGGTCCTCCCAGCTACGACCAAAGTCGAGGACACATGCGCGGAGCATGTCCTCGAGAGTCTGAATGGTCCTCTTCGTCTGACCATCTGTCTGAGGGTGAAAGGCTGTGCTCAGATGTAGCTGCATCCCTAATGCCTCCTGTAACCCCTTCCAAATCCAGGAAGTAAAGCGAGCATCTCGATCGGAGACGATAGATGATGGCACGCCGTGGAGCCGCACAATCTCCTGAACGTAGAGACGTCCCAAGCTCTCTACTGAGCCCTGCTCTCTGATGGGTAAGAAGTGTGCCGACTTGGTGAGTCGGTCAACAATCACCCAGATGGAGTCGTGACCTCTGGAAGTGCGTGGAAGTCCAGTCACGAAGTCCATAGATATGCCGTCCCACTTCCACACCGGAACCTCCAAGGGCTGTACCAAGCCTGCTGGTACCTGATGCTCTGCCTTCACCTGCTGGCAGGTAAGGCATCGAGAAACGAACTCTGCTACAGCCTTCTTCATGCCCGGCCACCAGTGCTGTCGTCTGAGGTCCTGATACATCTTCGCCACTCCAGGATGTACCGCCAAAGGAGAAGTGTGAAACTCCCTCAGCACTTCCTCTCGCAAAGCGACTGGTACCATGGTACGTCCTCTGAAAAGGATGTCGTGCTCTGTCCCAAGGGAGAAACCATCAGGTGCATGTCCCGAGGATATCTGTGCACGCCGTGTCTCACAGTCAGCGTCCCCACGCTGTTCCTCCCTAACTCGCTGCAGTAGTGGAGGGGTGACTGTGAGAGACTGGAGGAAGGCTGCTCCATCCCTATCCACAAAGGATATCTGCAAAGAGGCTAGCTGCTCCGTCGCCTCCTCAAGTAGCTGAATGCCCGTCATCCTACTAAGGGCATCGGCTACTACGTTCCCCTTCCCAGGAGTATAGACTATCTCAAAGTCATAGTCCTGGAGGAACTCGAGCCATCGTCGCTGTCTCAGGTTCAGGTCCTTCTGAGAGAAGATATACCTGAGACTCTGATGATCGGAACAGACTGTAAAGCGCTCTCCCATCAGGTAGTGTCGCCATGTCTTCAGAGCGAAGACCACTGCTGCTAACTCCAGGTCATGGGTAGCGTAGTTCTGCTCATGCGGCCTCAACTGACGTGACCCATAGGTGATCACTGCCCGCTCCTGCATCAGAACACATCCGAGTCCGGTCCCTGATGCATCACAGTAGACTACGTACCCTACTCCCTCCTCAGGCAACCTCAAGATAGGTGCGCAGGTCAATCTCTGTCTCAGCTTTTGGAAGCTCTGCTGACATCTGTCTGACCATACGAAGGGTTTCCCCATCTTTTTCAAAGCTGTGAGTGATGCCGTAACTCTAGAGAAGTCTGGCACGAATCTCCGATAGTATCCAGCTAGTCCCAAGAAACTCTGAACCTCAGTCACGCTCTTGGGTGGCTCCCAAGCTAACACAGCCTCAATCTTCGCGGGATCCACTGCAACTCCCGCCTCATAGATAACGTGTCCCAAGAAGTGGACCTCACGTATCCAGAACTGGCACTTCGAGAGCTTACCGTAAAGCTGGTTCTCTCGGAGTGTGTCTAGTACAACTCGCAAGTGATAGGCGTGCTCCTCCTCTGTCGTAGAGTAAATCAGAATGTCGTCGATGAAGACTACGACAAACCGATCGAGGTATGGCTGAAAGATCCTGTTCATGAGAGCCATGAACACTGCTGGAGCATTGGTTACACCGAAAGGCATAACCAAGAACTCATAGTGGCCATACCGACATCTGAAGGCTGTCTTCTTCACATCCTCGTCTCTGACTCTGAGCTGATGATAGCCTGACCTGAGATCTATCTTCGAGAACCACCGTGCTCCCTTGAGCTGATCAAAGAGGTCATCAATCCTCGGTAGCGGATACTTGTTCCTCACTGTCACCTGGTTCAGGCAACGATAGTCAACACAGAGTCGCAAGCTCCCGTCCGCCTTCTTGGCGAACAAAATCGGGGAAGCCCAGGGTGAAACACTGGGTCGGATGAACCCCTTGCCCTGCAAGTCCTCCAACTGTACCCGTAGCTCTCGAAGCTCGGCGGGGGCCATCCGATATGCTGGAGTGGATATAGGGGCTGTCCCGGGGTACAAGTCAATATAAAAGTCTACCTCTCTGCGAGGAGGTAGCCCTGGAACATCGTCGGGAAAAACGTCCGCAAACTGATCCACCACTGCAGGAAAACCATGACTCCGCACGTCAACTGCTCCAAGGATAAGGCTAGCCAACTGATGAGTGATGGGCTGTCCTCTCCTCTGCGGAAGTCCATCCTGTGCTGCTAAGGCTCCCTTCTCGTCGGTGAAGGTGAACCTGCTCCCGTCGGTGCGTACACATCGCACTTGGCGCCTAAAACAGTCAATCTGTGCATGGATCGTAGATAGCCAATCCATGCCCAAGATGACGTCGTAAGGCCTCGACGCTGCTAAAAGAAGATCCCAGCCGAAGCTCTCGCCTCCTAGAGTAAGCTCACACTGCCAGCACCAGTGCGTAATCGTCGAGTCTGCTCCCGTAGGAGTCTCTAGCCGTAAGGATCGAGCCAACGGCTCTGTCGGAATCTCCGAGCTCCGAAAAAGGGCAGCAGCTATGAAAGAGTGACTCGCTCCTGTGTCTATAAGAACTGCAGCAAGGGTGGAATAGACACAGATTGTACCTCGAATCATCTCGGGTGCGCCGTGGTCGTAGGCCTCTGCTGCCTGGAGCTGCGCCTGTCGCTGCCCGCCAGCTCCCTGTGGTCGGGGTGGACCTCCTGGTGGTGGTGGTGGCAGAGCCTCAAAGGGTCGCCCACCACCGGCTGTTCGTCCAGCTCCTCTGCCTTGGTGGTCCATCAACCATCTGCTGCTCCTCGGCATGGCGGGTCGGGAAGTCACGAGCCATGTGGCCCTGCCCGCCGCACGAGTAGCACTGTATGCCTCTCGAAAGACTGGCTCCTCGCTGTGTGCCCCGCACTGCTGAGCCAGTGCCCTGAGATCGTCTGCCCGAAGGTCTGGTCTGTCTGGACCCCTGAGTCATCCGTCGACTGCCTGCTGCAGATGACTCTGCCACGTGCCGCCCTGCGGTGGGTCTCTGTGCTGGTGTAGACTCAGCAAGGAAGCTCTCGATCAGAAGGGCCCGCTCCAGTACTCCTGTCTGAGTCGGTATGCTAAGGGAGATCAGCGATGACCTGATCTCGTGTCTCAAACCCTGCTCAAAGGTCCGGGCCCGGAAGAATGGGTCTCGTACCATGTCGGTCGAGTAGCGCGAGAGATCGGTAAATCTCGCCGAGTACTGAGCGACCGTCATGCTGCCCTGCCGCAGCTGTAGAAGCTCCTGGATACGCACCGCACGAAGGGTGGCTGGGACGAACTCCGAGCGGAAGAGGCTCTCAAAGTCCGTCCAAAGTAGAGATACCTCATCGTGCACCTGGAGCATCAAGCTCCACCATCGTCCTGCTGCTGCTTGTAGTAGGCTCGCGGCGAGGATCGCCATGAGGTCTGCTGGTGTCCTCACTATCCTAAACACTCGAACCACTGCCTCCAGCCAGTCCTCTGCTGCCTGGGGATCCGTCTCCCCGCGAAACCTGGGCGGTCGCTGGTGCTGAAACTCATGCAGTGCGCTAAGGCGACATGCATCGTCAGCGGCTGCTGCTGGAAGCATCGGTGGCTCGGCGGGTAGAGCTACCGCCGGTTCCACTGGTGACAAAGGGCCCTACACCGAGGCCTCGTCACTCAGTGGGCTGTCGTCACGCTCGACTCTTGGAACCCTAGCTGGCTTCCGTCGTGGGGCCATCCTGAAAAGGAAACAGGTGCGCCACGGTCAGAACAGTATACCTGGTGAGCTGATATAAGTAATCACAAAGAAAACTTTGAAACACACACGCAATCAATGTTTTCGTGCATTAAGTCGGAAATCAGAAGTCAGGGTCCTGGTGTACGGATACGTCGGCCGCCGCACCAACACTGGACTCCCTGGACTGATAACCACACTCAATACGCTAAACATTATTGCTTCACATAGAAAAGATCAGAGTTCACGGTAGAACCGAACTCCTCTGATACCAATTTGTCACGACCCGCCCTCGGGGTCCGTGCCGTGACTACCCCAAGCCCGCCTTCCAAAGGCCAGGGGCTGGCGACTAGCACCAAGGCGTAAATCCCGGTAAAAAGGGAAGGCATTGCCTTTGTAAAGTAAACAAACACCACAGAGTAAGCAAGAGGAAAGTAAACACTAAGCAATAGCAGAGTACAACTGAAAGTGCGGAAAAGTAAATGGGCCAGTATACAAACCGAAACTGAAAATAAAGTACAACTCGAAAGGGAAAACATCAACTGAAAGGTAAAAGCCGCTACACCGAGCTGTCCACTGGAAATCCCACCTGAAGGGTGGGTACAGATAGCTCCACTGCACCACGGGTCCCACCGTCCGCTCCGTGCACGTCCCGCCCAGTGGTCCACCTCCGGGTACCGTCCCGCTCTGCAAGGCTCAGCTAAGGTCAACGCTGTCCGTCGTCTGCAACCAACACAACGTAGTGCGGGCAAAGCCCGTGCAGGGGTGAGTATATAAGCTACTCAGTAGGGACCCCGAGACCCCTGAAGGTCTCTCAAATCCACAAAGGATAAACCACGAAGAAAGGAACAAACACGAAGTAACAACCGACACTGCTTAGGTATATGCCCATACATATACCTAAGTCATCAATTTCAAATACGCTCCAACCTCCGAGCCCAAGTACAACTCAGTCCACACAGGAAAGTAAACGTATTCCACACAGGAAAGCAAAACGTAATCCACACAGGATTGCACAATACAATCCACACAGGAAAGCAATAGGATTCAGCTCACACAGGTATACTTCTTCAAAGGACGATAAAGATTATCTCTGATCCATCTAAGTCGTCGGACCCACGAAGGATCGATAGGTAACTAACCCCCGCAAAAGACCCACACAGGATCGGGCCCACACAGGACCTGTAGCACTGATCCACGTAGGATCTCTGAGTGCTGTAGTCGTCGTCGTCGAATCCACAAAGGATCTCTGTACTGTCGTCGTCGCAGTCACAGTAGCAGTAGTAGCAGCAGTAGTCACAGAAACAGTCGCAGCCAGCACTAGGGTTCCCGCACACAGCAAACTCGTACAGGAGGGTCCGCTCCACGAGCCGAGAGGCTGATACATCAACTGTCACAAAGTCCAGAGTTGATGTATCCAAGAGTTCTGTATCGTCAACAGGAACTCAACGCAACAGACGGCGCGCCGATCGGACACCCGGTCTGAGAGTTATTGGCATTTTCGTCCCCGGGGCCCGGTTGGTTTTTAAGGCAAAACCAACCCGACCGTACTCCACCTGCGTCCCATCCTCGGGTGGAGTATGCCAAAAGATTCTTCTCACTAAGAGGAACACAACACAGCCGACGACACGTCAATCGGACGTCCGTAGCTCAAGATATGAGCATTTCCGCTCCGAAGGACCGGTTGGTTTCGTGAACGAACCAACCCGGCCGAACTCAAAGTAATCCGAAACCTTGTGTGCGATATACCGAAACGACCGTCTCGATCCAAGAATCACGTTGCCGTAGACGGTTCGTCGATCGGAGGTCCGTGGCTCAAGTTATGGCCAAAAGACCGAAAATGATTCGAAACGGGGGGTCCGGGTCCGGGCCGACCCGGCCCGACCCCCTTGGGTCGGCCCGAACCGGGTCGACCCGACCCGGGTCCGACCCGGCCCGGCCGGCCGGCGGCGCGGCGGTACGGCGGCCGCGACGGCCTGGCGCCGCATGGAGGCGGCACGCGGGGGGCAAAGCCCCCGCTTTCTTGGAGGCGGCGCGGCTTTTTAGCCGCGCCTGTTGCAAACCGCCCCCCCCCCCCCCCCCCCCCCCCATCGTGGGGGGCTTGATTGGCAGGAGACGGGGGACCTCCTGCCCCCCTCAAGGAAACCGCCCCCCTCATTAAGAGGGGGGTTTTGTGAGCCGGCCGGGGGATTAATTTCCCCCGGTTAAATGCCATCCGGCCGGCCAGCTGGCCGGCCGGTTTTCTCCAACGGGACCGGAAAATCCGGTCCCTCTTCGGCTTCTGACGCCGGCGGCTCGGCCGCCGGTCTTCTCTTTCCGCCGCGGCCCGGAACCGGCCGCGGTGTTCGTCGTCCGGCGCGATGCGACGCCACCGCGCCCCTCCACCGTGCCTTGATTTCTTTCAACGCAGCGCGACGGCGTCGCGCTCAAGATGTTTCTTCCATGGTGCGCGCACGACGGTGTTGCGTAAAATAAACGCACGATTAACCGCGTGGTGCGACGGCACCACACCATCTTGTTTCCACCTGCAAAGCAAATCAACAAGAAAGATGGAGGGGGTTCGGCCGTGTTCAAGCGGTCCGGCCCCCTCACGTTAGACAATAACACTTTTATAAAATCCATACGTCGGTTATGCATGAACCACGAACAAGGATAAAATAATTAAACAATAATCAACAACCCCTACCTCGGGTATAGGTTCGTAGATTTGACAACGTTCCGCGGAAGACAACGTCGCGGAGGTCGGGCGTCGCGGTCATCGTTCGTCAAATTCGATGACGAAGAGGTGCGTCCGATGTGATACGTCGTTGGAGAAACTTCGTATGCCGACGAAGGGAATCCGAGGAGGAAGCGGCGTTCCCTCTCGTTGACACGGAAGACGAAGAAGAGCGGAGCGGCGTTCTTCGTCGGAACTTGAGCGTTCTTCGTCAAGTTCGAAGGTTCTTCGTGTTCTTCGTCAGAGTTGAAGAAGAAGAAGAAAAGCTCCCAAAAGCTCTCAAGGTGGCCAAAGTGTTCTAACCCAACCAAATAAAATAAGAGCTTATTTTATTTACAAACCTAACAAAAGAATTTCAAAGGTTTGAATTTCAAAAAGATTAACTCCAAAATTAAATAACTCAAGTCATTAAAGAGGGGTTAAGGGAGTTGGGAGAAGATGAAAGGTTGGGAGCTTCATGTGGGCCCCACCACACTTAATCCTCCCAAGGGAGGTTAAGTGGATGTGGGTCCCACTTCCAACCCCCTTTGGTAGGATTTAACAAGTTAAAATAAAATTTTTTCTTCACGAATTTTATTTAACTTAAACTAAAAACCCAAAAACTAACTTTCAACCCGCAACAAACGCAACTTCCGAAAAGGTCTCTTTAAGCGAATATCGGCGCTGCGAGTTCATTGGTGCCCTCGGATTTCAATTCCGAGCACCAGATCAAAAGTTAGGAATTCCCGCTCGTTCGTTCCCTGACCGTACCCGAGCCAAACTTCAAAAAATGATTCCGGGCACTCCGGGCCTCGGAATCAGGTGCCGTCAGAAACCGCGCTCTTGTAAAATTCTAAAGAAAATTAAGAAAAAATTTCCCTTGAATTTTACGGGTCTTTACAGGGGGTGTCAAAGGGTCTGGGAGTGCTGTTCGGTGGGGTGGGGGGGGGGGTTCCAAGGGGTGGGAGCATTTCCAGGAGGGTGGAAGGGATGTCCAGGGGGTGTCCAGGGTCGTGGCGGTGTCCTTTGGGGTGAGGGGGGTTTCTAGGGGGGGCAGGGTGTTCATGGGGATGGGGGGGGAATCCAATGTTGTGGTGGGGGTTGTCTAGTTGGTTGAGGGGGTTCTTGTCTATTTTTGGTAACTTTTTGGCCTGTTTCAAGGGTGTGGGAGGGCTTTCCAGGGATGTGGGAGTGCTGTCTAGGGGGTGGGGGGTCTACGGAAGGGTGGGGGGATGTCCAGGGGTGGTGGTGATGTCTAGGGGTGTGGGGGGGGGGGGGGGGGGAGTGTCCAAAGGTGTGGTGGGGTAGTCTAGTGGGGTGAGGGGGTTCTAGTTTTTTGGTAACTTTTTGGTCTCTTTTAGGGGTGTGGTAGGGCTGTCTAGGGGTGTGGGAGTGTTGTCCAGGGGGCGGGGGTATACATGAGGGTGGGGGGTTGTCCAGGGGTGTTTGGGGCTATCCAGGGGGTCAGGGGGAAGTCCAGGGGTGTGGTGGGGGCTGTCTAGTGGGGTGGGGGGGCTGTCCAGGGTGTGGGGGGGTATACATGAGGGTGGGGGGGGGGGGGGGGGGGTTGTCCCGGGGTGTTTGGGGCTGTCCAGGGGGTCATGGGGTAGTCTAGGGGTGTGGTGGAGGCTGTCAAGTGGGGTGAGGGGGTGCTGTTCAGGGGGTGGTGGGAGGTCCGTCCAGTGGGGTAAGTTTTAAATGTTATCAATGTAAATTCATAATTTTTCTTTAGTTCTTGTTTTGATCTACTTCTGTTTTTGAGGTACAAATTCTTGACTTGGTTTCTAGTTTCATATGGGGAGAGCAGAGGACTGCATTATATTTTCTTTTAAAAAAATTGGTCTTCCACATCGGTTATTTTATAACCGACGTGATAAAGGAATCGGGAAGGGTTTATCACGTCAGTTTTTGGAATAACTGATGTGATAAACACCTGTGGAATGGTTAATCACATCAGTTACATAATAACTGACATGATAACCCCCCCCGGACTGGTTTATCACGTCTGTTATTATATAAACGACGTGATAAACCATTTCCCAGGGGTTTATCACGTGGGTTATTAAATAACCGACCTGATAAACCCCCCGGTTTATCATAGGGGTTATATAATAACCGAGATTATCAACCCCCATGGTTTTTGCACGTCGGTTATTAATTAACTGAAGTGATAAACACCGCGATGTTATGTTTTTTATGTCGGTTTTTAAATAACCGATATAAAAAACGTTATTTATAACGTCATTCGTGTTATCATCGGCTAAAAACTGACGTAAAAAATGAAAAATAACCAACGTTAAAATCATTTTCTGTACTATTGAGAGTTAGAAAGACTCTGTTTATTGAGAAAATTCATCAAATATATTTTCGATTGGATTCATCTGAAAAAAATCCAAGATTTAGTATAAAATTGAAAAAAAAACTGTGAGAGAGACTGTGCTCTAGGTACCCAGTCTTACTCTTGTCTACTCTCTAATATAGATGAATTATGAACTGTTATAAATCAATTAAGAAATATCTTGGATACAAAGATAATATTTGAGAGAAATATTGGATATACCAAATTAATTTTGTAAAAATACCTCAATATTAGACTTATTAAATCAATTAATTAAACATTTCTTGAAAAAAATGTTAAAAAATCATCATGTAGAATTTTAATAGACACTGAGTCCCTTTCATATAGACAATAGATATATTTATGTATCGATCCATTAAAGAACTTTACATATAAGCATTACAAAATTTATAACCTTTATATATCAATAAATTATCCTCATGTATAATAATGAAAACATGTTTCTTATTCAAATTTCTCTACTTAGGGTGAACCTTACTTATTGTTCTCCTACCTTTACATATCTTCCGGGATACCCTTAAATATCCCAACTAAACTCCATGACATGGTCAATTTTCTAAAATTGATGGATATTTATGTCTCAATAAACATACTGTTATGTATTTAATTTATTGTATATTTACTCTTAAATACTCCAAGGAGACCCTATGTTTCTTTTAATAATCAAACAGGTTCCAAAAACGTAGTTAATCTTCTTACAGAGGAGAACCATTATATATCAAGTGGATAACTTTATGCATTTCAGGTCTCTCCAAAACAAAGCCGTATTTCTCTCACCATTCAGAAAAAATAATCTTATACATGAGGGAACCCATATATAAGAGTAAAAAATTATATCCTAAAAGAACTTACACAACGGAATTTTACTCTTACATATATGACTTTCCAAATTTCCAAAAAATTATCAAAACTCCAGAAAGCCAAAAAAACTCCCAAAATTTTTTCTAAGAACCTACTTACTTATAATTTATGACAAAAAAAATTGTAAATTATATATTATATGAAATACCTGGAAACCACACCTAAATCCTTATGAAAACTATACAAATTCAGTCATGAGCCTAGGATAACTATCAAGAGTGAAACCTCAGCCAAAAATAATACCCTCTACACCTTGATAAGGGCTAAATTCCAATAGTCAATCCATGATCTGACCAAAATTATGAATGTCAAACACATGACCCATTATAATATTGTCATTGAAGCTCATTTTATTTTGATAATTTCATCCATGACACCACAATGGAGGAACTAATGTGATTTTTGATGAATGTGGTAGAGGTATTTGTAAATTTTTCTAGTTGGAGAGTCATAGTGGAAAAACATTGTCTATAGGATAATATCCACACATAGGGATAATATTATTGACTATAATATTAATGTAATAAAAAAAATCTATCATATAAATAGAATAGGGTTTTAAATGTAATCACATGGAAGACTAAAGCAATATGTTGTGGTAGAATGGATGAATAGGAAACTAGATGGGAGGGATCCGATCATGTTACCAGAGTAAGGTATTATAAAGTAATTTTTGGATGAAGATATTAATATAGTGTATTATATGATTAATAGGAGTCCATATATACCAGTAGAAAATATACTATGTAAGAAAATTTTTATTTATAGGTCGATTTATGTTTCACACTGGTATGTTTTTGGAAGTATGAACCATGTGTTTTTTTACTTCGGTGAAAGGAATAAGATAAAATATGAGTAAAAAATGTTTATTTAAGGGGGAAGGGTGGTTAAGTCTTAATATTTTTAATTTTCTAAAATGATCAATGGATTATCATTATAATCTATACAATAATAGAATATTCAGGGTTTTCAAAAAGAATAATGGTACTAGTAATCTCAAATAGAACTAAAGTCAGTGAAAATTTAGATATATGAGGAAGACCATATATATTATTATATTCTAATAAATATTATGTATCAATTAGTTTTATATAATGATAATTATATCCCCATGTTTTATTGATGATATATATGTATTTATAATTAACTATTGAATGGTTTGAAATAAATTTAAACAATTTAATTTTATTTGAGGAGGGGAGCCTCAAATTTTGGAAGATGAAAATTAGCTAAGTGGATAAAAATAATGAGTGTTATAAATATAGTATGATATGCAATTTTTTTATAATAACAACCATTACATTAAACAAATTACATATAACTGATGGTAAAATTCAATAATTGAATATTTTTAATCCTTAACAGAACTACTGTGATGCAGAATAAAGTACCTCTAATATCATTTCCACAAGGGTCTGGAAAGTAAATGTTAAGTGTAATGACTTTAATTATTAATAAACCTAAAATTTAAATGTAAAAGAGGATTTAAATTATAAAAATTTTAATTATATATTTTATGAAGAAAATAAATAATAAGTAAAGAGTATGAAATAAATTTTAAATAGTGGATTTAAAAAAAATTATCTCATTAATTTATAGATTAATTGAATTGATTGGTTGTATGATTACAAAAAAATATTCAAATTATATATAGTAAATTACATTAATTTTAATTTTTCAAATATATATACTTTCTTTTAAGAAATAAATTATACAAAGTGAATTAGTTTTATCCTTAAAATGATAAAGACAGAACTGAACTACTAATCATAGTATAATCCTCCCAATGACTTTTAATATCCTTATTTAATTAATCTCATTTAATTTATTTACTATATAATTATACATTATTAAAATCATAATGTGATTTTTATTCATAATGTTTTTTTATGAATTAATTTATTATATAATTTGGTGCATATCATACTACTATGGATATCTTACTCTATAAGTGACAAAAAAATCATGATAAAAAAAGATTCAATGTAAAATATACTACTCATACAAAGAACTACGTGAAAGGGAAAATTAATTCTAAATAATTTAATATTGTAAGTAAATAGAAAATTATAATTAAAATTAAATCAACCTTACCAAATCTCGTTATTAACATTAAAAATTAATTTTTACAAAATGAAGACACAATTTAGATAACTCTAGAAAACAAAGGAAAATTAATGTCAAAGATAGAGGTTTTGGTGATACCATCTATAGGTAAGAATATATAATATTTATAAAAGTAAAAATGATATGATATGGTAACTATGAAAATATTTTTATGAATCTATATTATTTAAACAATGATATATTCACTATAAAACCTCTAAAAAGATGACGTTTTCACATATCTTCTTAACCACATGTACTAACCACTTCATGGTTTTAAAAAAAATATCTATTTACTCTGATATCCTCAAATTTTATGTTGATTTGTAAAATATATATTGACATATAGAACCAAATTATAATTTTTCCAATGTTTTTAATACTTTCTCAATTGTTTAGTTCTCTCTATAATCCTATAAAACCTCAAATTTTAAAAGTAATGTTGTTTTATCAATAATTTTTTTTCATAATGTAATTATAAAAGTGAGATATCAAATTCCCCAATAATTAATATTTTTATTTTTATCAAGAAAAATTTTTAAATAATAATTTCAATGAAAATATCACTTAAATTTGAGGAAATCAAAACCAAGTATTATAATGTAATAAAGTATTAAATAATCACATCTAAATTTAAAATTTATTATTTTACCAATATTTTTAATAATTATTTATTATTTAATTAACATTTTAAAAATTTAATTATTATAAAATAGAGTTATGAAAACATGATTTATAATCTACCTTTATGGAAAATATTTCTCTCATCACTCAAGAATATTAAAAATTAGTGTTATTATTAATCTAAAGTATAAAATCATTATATATAAGTAAAAAATTTATATCAATATCCACTTTATAAGTCAAAACACCCTAATCAAGATGACAATTAGAAATTTTTCTTTGAGTTTTAAGATGGGTGGTTCATTCTGAAAAAAATCATCATTAAGGTTAAAAAAGGAGTTGATTTATCGAAGTAAAATTTATGAAATTAAAAATATTCACAATGATTTTACACCATCTAAACTCTATATATATTCCAATACCATTTAATTTCCTATTTTCATTATATATTTACATTTGAACATCCAAAATAGTGATGAAATATCCATTTTTCTCTAATTTGTCTCACTTTTCTTTGAATAAATATTATACATTGAGAGAATATCACATCATCTAAAATATAATTGTTTTAAATTATTTTATTAATAATTTTAATTATTAAAATAATATCACATGTAATGTTTGAATTATCAACAATAAGTCCAATATAATTCCATTATTTTTTTCAAATGATAGAGGAACTATATATGGTTAAACAATTTTTTATGAACCTTTATTTCAGATAAACAAGAAAATATTTTTCATTTTTTTATTTTAAGACATAATATCATATAATCCTTTTGAATAATCCCATAAACCCTCTTCAAGATGAATTGTAATTATTAATAAATGTGAAATAATTAGGGTAAGAATGGTGAATTATATTGTAATGGGTATTCATAAACAAAAATTCTTTCACTTTGTGAGCTTGAAAAAAGATTAAAGGTAAGGTATGTCTCAAGTTAAGATGGTAAAAAAAGGAAACCAAAAATGGCCTAAATAATTTGATTGTGATTCCAAATATTTATTTTTTAAAAAGGATTAATTTGAAACATCAAATAGGGATATATATCCTAGGAAACTCTTAAAAAATAGGGCTTTAAAAAGAAGATAACCAATGATTTTAGAATACATCATAGAAATGAAAGATTTTATTATAGACAATCAAACATGATATTAAATTTTTTTAATAATTCATTCAATTATATCATCAAGGAATTAAATTAAAAAACAATAACATTTTTTCAATCATTCACAGTTTTTACTTAAGAATTAATTTTCAATAATTGCCACTTATAATACAATTTTTATGATATATCGATATTTTTCAATAAAAATTATAAAAAAACTCATAATAATGTATTCTAGAAAAATTAAGTGTGTCCAACGAATCCTCCTCAATAGTTAAAATAATTTCGTTTCTTTACTATTCATGATCAATGTGAGAGATTTTAGTGAAATATTTTCAATTAATGAATAAAAAATGAATGTGTAGAATGTTGATAATTCTTTCGTGAATTATTCGCTACATATTCCATTAATATGATTGAATTTTTGGGGTTTATATACAAAAATTAATGTTCTTTATCCAAAATATTATTAGTAATTTAATGACTTATAATAATGGAACATAAAATGATAAATCTATTAAAATATAAACATTCATGAAAAATATCATATCAAAAGGCATACGTTAATTAATTCAATGAGGGACTTGAAATATAATATAGTGATATCATGAAACAAAATAAATAAATGGATAAATAATAATAGAAAAATAAAATTCTAGGAAAAAATCGAAAATATAATTTGGATCATATATAGTGTAAATAACCACCCTCTCTTCCTCAGTATACTTATTTAGTCCAAGTAAAAAAATTATATTCATTACTCATGTTGTCCATAAATTAAATAAATTCTAGGTCCTATTTTTTATTTAATGTGACATCCCCAAACTAAGACCACTCTACAATGTCCTCACTGACCAAATGTGGGCCTCCCTGCTTGGAAGAGGTTTATAAGTAGTAGTGCGGGTCTAGTGTGTCACCATAAAGATAATATACCTACATATCATAGTAAACCAAAATAAAAATAAAAATAATAGTAACATTTATTCATATAAACATGCTATTAGACGTTATGATAAGTTTCAATAAAAAATAGACAACCCATGACATATCAAAATGAGTGTTTTATAGGTCATGGATGTTATAAAAATAATAATAAATCCTCCGTAAAAATTCCACAGAACATGGTCCAAGATTTATAAAAATATAAAAAATAGGAGAACTAGTCCTAAGTCATAGCCTTGTCACATCCCCTATGTTATAAATTTGATAACAAATCAACCATCAATCATAGGGTTCTTTCTCTAGTCCGGTGCGACAATGATGTTGTTTTCTGGGGTACCCAGGTTTGATTGAGAAGGGTGAATCTATAAATTTCCAATACACCACTAGTGACGATAATAAACATATACTATTTCATATAAATTTTATTCTAATGTGTGTAACAACATAAGGGGAAAAAATAATTAACTACTATCCATCCTCAAATTCATAGGTGATACCCAATATCGACTATACCAACATCATACAATGTCATATTTACCTAACCATAATGTTTTTTCAGGGACAAATCAAGTTCATTGTAGTATATTAGGTGTCCATTGTCATTAGGCATAAAATAAAGATCCTATGAAGCTTCCTAGGATTCTACAGTTATCAGTTCTAAAAGAAGGATAATAGAAATTATTTGAGAAATCTTTAGAAAATTTCAATAAAGATGATTCCTATGAAGTATCCTTTGTATCTATAGTCACGAGGCATAAAATTGTTATTCAAGAATGTTTCCTAGCCATTATTAGTCATCAAGCATAATATATAGATCCTAGAATGCATCCCATGCATCAATAGTCATCAGACATAAAAATCAGATCCCAGGAAACATATTAGGCATCCATAGTCATTAGTTGGATCACCATAATAATTTATGTAAACCTAAAGGGTCACTTTTTAAATTTTGATTTTTGGTCAACGTTGATCTCACCACACATAATTTGTCATTCAAGGAATTATAACATTTCCACCCCTCTATAATATTATATTCTTAATGTAAAAATATTTATTAATTAACCCAAAAAGAATTTTTTACTATAATAAACCATTTAAACCATTTATTTTGGTTTTGGGTTATTGTGACAAACATTGG